>JAVGWX010000019.1:37285523-37438023 GCA_036924085.1 Ariolimax columbianus | reverse complement strand
CCACGAAACTACTTGTTCATTCAGCCTCATCAAATGACTTTATGGGCCACCCGAGAAAGCTATCAAACTCCACGAAACTACTTGTTCATTCAGCCTCATCAAACCACTTTATGGGCCGTTCGACAAAGCTATAAAACCCCACGAAACCAGTTGTTCATTCAGCCCCATCAAAACACTCTATGGGCCACCCGAGACATTTATGAAACTCCACAAAACTACTTGTTCATTCAGCTCCATCAAACCACTTTATGGGCGACCAGAGACATTTATGAAACTCCACAAAACTACTTGTTCATTTAACCCCATCAAACCACTTTATGGGCGACCAGAGACATTTATGAAACTCCACAAAACTACTTGTTCATTCAGCCCCATCAAAACACTTTATGTGCGACCAGAGACATGTATGAAACCCCACGAAACCACTTGTTCATTCAACCCCATCAAACCACTTTATAGGCCACCTAAGACACGTTTTGTGGCTTCCCACATTAGAAAGCAGATAATCCAGAATCAATAACGCATAACCTAAGCGAATGACACTGCACATACGGAAATATAACAGCAATGAGAACAATCAACATCATAGAAAAGTGGCAAATGCAGCTTGAAATGCAAAATGTATAAATATACGACTTCGAATGGGACCTGCCCACGGAAGTATATGCACCGTTGTGGGGAGGACAAGCAAACCAGATAACAAGTTCCCAAACTCGGGCGGCTCCACGGTAGGAACAGAAAAACAGCATGACCTTCACAAACCAAGTTTAAAGATTAGCTTTATGGTGATATGAAAAGCCTCACAAATATCATTATCAGAAAGCGTATGATGAGTAAGATGAACTGGAAGGACAAAGAATGCCTTAACAAGAATAATGTATTCGTCTCTCCTCCAGTAGAGTACTATCAAGGTAATATCGAGATGAATGTATTCCTCTCTCATCCAGTAGAGTGCCATCAATGTAATACCGAGATGAATGTTCGTCTCTCCTACAGTAGTGTGCTATCAATGTAATATCGAGATGAATGTATTCGTCTCTCCTCCAGTAGAGTACTATCAATGTAATATCGAGATGAATGTATTCGTATCCTCTCCACTAGTTAAACATTTGGATGTTGAGCCCAATATATTTGAAAAACTTCACCTGGTGTTCAGTACGACAGTATCGGAGTTAACATATTGCGACATCATGCAAAATGTAATCAAATATCTTCCGCTTGCATGCCTAGATACATGTTTTCTGCTGAAAGGATATGTATGAATTTGTGTATTTATGTGTGATTATGACATGTACGTTTATGTTTTATGGGTGTGTGTGTGTGTGTGTGTGTATATATATATATATATATTTATATATATATATATATATGGAACCCACAAAGACCTTCCCGTGGAACACATAGAGACCTTCCTGTGGAACCCACAAAGCCCATCTCGTGGAACCCCTTTCCCGAAGAGCTAATTGAGATTATTATCGTGCTAAACCACAAGGGACGTTCTCGTGGAACCAAGCAGGCCTTCTCGTGGAAGCCTTGGGAGACATTCTCGTTGAACCAAGCAGGCCTTCTCGTAGAAGCCTTTGGAGACATTCTCGTTGAACCAAGCAGGCCTTCTCGTAGAAGCCTTGGGAGACATTCTCGTTGAACCAAGCAGGCCTTCTCGTAGAAGCTTTGGGAGACATTCTCGTTGATCCAAGCAGGCCTTCTCGTAGAAGCCTTGGGAGACATTCTCGTTGAACCAAGCAGGCTTTCTGGTAGAAGCCTTGGGAACTAGATGGAGACCTTCGATGAACCAACTTAGACCTTCTAGAGGAACCCATTGAGTCGTTCTTATAGAACCCTTGGAGTCCTTCTCAAGTCACCCTTAGATATATTCTCGTTCCACACCTGGAGACATGTCCATGGCATCGCTGGCGACTTCGTCATGTAACCATGGTGTTAGAGTTTAGATACCGAGATAAGGAGCATACGAATAGTTTCAAGGGAAATAATGAGACCGAGAGATACGATTTATATTGAGGATTAGAAAACATAACAAAATTGGATATTTTGAAAGAACATCATAACGCAAAAGAGAGTATAGACTTAAGATTATTAATATGCACATTGAACGATCATGTAGATCGATTAAAAGGAACCGCATCGAGAGACGATTGAGATCTGGATACTTTAACATAGAGAGAGGCGAGGGAGAATAATGCACGATCGATATAAACATACTAAAATATGGAGACGGAGAGATGTTAATAGAGGTAACGTTAACGTTATTAATGAGCAAATAGATACATGATTTAGAGAGAATATTGTGAAACCTTCAGGGGAATTAATTAGATACGGTTGATATAAATAGCCATAGAAAAGATTGTGAAAGCGTACAAGATGGCATTCATAGTTGGAGGTGAGCATGACATGTTGTAAGTGACATGCAGAGACGAAATAACGCGAGATGTAGAGAGAGAGTCAAAGAGTGAGAGAGAGAGCATGAAAGAGAAACAGAAAGATAGAGTGAAAGAGTACAATAATGCGGCCACCTATAATCGACCGTGAGCGATTCTCCCGTGCACCGTGACAAAGGCTACGCCACTCCTCGCCTCCTGGGACCAAATCGTATCGAACGAGTCAATTTGCCGCGATGTTGGCAAACTGGCGAATGGCTGGCTACACGTTTGGTGATCTTTCCCGCGAGATGAGATGATAACCTACACGAGATGTGTAGTGTCAGTACACACAGTTTATCTATGCACTTGGATGGAAGTGGTAACATGAGTCCTAGCCTGGTCATAACGGCGCCATCAATATTATAGTAGTAGTAGACTAGGCATAATAGTCTAGTGGTCAAAGTCTAGTAGTAATATTCGATTCGTAATAGTCTTTTATAAATATATGAACAGAGAAAACCGAAGTCATGACGATTGAAACAACATATATTTTCAACCGTTTGGCGGAGCCGAGTCTCGTTCTCAAAAACGAAACACCACTAGAGGATGTCGAGGAATACATCTACCTCGGCCGTCTCCTCGACATATCAAAAAAACCTGAAGAACGTCCTTGTCAAGCGCCGACGAGCGAGATGGGCGGCCTTCAACTAAAAAAAGACGGCAACAGACGCGGGCTGGGCGGCTTTCAACTCAAAAATGACGGCAACAGACGCGGGCTGGGCGGCCTTCACCTCAATAAAGAGAGTAACAGACGTGGGCTGGGCGGCCTTCAACTCAAAAAAGACGGCAACAGACGCGTGCTGGGCGGCCTTCAACTCAAAAAAGACGGCGACAGACGCGGGCTGGGCGGCCT
Organism: Ariolimax columbianus; assembly: GCA_036924085.1. Taxonomy (NCBI): domain Eukaryota; kingdom Metazoa; phylum Mollusca; class Gastropoda; order Stylommatophora; family Arionidae; genus Ariolimax; species Ariolimax columbianus. The sequence goes on along the minus strand of JAVGWX010000019.1, from coordinate 37,434,732 downwards.
TCACCTCAATAAAGACAGCAACAGACGCGGGCTGGGCGGCCTTCAACTCAATAAAGACGGCAACAGACACCACAAGAGACACCAGACTGCAAGCAGACATTTCGACTCAGTGGCGCTTCCAGCGCAATGCTAGGGAAGTTAAACCTGGTCTATGACAATAACTGCGAACAACCATCTAAGGACAACACATGCCTCGCTTGAGTGCAATCTCGTGGGCCTATCTCTTAGACAACAGCGCCAGATGGACTTACACAACAGTGACATCCGGACAGTGTCACACGTCAAGGGTGTCATCCATCTTGCCAACAACTCCAAGCACCGCTGGGCTGGCCATGTAGTCAGAAGGAAATATGAACGCTAGATCACAACAACCAGTCTGCGGTACCCGCGCGGCAAAAATAAAGACCACCTAGACCACAACATGGCAAAATTCGCTCGAGCCAAACAACACGCGCGATCCTAAAACAAGTCAGCTATCCACTGGGCAACCCGTTCCCAAGACAGAATCGACTGGAAACCGAGGTGCGATCAGAACACAACCAACAACAAAAAAACGCAGCACTGCTCGAGCCCAGCCCGCTGACCAGAGAAATGGACAAACCGGCTTCCACCCATCGCACAAGAGTTGGGACCTCCACATGGACTACCATCAATGCAGATACACAGGTAGACTAAGACTAAGAATAGTCTAGAGGTAATTGTCTTTTCACAGTAAAATAATAATAGTAATCTATTCCAGGTAGCTTAGAAGCAAATGTCGGCTCATAATAGTTTCCTAGTACTAGTCTAGTAGTACTAGTCTAGTAGTACTAGTCTCAAGGATACTAACTACGCCTTAACCACTTTCTCTGCCATTGTCCTGTCCCCCGACCGAACCGTTCGTCTCTATCTACTTGGTGTCTGTTCGCTGAACACCTCATCCCAAACTCCCATGGCTTATTGGCCCTCCGTTTCTTCCTTGACCGGAGGGTTAACCCCTCCATCACTACATCCACTACCATCCGTCTGGCTGAACTCGTCCTTACTCTCAATACCTTTGAGTTTAATGGCCAGTTCTTTGACCAGATCAGCGGTGAAGCTATGACCTCAGAATGTGCCCCAGCCACGCTTGTCTTTTCATAGGTCACCTGGGATACTTGATCTGGCTTCCATTCCAGGGCCTTTTACCTTTGATATATTATCGGCATTGACGATGGGATTGGTATTACTGACATGTCTGAGAAGGATCTCCTAAACGTTATCGACTTTGTTAATGACTTCCATCCTTCTATTAAGTTCACGTCTGACATTTCTCTCACGTCTGTCCACTTTCTGGACATCACTGTCTCTATCTGCCCCTCAAGCCTCTCCACCACTGTCTACTACAAACCCACTAACGCCCACAACTACCTCCTCTACATTTCCTCCCATCCTCAATCATGTCGCGATTCGCTTCCTTTCTCCCAACTCCTCCGTCTCCGACGCCTATGTCAGGATGACGACGACTTCCTCCTCAGGGCCCACGAGATGCTTGACTTCTTCCGCAAGCGACTCTACCCAGAGACCACTCTCTTCTCCGCCTTACAGCGGGTTCACCCTATCTCCCGTCACGACTCCCTCACTCCCACTCACCGTCCTCCCTCTGACCGTGTGAAACGTGTTCTTACTTATCACCCTTATTGCGTCTCTGTCCGAGGTATTATATTCCGCCATCTCCCTATTCTTCACTCGGATTCTGCCACTCGTAAAGTTTTCCCCGATCTTCCCCTTGTCGCCTACAAACGGGACAGAAACCTGAGGGACTTGCTGGTCAGTAGTCGCATACACACCAGCCTCATAGCCTTCCATGCACCAGGCCGTGCAAAAATGCACGTGGCTGTGTTACCTACCCGCATGTCATCCCTTCTCGTTCCATCACCTTTTCCAAGCAGAATTCTTCATCAAAGAGGGATTCACATGCAACTCCCGTAACTTCATCTATTCTATCATATGTCGCCAGTGTGGTATGACATACATTGGGGAAACTGATATGGAACTGCGCGAGGGTTTCCGCCAACACCTCAACGATATCCGCAACCGCACTGGTTCCCCAATTGCCAGCCACTTCAACAGTACTGAGCACCGGGGTAAGGCTGACGTTAGTGTCACTGGTCTAGTTTCGTGCTTCTCTGACGATCGTCATCGATTCGCTCTTAAGAATAGACTTATTTCCAGTATGGGTTGCCTCCAACCGCATGGCATTAATATCTTCCATACGTTCTCTTAAAATCTCATACTGGCCTCCATCTATTTGTCTTCCTTTGCTCCCCTCCCCTCCTTTGCCCATTTCGTATATCAGTCGTCCCCCTCCCGGCCTATATAATCTTTTTTTGTTCTCCCACCTGGATCACTATTTGGCATTTTCAATATTTGCTACCACTGGCTTGTCCGGCGCATTCCCCCTCACTTCTTACACTCTCCTGGCCACCTTATTTGACCGTATTCTTCATTTTAAGTCAAGCATCCAACCCAACCAGTCCTTGGACAGACTGAGATTACTATCAGATAACTAGACCATTTGTTTCCTTATATGTTGATTTATTGGTTCAGTGTTGTTATTCGTTCTCCCCGATGAAGGACTATTGGTCGTTACGTATGTTTTGTTTGTGTTCTGGTCTCTGTGCGGTATCTAACTATACCCATTTTAAAATTTGGATTCAACTTAACTTCAATCAACTTTTACATGTTTTTCATTTGTTTTTTTCCCATAGTCCAGTAGTAATAGTCTTAGTCTTAGTCAACCTGTACTTCTACAGGGGCAGATGTCACTGTGCAGGCCACATCTCTAGTATGAGCTTAATGTAGCCGGGAGAAGGGTGTCCTGCTTAGCAGGTTAGGCTCTAGACTCGGCTGCGTTGTCACTAGCGCTTACGAAGGTTGGTTAATCGATTGGCGAGTCTATCTTAATAGAATCAAACACTAAAGCACAGTAGACCCGCAGTCTGTTAGGCGCCATCTATGCAGTTTTAAACAACCACCAAGCCATGGCTGGTGTTATACCATGTCATACAGTTAGTCGGCTCTTACGACATGCTCTCTGTGAAGCATTGGTACTATTCTTGTCCGTGTCATACAAAAAGACCCCGGCAGACCACTAATGCAATAGCAGTAATAGTCTTCTAGTAATAGTATAGTAGTAATAGTCTAGTAGTAATAGTCTTGTAGTAATAGTCTTGTATTAATAGTCTTGTAGTAATAGTCTAGTAGTAATAGTCTTGTAGTAATAGTCTTGTAGTAATAGTATTGTAGTAATAGTATTGTAGTAATAGTCTTGTAGAAGTAGTCTAGTAGTAATAGTCTTGTAGTAATAGTCTTGTAGTAACAGTCTTGTAGTAATAGTCTAGTAGTAATAGTCTAGTAGAAATAGTCTTGTAGTAATAGTCTTGTAGTAATAGTCTAGAAGCAGTAGTCTGGTAGTTATAGTCTGGTAGTTATAGTCTGGTAGTTATAGTCTGGTAGTTATATTCCGGTATAGCCCGGCAGTTAAAGTCCGGTAGTTATAGTCCAGTATAGTCCGGCAGTTATAGTTATAGTCTGGTAGTTATAGTCCGGTAATTATAGTCTGGTAGTTATAGTCTGGTAGTTATTGTCCGGGCAGTTATAGTCTGGTAGTTATAGTCCGGTATAGTCCGGTAGTTATAGTCTGGTAGTTATAGTCCGGTATAGTCCGGTAGTTATAGTATGGTAGTTATAGTCCGGTAGTTATAGTATGGTAGTTATAGTCCGGTTTAGTCCGGTAGTTATAGTCTGGGAGTTATAGTATGGTAGTTATATTCCGTTATATTCCGGCAGTTATAGTCTGGTAGTTATAGTCCGGGATAGTCCGATAGTTATAGTCTGGTAGTTATAGTCCGGCAGTTATAGTTTGGTAGTTACAGTCTGGTAGTTATAGTCTGTTAGTAATAATCTAGCAGTAATAGTCTGAGCGACTGATTAGTGCAGCATTTGAAGGCAAAGGTACGGGGTTCAACTGCTGCTAACGGGCGCTCCAGCCAACCCATATGTAAATGAGTATCGAACTGACGGCTACAAAACGAAAAAGCAGCCGTGATGGGAGCTGGCTACCCCATCCCGCAAACCAGTGGATTTGTGCAATGAAGGCTCTAACACTTCATCTCCGGCGGCAGTATCCGCAATGGGACTAGCTTTAGTAACAGTTTAGTAATAAGTGTCATCATAACAGTCTAGACGTAATGCTATAGTAGTACAGTCCCGCGTGGTCTGCCGGAATCTTTGTGTATGGTAAGGACAAGAATAGCACCACTGCCTCACAGAGAGCATGTCGTAATGGGCGACTGACTGTGCGTTATGGCATAAAGCCGGCATGATTAGGTGATTGTTTATTAAAATGGGCCTGCAGATCGGTTAACCTCCCTACAAGAAACTGTTTGCATACAGACGGCAGGATCTTCTAAACCGGTATACAGACATCAAGTTAAGTTAATAGTGCATTCGTATAGCAGCTTTTTTGTTATTCTTCTTCTTCTTCTTCGAGCAATTGCTTCTAGCCCGGCGAGGTTTGCGAACTGTGCGTTTCAGGTCTTCGCCGGTCTCCTACAGTTTTTCCAGCATTGTCTCTTTTTCGGTGCCAGCCATCCTCTCTTTAGTCTGTATACGCAGGGCAGCCGTGTGATCAGAAACACCATCCAAAAGAGGGACGACTGAAATAAAGGAAATGTTTCCTTCACACTCTACAGTTAAAAAGTCAGTGGGCAAGACCGCACAACCGATCCGGTCCATCCAATTGAGCACGATGTGATTAGACGCTGGGATTATAATCATAGTTTGCATACGATCTCACAGTTTAGTATTGATAGTCAACTGATTATAGACCAACAGTAATAGTCAAGTATTAGTAGTCAACTCATAAAAGACCAACAGTAATAGTCAAGTAGTAATAGTTAAGTCATAATAGCATAATAGTTACTGAATTGTAATAATGGTCTAGCAGTTATAGTCTAGTAGTAATAGTTTGGTCATAATAGTTCAACAGTAATAGTCAAACACGTTATAGCTTAGACATAATAGTCTAGTAGTAACTGATTTTCAAATAGCCTAGTCTCAAGACTAGCATTAGTTTAGAAGTAACAGTCTTTTAGTCTAGTAGTCACTCCGACAGTAATAGTTAAATCGCAATTTGCTAGTCACAATAGTCTACTTTTACTCACTCACTCTCTCTTTCTCTATCTCTCTCGTTATCCCTCGATAATCTTTCAGCACCAATAACGGCGAACATGATGAACCCCAAAATGAACCAAGTTCGATAGGTCCACCTACACTCTCTGTAGTTCTTGCATGTTGCCTAGCCACATGGTTGTACCCGCCCCTGTGATAGTTCAGCAAACTCTTTCTGGGTCTACCCCGTTCCATTTTTCCGCAAGATTCCCACATAATCGCCTGCAACAGGAACCTGTTATTGTTGATCTGAGCACGTGCCCGGTGTAAGCCCAACGTATCTTCCTGATGAGGTAAGAAACACATATTAGGTTGGACTGTAATCGTATAGTTGCTCAAAAGTCATGAATTCATTCCAGCCATTGCCCAATAGACATCTTATTTTCAAATGATTTCTACCTTTTCTCAAGTATCACTCTAATGTGTCAGCTTTCACAACTAAATATATTGAACTACAGATCAGCAGCATGTTATGGCACCTACTAACCAATCGGGTCATCACAGACAACTCCAATGAACGAAATGAAGACAAACAAATCACACCTTCTGTCCAAAAGACGAAATACCAAGTAGTCCACGGTACAAACAGAAAAATACAAGACCATGGCAGTATATCAAATAAACACAAGATTAGGAGACCTAACTAGTGGAAGACTTGAGAAGAGCATCTTTGCACATCTCTCCAAAAAAAGGAATCACATCATATAAGAATGAATTACCAGACACCACTAATGAGGTAAATGCAATACCTCTTCCAACTCATGGGCATGTCCAACACCTGGATTTCAGTATAACAGCAGTATACCTACCACCTGCCACTTGGAAAAACAAAGTAGTCACTAAAACAAAGAAGCAGCATGCGAAATGATCGATGAACTATACGCCAGAGAAGCATGGATTCAGATATATACTGGTGATCAGCAACAAGAGCATGAATCTATGTTGTCTACTCAGATAAAGAAAACGAAACCACTAGTTCATTCACTGGTCAACTCTGTTTAAACTACTCGATTGAATCGCAGTCACTGATCGTTGCTATGGAGATAATTTGTGGCCTAACTGGCCAGTTCCAGCAGGATGTATTCCTTTCAGATGCAGTGTCGGTTCTGTAAACCCTCGTGGGCATTAGGCTTCCAGGTCGTGATCAAGTCTTGGGCGAACTGACGGCCAAAAAAAGGGTAGTGTTACAACGGTTACTCTCACACTGGGACGTACCGGGAAATGAGACTGCAGACAGGTTGAAAGAGTGGGCATGGGGGACAAACGGTCACCTTCCGAGGCAAGAACGCCCTTGTCCAAGCATTGGAGAAAGTCGACCAAACGTGAGACAAGTATCACTGTCTTGATCGAGCGTAGCGGGTGATCCTCTTCTGAATGAGGACGGGAGATGGCATATTGAATGACCACTTGCACAGTGTGTGGGTAGGGGGAGTGGGGCAGCACGGACAGCCAAGGACGATCTGAAGGACTGTTGTATGCTTAGCTGAGTATGGCACTCGGAGACGAACCTCCAAGGGCGGCTGTTTAGGCGCATTGAAGAACCCTTTACTACAGCATCTGGGCGCATTGAACCACCCTTTACTACATCATCTGGGCGCATTGAAGAACCCTTTACTACAGTATTATATATCAAGAGAACTTGATTACACGCGTAGAGGTGAAAAAAAAAACCATGGAGAACAAACAAGAAGTAGAAGAAGGTAACATACAGGGATACCTGGGTGATGTTCAACCATTGCATATATATCTTCTTCTTCATCGTACGCTGTTTACAGCGATATTTACGTTGCACTGTTTTATTTTGTTAAGCCTGTGGCTCAGTGTATCCGATTTCAACAGGTGTTTCTGTAGGGATGCTCTTCTTAGTCTTTGGCTGTCCCCAGCCTATCTGCAAGGCAGCAGTTGTTTTTGGTCAGAGTTGTCTCTCTTAGGGAAGTTGTCTTGCAGGACTAACGAGACTTTCCCACTCGTGTCTATAGGGTTTGGCAATGATATGATATGATGGACTATGTACTAGTTTGTACTATCCCGGAAGAGATAGTGTCTACAATTGGCAGTCCAGTGTGTCTGTTTCTCAGAATCGTCACGTCCTGCCAGAAACGTAGCATATGCATGTGAGTGAGGTATCTCTTTGCTCCCTTTAATTTCTCGGCTCATCTGCAGTGATGGCACGCCTAGCATTCACCGCCACCTGGGGCGTTATCACAATAGGACAGAGGTGCAATGTCCGCTGGACTGCATCTCTTCTGCGTCCATTGGGATGGCCGGTAGCAGACAGAGGTAAAGAGCGAGACAGGAGTGCATTTGGCCAGGTGCATTTCTGCAATATATATATGTCTGGGTGATGTTCAACCGTTGCATATATATCTGGGTGATGTTCACACAAAACGTATATATAGATACATAGAGCCATTTCATTTAAATACAAAGGCACGACAATGATATGTCATATATTTCTTGTTGTGCACGTATGTAGTACACGTATGTAGTCCACATATGTAGTCCACGTATGTAGTGCACGTATGTAAAACAGCCAACCCAAATGAAGGAAACAACATCCTTAAACTTAATTGAACTTTCTTTCTCAAACGATCAAGCAATCACATCAATTTCAGACACAATTGCAACAACGTATTGACACAATAATATATAACATGTAAAAAGTACAGAATGAAAATCAACGTAGAAAACAACAAACGTCGATCATGAATACACCTAGGCGAGCAGGACAAATTCAATATCTTCCTTGCAAAGCAGAAAATCAAACAGGTGAAACATTTCACATAATTAGGGAACACTTTTTCAGCAGACGGAAATCCAACAAAGATGCAATAAGGTAAATAGATCATTGGACAATTAACACCAATTCTTATTGTAAGCACGTGTTAATAACTATCCAAATAGCTTTACTCACCAGGACATTCCTATCGACACGATGCTCATGTTAAGATTGGACACTAACATCGGTTAGAACACAACAAATCGTAACAGAAGAAACCAAATGTCTGAGAAAAATATTAAGTGCAACAAGGAGCGACAGGATCAGAGACGATGATACCATGCGAATTTCACCACCAGTATTAGACTACGTCAAAAGGCAGCAGCGAAAATGATTTAACCTCGTAAAAAGGCTATCATCACGAATCACTTTCCGTCCTCTACCCCCCACCCCCACCCACAAGTAATACTATTTAGATACAAATGCTAGGAACATGGCAGAGCGAGAAAAATCCATGGAGGCAAACATCGCCCTCAAAGCCGCCGCGGCGAAGTACAAACACACTCTCAAACAAACAGCAAGAGAAAGCTGGAAAAATAAAACGGAAAGTCTAAACCTGGACAAAGACGGGAACAAGCTATGGAAGCTAGTCAGAGCCATGAACGACGAAACCCCGTCAAATAAACAAATTACTATCAAGCAGGGCGAGAACTTGATCACAGGTAAGAAAGCCGCAAACGTCTTTGTCGATCACTATGCCAGAGCAAACCACATCGAGGTCCCTGCAGATAAGCATACAGACATTAGCGAAGAGCTAAACGGGCACGAAAACATGAATACGGCACCTGAAGAGCACATGATGGCCAAATTACAATGCGCGAAATGGAAGAGGCTATGAGAACACTAAAGAAAAGGAAATCTCCTGGAAAAGACGGGATAACAAACGAAATGCTGATGGGGCTGGGCCAAACAGCGAAGAGGAAACTGCTATCGGTCCTGAACCAAAGCTGGAGAAGGGGAATTGTACCACAGGCATGGAAAGACGCAGTACTGGTACCAGTACCAAAAACAGGAAAGGAATAAACAGATCCAAATGGATACAGGCCCATAAGCCTACTGAGCTGTGTCGGCAAGCTGATGGAACGGATGATAAACACCAGACTGATGTGGCATCTGGAAGAAAAACGAATACTAATTCCACAGCAAGCCGGCTTTAGAAAGTGATCCACTGAGGACCAGGTCATCCTCATAGCCCAGGAGATAGAAGATGCCTACCAGGCACAGAAACACACAGTAGCTGTTTGGGTGGATCTGGAAAAGGCATTTGACAAAGTCTGGAAAGATGGACTAGAGTCAAGCTAAGAAGAAGTGATGTTTGTGATAAAATGTACAAGTGGATCAACCACTACCTCAAACAAAGAACGGCCAGAGTCCAAGTACAAGGGCAGATGAGCAAAAAGGTGACACTCGAGCAGGGAGTACCCCAAGGGGGAGTACTGTCACCCACACTCTTCCTGGTATATATAAACGATATTACAGAGAATATACCAAGAAGAGTCCATAGCTCAATGTTTGCAGACGATCTGGCTATGTGGACCTCTGAAAAGAATCTCACCATAGCAAGAAATCGGATGCAGACGGCCCTAACATCGCTGGAAGAGTGGGCGAACTCATGGCTGGTCAAAATAACCGAGGAGAAAACCACATGCACAATATTCTCGCTTTCATTAAAACCCCAAAGTACCAAATTAAGTCTAAATGGCAAATTACTGCAGCCAAACGACAACCCAACCTATCTGGGAGTCACATTTGATCGGCGCATGACATGGACAAGTCAGATTGAGAGAAACCGAATGAAAGCCAGAGAAAGAATGGCAATCATGAGGAAACTTGCTGGCACAAGCTGGGGAGCAGACGAAGGCATACTAAAGAAACTGTACACTGGAAGAGTGAGACCAGTTCTCGAGTATGGCATTGCGGCATGGACAACAGCAGCGAAGGCGAACTTCGATAAAGTTAGCAAACTTCAAAACCAAGCCATGAAAATTATAACAGGTGGCATGAAGTCAACGCCAATTTTAGAACTTGAAAAGATTACAAAACTGCAATCCATGACCTATAGAAGAGACTGCAGAGCCCAGCTGCAGTCAGAGAAGCTCCGAAGACTGATCGACCATCCAATGCACCAGAGACTAAACAATTTGGGAAATGGGAAACTAAAGCGGAGAAACTTTGCAGAAATAGCCAAAGCAAAGATGCACGAAGATCCCATAAACGCACTAACAACACCAAAACCCATCACTACTGTACGAAAACCTACCTGGAGGCAGGATATATTTCCAGAGGTGGTAGAAAATATACCAGGTATTGCAAACAAAAACTGCCAGACTGAAATAAAAAGGAGAGATACTACCCTAAGCTTCATAACGAAAAGCTACCCAACCATGGACTGGACCCATGCATACACCGACGGTTCTGTAACAAACACAACACAGAACGGAGGGGCAGGAGCATTCCTGAACCTACCAAATGGCAGAAAAATAACACTGTCATTCGCTACTGGTAAGTACACAAGCAATTTCAGAGCGGAGGCAGAGGCACTGAGGGCGGCAGTGGAAGAAATGGTGACACACAGTGAAAATGAAAGCCATTTAGTCCTGCTTACAGATGCTCTCGCCGTAGTCACAGCGCAAAAAGCCAGAAAAACACTGAGCTTAATGACTTAAGAGCAGCACTATGCAAACTGTGCCAGCAGTCCGCACCAAAAAGGGTAGTGGTACAGTGGGTCCCATCACACTGCAACATCCAAGGCAACGAGGAGGCAGACAGACTGGCAAAAGAAGGTGCAAGACTACCACAAACAGATACCAGTATGACGAACGAAGAGTCAAAACGGCTTATCAAAGCCAGATACATGACCAAATGGGAAACCGAACATACTGGTTACACCAAAAACGATGCCTATTACCAGTTGAACCGAAGAGAGCAGGTCGTTGTCTTCAGACTTCGCACTGGCCACAATAGACTGAGGTACCACCTATTCAACAAATTGAAGATAGGGTGTACCGACGAATGCCCGTGCGGTACTGGTAAAATGACCGCTGAACATCTGCTGCAGAACTGCCCGACATACGAGGAACAGAGAGAGCAGATGTGGCCATCACCAGTGGAACTGCAAGACAAGCTCTATGGCAGTGGCGACAGCCTCAGGATGACCACCGCTTTTTTCGAAAAAATAATGGTTACTGTCTGACTGCGTACGCAGAAGAAGAAGAAGATACAACGGATTCAACATCAAAGGCCGACTACAAAATCGGTTGCTTGCGGACATATATAAGGCGTCGAGGGCCGCTGTACATTTTGGGCTCAATAGGGCTCATTCTAGAAATCACGTCATAACCGATTATGAAACGCAAAACAGCATAAACGAAAAGAAGAAGAATACCACATATCTGGGTGGTGATACCGCACTATTCATGTATTTCTGTTTGGTAGTTATCACAACATACATATATATATATATATATATATATATATATATATATATATATATATATATATATATATATATATGGGAGATATTTACACGACATCGATATATAGATGATAATCGCACCATATGTAAATGTATGGGTAATGTTAATTCCATACACAGCTACCTGGATAATATTCTCACGATGCGTTAAGATCTGGGTGTTATTCAAGCAACATATCATAAAATTTCCACTATTTTTGTTTTACTTACATTTTGTAAAGGACAGCTTAAGTAGGTTGTGAAAGAGGTTTTCAGCATTACCATGTCAAAACAATCGGAATTCCCTTAAAACTGGTTAGGCTAGCCTAAATGCAAGTATTGTATACACATCAACAAATGAAAGAGCAGGGGCAGTAAGGTGAAGTTCTGTATTTCTGGGTGACAATCTGGCACTCCATCGATAGATGAGATAGTCTGGGTGACAATCTGGCACTCCATCGATAGATGAGTGAGATAGTCTGGGTGATAATCTGGAACTACATCGATAGAGGAGTGACATAGTCTGGGTGAAAATGTGGCATTACTTCGATAGATGAGTGAGATAGTCTGGGTGATACTCTGGAACTGCATCGATAGATGAGTGAGCTAGTCTGGATGATAATCTGGAACTACATCGATAGATGAGTGAGCTAGTCTGGGTGATAATCTAGCATTACTTCGATAGATGAGTGAAAATATATGGGTGATAAGTTGTCCGTACATAGATTACTGAGTGATACTATCTGAGTTAAATTATTGCCTTACATTGATAGCTTTGGATAATCACTCAATACATGTATAAAAGCGATCCTTTCACCAAACATTCGTATCTGTGCGTTACATCTGAATATAAATATAAAAGGCGATTATTTTCTATACTTGTAACACACGATCAAGCCCTATCTATTTTGAAGAATCTGGGCTTATCTGACCCACCTGTTCCCAGAAAAAAGCACAAATCCGTCATTCGCTAGCTTGTCAGAATATTGACATCTGCTGTATATGGCGTATCTCATCAACGGAAAATATAACAACACAAACAAAAACAACTCAGCATGCTCTGAATTTATGTTGCATCTAAAACCCTTCTGGGACGTGAAGGTATTAGCCAGATGAGGAGAGAGTAAGGAGGGAGACGATGGAATCTGGAGAGAAGCTCAGACACGACAAATGAGTAGATACTTTGGTGAATATATTTATATATGGGGTTATATAAGCGGTGATCAGAGCTGGCCTACGGACACCCACACGTATGGCGGAGGTGGGGGGTTGGGGGTGGGAGGGGGGTTTCAGGTCACATCGTTTTAGTAAGGGGGAGACAAAAAGAAAATACTTAGTGTGGAAGAGAACAAAGAATGGAGGTTAATGATGGGACAGAGAGGACGACGTGTATAAGCTATTGAAAGAAAAGATCTGGGGACGTTCCAGCTTTTGATATGATGGAAATTAGGAGGCATACATAGAATTGATGGAAGAGAAGTGCAGTTATGCAGAATATTGATGGAAGAAAAGTGGAGATATGCAGGATGTTGATGAAAGAAAAGTGGAGGTATGTAGGCTATTGATGAAATAAATGTAGACGTATGTAGGCTATTCATGGGAGAAGAGTGGAGGTATGTAGGCTATTGATGAAAGAAAAGTGGGGGTATGTAGGCTATTGATGAAAGAAAAGTGGGGGTATGTAGGCTATTGATGAAAGGAAAGTGGAGGTATGTAGGCTATTGATGAAAGAAAAGTGGGGGTATGTAGGCTATTGATGAAAGAAAAGTGGGGGTATGTAGGCTATTGATAAAAGAAAAGTGGAGGAATGTAGGCTATTGATGAAACAAAAGTAGAGGTATGTAGGCTTTTGATGAAAGAAAAGTGGAGGTATGTAGGATATTGCTGAAAGAAAATTGGAGGTATGTAGGCTATTGCTGAAAGAAAAGTGGAGGTACTGATGCAGTTGGTGGAAGGTAGGTGGATGTGCTGACGCGATTGATAGGAAAGAAGTAGAGGTACTGAGGCGACTGATCAGAGAGAAGTGGAAGTACTTAAGTGATTGATAGGAGAGAAGTGGAGGTACTTAAGCGATTGATAGGAGAGAAGTGGAGGTATTAAAGCGATTGATAGGAGAGAAGTGAAGGTACTTAAGGGATTGATAGGAGAGAAGTGGAGGTACTTAAGCGATTGATAGGAGAGAAGTGGAGGTATTTAAGCGATTGATAGGAGAGAAGTGAAGGTACTTAAGCGATTGATAGGAGAGAAGTGGAGGTATTAAAGCGATTGATAGGAGAGAAGTGAAGGTACTTAAGGGATTGATAGGAGAGAAGTGGAGGAACTTAAGCGATTGATATGGGAGAAGTGGAGATATTTAAGCGATTGATATGAGAGAAGTGAAGGTTAAGCGATTGATAGGAGATAAGTGAAGGTACTTGATCGATTGATAGGAGAGAAGTGGAGGAACAAGCGATTGATAGGAGAAAAGTGGAGGTATTTAAGCGATTGATAGGAGAGAAGTGAAGTCATATATGTTATTGATAGGAGAGAAGTGAAGTCATATATGTTATTGATAGGAGACAACTGGAGATATAGGTTACTGATAAGAGACACGTGGAGATATAGGTTACTGATAGGAGACAAGTTGAGATATGGTGGCTTAAGGCGTGTTGAGCCGAACAATTATACTTTAAAATGTGAAATAAATGATAGTATACACACCGACCGGACATTCTTATTCGGTTCTATTGGAAATAAAGCAGACTCACTGGCATTTATACAATCATCGTTGTGTCATAAAATGTCCAGGCACATGTAGAGGGTTGAATTGCAATTACAGACGCTCTTTAGTTGTAAATGGGTACCCGGCTTACTGTTAGGAAAAGAGAGGTAGTTAGAAAGAAAACTGTTTACCCATTGATAAGCTGTGGTCTCTTGCAAATATGTCTCCAACAAGTCATACCTACAGCAGTGTCTGGCTGCTGGTAAATGACGTTAGACATAAAATGTAAGGAGCTATTTAGCCTACATGTACACCTGATTTACGAGCACCACCTGTGGAACGCTAATGGTAGCCCCAAATTAAACACTGCCGGTGATGATGAAGTGCTAGAAACCATTGTCAAAAATCTCAGCTGTGTGTTAATGTGTGTGATCAGTTCTCTTACTTGTAACGCTGCTTTCTTCAACTATCACTCAGGTAAATCAGTTCAATTCTTCATGTAACCCATCCGGTCGTTGGGGCACACTTGAAGACACTCCCACAATCCCACGCCATCTCTCTCTGTCCGCTGCCGGTAGTCGTGACTAACCAGGACGAAGGTTTGACCACTCAGTGATGTCTGCCCATCGCATTCTCTTTTCTGGTACGGAACCATGGCATTCCGTTGTACCTCGTAACGTGCCCATACCAAGCTATCTTTCGCCTTTAGATAGCCGTGAACAGATCATCAAGAGGTAAAATTGCCTTTTCCGATCTTTGTCGTATTTCTACGTTCGTGACACGATCATTATATGTAACATCTAAGATTCTACTAAATCACCTCATTTCCATTGCATGCATTCTGCACTGGATATCCGTAGTAATGCTCCAAGTCTCACAGACATACACAAATATTGAGAGAACCAATAAGCGCATTAGTCTAATTGTTTTAATTTTTTTTTCTTTCAAATTCAGGTAAATGGTTAACATAACAGTCTTCATTACATCTGTGTCCTTACCCGCTCCCCCCTCCCTCCCTCAAAATATATGCTCATTCCCTGTTATTGTTGAAAGTGCATACGATAGAGGACAAACTCCGCAGCTCGCACAGCGGCTTCGGCATTTTCTTGTGTGTCCGGTACCCATTTACAGCTGAGTCGACTGTCAGAAGCGGCTATTCAATGAACATCGTACGACATGTCTGGACTGTCAAATTGAGCACGTCGAGAGTTGCACCTGATACTTTGGGATTGCAAAGTAAGCTTACAACCCCTAGACCATCTAATCCAGGTATCAATTTAAACTTGAGTGAACTGAAGCATGAAGTAAGAAATAACGTAGTTTGGTCTCTGTGTCGCTAGAGACAGTCAATTGAGCCTTTCTGCCACTCAGATATTCACTACCAGAAAAAGCTAAATCAGAAATCTTGGCCAACAGATTCTAGTAGTAATGTCAGCTGAACAGGCTCAATGAGAGCCACGTTCTATCACATACCACGAGCGTCCAAAGATTACCGTCGGTCGAGATCACAGACGAAAATGAGCCACAAGGCGGTCGATAGAAAATCACTGGATGGATTGATCAAATTATTTGGCATAGGAATGCCTGCTTTCTTAACATTTCTTTCACTTCATTTATTTTAACATATGTTTGACTAGATCGAGAATGTTTCACTAATCCCTTTTATATATATAGTGTCGTTCGTTTGATCAACTATTTCGGTCGCTCTCTCACTGTCTCTCTCTCGCTATATATATATCGAATCAGGCTGTAGTTTTAGCCACTCTGCTATATGATTGTGAAACATGGACAGTGGATAGCAGGCTCAAAAGACTGTTGCATCGTATTGATTTGTTCTGTCCACGTGAACTGGTCAGGACCAGACGGCTGGACACATCCTCTAATGCTGCAATTCTTAACAAGTCAAACATGTTTAGCTTCCCTTCGCTTCTGTAAAAATCCCAGATAAGATGAACGGGACATGTCCACATGCCAGAAAAGCGCATACCAAGCAGCTGCTACACGGTGACTTCAGAGCGGGTCTACGCTCATCACTGGAACATCAGAACCGCTACGGCCACTCATTGGATGTGTCTCTAGAGAGCTTCAATACTGATGTCATATCCTGGGAGAGGCTTGTACGGAACCGTTCCAACTAGCACTCTTGCATCATGCAAAGTGCTCAGATCGCACAGCATCACTCCATCGCCGTGGACGGTAGGCTAACGTCTGGCCAGGCACAACATACTGATTGGACATGTTAGTCTGGGTCAGGCAAAATATACTGGCCAAGACCCTCACCTCGGCTTCCTAGTAGCCCAACCTCGAAATGGGCTGTTTTCATGGCAGTTGTCTAACGGGGTGAGGGATTGGCAAAATCCCTGTAAAAGTGAGCGACATGCAGATGCAGCAAAGCATAGCACAACTGCCTGGAGGTTCCCGGTCAACCTTCATTAACACCATCAGGATGTCAGGTAAGCTACTGCAACCCGTTATTTAGCGCCCTTTTAAAGACTTACTCATTGTGCGCATTCGAAACAAGAACTCCATCGCCGAGGTCCAGAAAAAGCGAGCCGTCCGACAGAACGGAATACATGACGATTTCACAGCCGACTTTAGATATGTGTGACCTTGGTGCTTCAGGATCTGCCGTGTCAGGAATGTTCTTTACAGTCAAATGAAAACGCGTCTAACATCACGCGTCTGATGCTGTCGCCATCTTTGCTTGCGATGGGCAACTGCTATTATTATTATTATTAATAGTATTATTACTAGCCGCTCTACGTGATGTTTATAGACACCCACAAAGGTCTTCAACTTAGTAGAAAAGGTATATTCGAACTCCTTGTGAATATCAGCTGCCTCACACTTCCGCTCCACCCGCGCAACCACCCCCCCCACCCCCACCCCCAAAAAACAACAAGAACAGCTGCGCAAAATAATTACTTTTCCCGCCTATATGAAGGGATCGGTCATAGATCTTCTTTAGCTCTGAAAGAGTTTTGTGATGCAAGGAGGCGTACTTGCACCAACCCTCTTTGCGATCTGCTTATCCTTGCTCCTTCCTTCGATTATGGCACGTCTGTAGACCGTGTTTATTTTCTCCCAAAGCCAGATGGGCGGCTGTTTAACCTGTCCCAACTAATGGAGAAGATAAAGATGAGGACGACGCTCATTAGAGAGATGTTTGCGGATGATGTGTTTCATGTGACCAACAGAGGAAATGGTCTCCAGAGACTGAAGGACAGATTCGCCGAGGGGTGCAATCAGTTTCAGCTCACCAGAAGCCTGGAAAAAACCAAGGTCTGAGCACATGGTATTAACAATTCCCCCACTATACAAATGTATGGTTTCAATCTGGAGGTCGTCAACAGCTTCACTTACCAGGGATCTGCCATCAGCAACATTCCCTCGCTCGAGAAGGAGAAATAGACAGTAGACTTGGCAGTACCGTCATGGCCCACCAGAAGAAGAGAGACTGGGAAAACTATGCGCTGTCTCGCTAAACTGAGGTCTGGATCTATCAGACCTGCGTTCTTGACACTCTTTTGTATGGACGAGAGACTTGGAGCACTCACACTAAACAGTAGCGGCGGTTCAAAACCTTTCACATGAGATGCATGCGGCGTATATTAATGATTGGATAACAAGAGAGAGTAATTTGACAGCGAGCAAACATTCTCAACTGTACTCGCTATAGAGCCAACGAAATCTTCGACTATTGGTAATGCTTACCGCATGGAAGACTGAACAGACATAGGAACAGCCAGACAATCCAGCATGCTCAACATGCTTGTACGATCTGTGGCATGGACTGTCACTGGCGGATCGGCTTTTACATTCATAGCAGAGTGTGTCGAGATAGAGGAGACAGAGCGGGACAAAACTCAGAGGGTGTTACGTGTATGGTCCAATGAGACTGAGACGTCAATGATTATTTTTATTATTATTATTATTATCATCCATATGAAACTAGTTGATACAGCAATATATGAGTCGGATAGTATCAGGGTGCACAAAATCCTCACCCATTGATAAAATATATCCTATACATGGCAGAGAAGAAGCGTCGCAGCTGAAATCGAACGAGAAAAATAGGAGCACGACACAAGATACCTAATATTTGGTACAGAGGAAAAGATTCAAATACAAACATAGCTTCCTTAAATCAACACATGAAAGTCGCAGCATCGAAAAATGGCACGAATTGATGCAGGCCGTACGGATGGAACTTCGTAAGGAACCTGCCCCCGGACATCATCTACCATATACAGGATTGGAGTCGATGAACAGACTCCGAGCTGGTCAAGAGGAATATGAAACGATGGGGATATACAGATGATAACGCATGTGACTGTGGCGCATTACAGGACTCACACCAGCAAATGTCCTGCCCCAACCTCCATGAAACATGCAAAAGTGCGACATGCGGGAGGTAAATGACAGGGCAATCAATGTCTTTGATTACTGGATGCATACTGTATAACGTAGGGCTTGGACACGGAAAGTAAGTAAGCATTATTCTATTTTACGTAACGTAGAATCGCGGCCCTCCATTGTATTCCGAATAAATTGGTTACGTGTCTCGTGAAGTACCTTAGGTAGACTTGGAATAGAAAGGGATGCTGGTCATACACTGATTCAGTTCTACTAATTCTTCCTCCAATGACATCGTCTATTCTGTAACTACTTGTACATCTTGTACACAAATATGATGTAACATGTCATTACTTTCTTACTTGTCACCAGAACATTACATTAAATGCCTACTTCTAGTCAGGGCATGACATTAAATGCCTAATTCTAGCCAGCGAATTACATTAAATGCCTACGTCTGGCCAGGACATTACATTACTTGCTTACTTCTTGCCAGGAAATATTACAGATGACAGTTATTCGTGCCTGCGCACATTCGTGTGTCGTCATCCCACCCACCACTTCCTCTCTCTCTCAATCTCTCCCTCTCTCTCTCCCTTTTATTACTTTTTAACGAAGCCATTTTACTTCTTTCCAAGTCCACCATTTTCCAATTATTTTTTCCTTTCCAACTGTGTAAATATACCCGATAATTGTAAGAGCAAAGCCGAAGGAGATGAAGAGGGTAACTCCTTAGAATTTGTGAAAATATGTATATGTACTTTTTCACTCTTTCTCTCCTTCCCACTTTCCCTCTGTTTCCCACATCCCCCTCTCTCCTGTCTCTCTCTCTCTCTGTCTCTCTCTGGCTGTCTATATTTCTCAGACATAATCCCAAAATGAGTATTGGTGTTGAAGATCTGGATGTCTCACTAGTTATTAAGCCTCTATAGTCGAGCAGAACTCTCTCCATAGAAGTCTGACAGTGTCACAACTTGAGTTTATTCTTCCCACGAGCTCTTAGTGATGACTGCTAGCCCCGGCGCGTGAATAGCAGCAACAAAATACAGCTGCTAAAGAAAATCGGACGATCTACACTGACGCTGAAGTGCCATCAGGCGATAACGTACCTCACATCCCATTTCGTGTTCTGGGTGTGGAGACGCACGTAATAAAACCTAGGTGACAGAGTTCACAAACTGATTTCTGAAGCGTTATGTAATCGGCATTAATTGATTTTACTCAACTGTCAGAGACTGGTTCTCTTATCGAGACTGTCAATAAAATATTTCAAACTTGTAGCGCTCCAGTCTACTCAGATGTAAATGTGTTCCTGGTTGTTTGAGTTATTGAAGTCATGGCAGCAAAGAATGGAACCTTGTCACACAGCCTCATGAAAGCTGATACCTCATACAATGAAATCATTAATCGTCAGCACAAGGTAGTGCAAATGCCCAGATCACTGTTGAATAATTGATTGTTTTTGGAATCAACTGACTTGGTACATAATATGCCTGCTACAAGGACGCCTACTATTGTTAATGATGAATACCGCCAAGCTGTATGCCCTTTGTAGAATGTGTATCGCATTACTGCCGCTTGTTTAAGTCTCTCGATCTTGAGCCAGTAAGTCTAGTTATGTCAATATCATTTTCAGAACGTTTGAATAGTGTGTGTGTGTGTGTGTTTATCTGCTATTCCGCTTGGTCTAAGTTCAGAATTGTTTCTTTCTACGCCGTTGTGGCGTTTGATGTCGCCAAACTATTTTATTTTCATTTCTATAATGCTGTTTATGAGCCAATTTTATTAAACATCCTCCTCTCTGGGGACGTGGTTTCCCTTTTTCGCTATCCATGGTATTCTGAGAACGTTCCTGCGGTATTTTAGCTCCAAGGATTCCATTTTCTTACTTAGTGTTCACGTAAAGGTCTATGACTCGTATCCGTGTGCTGCCACATGGAAGATACATGCCCACAGAGTTGTTATATGTTTGTTGATAGATGTGTTTTCATTTGTTCATCATTCTTTGTAACTTCTGTTTTGCCATGACCACTCCTGCTTTCACAGTCTCCAATCTTGTTTTTAAAGGAAACGAGAAATTCAAAACGTTTGACATCTCCTATTTCTTTTATTCCTTAAGGTGGCAATGGGTTTGTTCCTTATTTTGTCGTTGGTCATTCTTCATATTGTTATCGTTAGTCAGGTTTTTGTTATCATGTCTACACGTGAAGCTCGGCTTTCTGTATAACGGTTGTCGTGGTGCAGAGTTCTTCAAGGTTCCCAAACAGCTCTGTGTGAAGGTTTGTCTTCGTGGGTCAGTGCTCTGTAAGGAACTGTCTAGGCGTGTGACAGTCATGTAGGATGTGTTAATCGGTCTGAGCTACTTGTCTGCACTTACACACAGGTAAAGGGACCAATTTTATCCTTTTGTGTAAGTAGCTTTTCAATCTGGTATTTCCTGTTATTTTCAGGAACAGGATCATTTTCTACGCTTGATCACTGCAGAGTAAGATGTATCTTATTGTATCGATGTTCCTTATCGCTAGGATAAGTGTGTTTTCTTCCAATATAGTTATTTATTTGTGTCTGCTCTTGTGCTGTTCCCTTTTTGCTAACATTTCTGATGTCTTGTTTCCTGATACACCACAGAGTGATGGTATGCGCTGAGGCATTACCCTTATTTGGGTTTTTTGTTCGCCTATGGCTTTCCTAAACTCTTGCAGTTCATCCCTTTTGGGAGCTTGCAGAACTGACATTAAATTTGTAAACAATACAAATTGTTAACATTGGTTGGCAGTGTTGTTTATCTTTTCTGTAACAATGTTTTTGGGTCTGTAATTCATCCGAGTTTATTTAAACATAATTGTCCGGTGGGAGGTTACTGTCGTGGTCTTAGGTAAACATGTTCTTGGCTGTGTCGTTCAACAGACATGATTTTGTTCTTCTCCCTCTTCTCTGGAGAAGAACTGTATCTTGAACATTTCTGCTATTTTATTACCACCGATGGTAAGAGGGTCGAACTTGTCGTAAATTCGGTCGTTTTTGACATTTCAAATTATGTCGTCTGCATTGGTGAGTATGCATGCTTGTCTATCTCATATTTGTATTTCGAGCCAGTCTGTCGTTTCTTCAGCAGTGCTGACATTTACTTGTGCCTCCTTTTATAGTCTTTCTATCAGTTGTATTATGTACTTTAGGAACCTCATTGCCCCCTCCTCCCCCCCCCACACCCCCCCCCCCCCCCCGATGTTCCACATAATTTCGTTTTGCGTACAGCCACACATCTTGATGTAGTCTGTAACAAGTGTGTAGATCTATATCGTACTCTCCATGTATTCAACATGTTAAGGATGTGATCCCATGCGTCTGTGCCGTGTCTTCTTCTTCGTACGCTGTCAGACGTCAACCTGTATTTTTTTCGAAAAAAGCAGCGGTCATCCTGAGGCTGTCGACACTGACATAGAGCGTGTCTAGTGTTGCCACTGGTGATGGCCACATGTGCTTTCTCTGGTCCTCGTATGTCGGGCAGTTTTGCAGCAGATGTTCAGCGGTCATTTTCCCGGTACCACAAGTGCATTCGCCAGTGTCACCTTTCTTCAGTTTATTGAATAGGTGGTACCTCAGTCTGTTGTGGTCTGTACGGAATCTTCTTCTTCTTCTTCTTCGTACGCAGTCAGACAGTAACCATTATTTTTTCGAAAAAAGCGGCGGTCATCCTGAGGCTGTCGCCACTGCCATAGAGCTTGTCTTGCAGTTCCACTGGTGATGGCCACATCTGCTCTCTCTGATCCTTGTATGTCGGGCAGTTCTGCAGCAGATGTTCAGCGGTCATTTTACCGGTACCGCACGGGCATTCGTCGGTACCACCTATCTTCAATTTGTTGGTGGTACATCAGTCTATTGTGGCCAATGCGAAGTCTGAAGACAACAACCTGCTCTATTCTGTTCAACTGGTAATAGGCATCGTTTTTGGTGTAACCAGTATGTTGGGTTTCCCATTTGGTCATGTATCTGGCTTTGATAAGCCGTTTTGACTCTTCTTGGTATATTCTCTGTGATGTTGTTTATATACATCAGGAAAAGTATGGGTGACAGTACTCCCCCTTGGGGTACTCCCTGCTCAAGTGTCACCCTTTTGCTCATCTGCCCCTGTACTTGAACTCTGGCTGTTCTGTTTTCGAGGTAGTGTACATCTGTACATTTTTCCCACAAACTTCACTTCTTAGTAGCTTTACTTTAAGTCCCTCTTTCCACACCTTGTCAAATGCCTTCTCTAAATCCACTCAAACTGCTACTGTGTGTTTTTTCTCCTGGTAAGCATCCTCTATTTCCTGGGCTATGAGAGTGATCTGGTTCTCAGTGGATCTGTGCTGTCTAAAGTCTGTTTGCTGTGGAATAAGTATGCTGTGGAATAAGTATGTGTTTTTCTTCCAGATGCCACATCAGTCTGGTGTTGTCGTTGCTCTTTTGATCTTCACTAATGTTTGTATGCCTATCTGTAGGGACATCAATGTGGTTTGCTCTGGCATAATATTCTATAAAAGCGTTTGCTACTTTTTTTCCAGTAAGCATGTTGTCGCCCTGCTTGATGGTAATTTGTTTATTTGATGGTGTTTCGTCATTCATGGCTCTGACTAACTTCCATAGTTTGTTCCCTTCTGTATCTAAATTGAGGCTTTCTGTTTTGTTTTTCCAGCTGTCTCTTGTTATTTGGTTTAATGTTCTTTTGTATTTCGCCGTGATAGCCTTGAGGGCGATATTTTCCTCCATAGATTGTTCTCCTTCTGCCATGTTCCTAGCATTTGAGACTTCGTGTTCCGCTTTCTGCAATTCATCATTCCAATATGGCTTGTAGTTTTTCCTTGCCCCTCATGGGATGGTTTCGGTGGCTGCTTGCAGTATTGCTTTGCTTAGGCCATCCACCATAGATTTCATATTGTTATTCCGTGTGTTGATAGTTTCACACAGCCCATCTGTCGGAATTGCAAATCTGTCCCAGTCGGCTCGTTTATAGTTCCAACGTGGGAGCTGTTTTATTTCCTGTGGGCCTACTTCCATATCAATTTCTAGCCTAATTCGCCTGTGGTCGCTACCTGCCAATTGGTTTAGCACCTGGCGGTCTATTTTATGGTGAATATCACTCGTGGAAAAGGCCAAGTCTGGAGTAGAGGTGGTATGCCATGTTCTAGAATAGAAGCTAGGGCTGTCCTCCGTCCTATTGATAAGATATGCCCTGTCTGAATCCTGCCTATGCTGCTGGGTCTTTGGTTGCCTTTCTATCCTTTTCATAACTACTAGTAGGAGGATTTCGCTAGATGGCTTATCACAGCCAGTAGTTCGGTAGGTAGTGCATCACTTTAGGTCGTAGTTATTAAAGATTTGTTTCATGTTTAGGACCATGTTGCGCTGTTCCAAATCCATTTTGCACACTGCTTGGTAAATATTGACACAGGTTTCCTCATTTTTTTGTATAACCTCCATTGGTATATCATTGCATTCTAGGGATTTTTATTTATTTAAGCATTGGATTGCAGAGTGGACTTCATCCATCGTGGACTCAGTCTGTTTATTTCTTACTCTTTATGTCAGTCTGTTTATTTCCTCCTCTCTGTGTCAGTCTATTGATTTCTTACTCTCTGTGTCAGTCTATTTATTTCTTACTCTCTGTGTCAGTATGTTTATTTCTTACTCTCTGTGTCAGTCTATTTATTTCTTACTCTCTGTGTCAGTCTATTTATTTCTTACTCTCTGTGTCAGTCTGTTTATCTCTTACTCTCTGTGTGAGTCTGTTTATTTCTTACTCTCTGTGTCAGTCTATTGATTTCTTACTCTCTGTGTCAGTCTATTTATTTCTTACTCTATGTTTCAGTCTGTTTATTTCTTACTCTCTGAGTCAGTCAATTTATTTCTTACTCTCTGTGTCAGTATATTTATTTCTTACTCTCTGTGTCAGTCTGTTTATTTCTTACTCTCTGTGTCAGTCTGTTTATTTCTTACTCTCTGTGTCAGTCTGTTTATTTCTTACTCTCTGTGTCAGTCTGTTTATTTCTTACTCTCTGTGTCAGTCTGTTTATTTATTACTCTCTGTGTCAGTCTGTTTATTTCCTCCTCTCTGTGTCAGTCTATTGATTTCTTACTCTCTGTGTCAGTCTATTTATTTCTTACTCTCTGTGTCAGTCTGTTTATTTCTTACTCTCTGTGCCAGTCTATTTATTTCTTACTCTCTGTGTAAGTCTATTTATTTCTTACTCTCTGTGTCAGTCTGTTTATTTCTTACTCTCTGTGTGAGTCTGTTTATTTCTTACTCTCTGTGTTAGTCTATTGATTTCTTACTCTCTGTGTCAGTCTATTTATTTCTTACTATATGTGTCAGTCTGTTTATTTCTTACTCTCTGAGTGAGTCAATTTATTTATTACTCTCTGTGTCAGTATATTTATTTCTTACTCTCTGTGTCAGTCTGTTTATTTCTTACTCTCTGTGTCAGTCTGTTTATTTCTTACTCTCTGTGTCAGTCTGTTTATTTCTTACTCTCTGTGTCAGTCTGTTTATTTCTTACTCTCTGTGTGAGTCTATTTATTTTTTACTCTCTGTGTGAGTCTATTGATTTCTTACTCTCTGTGTCAGTCTATTTATTTCTTACTCTATGTTTCAGTCTGTTTATTTTTTACTCTCTGAGTCAGTCAATTTATTTCTTACTCTCTGTGTCAGTATATTTATTTCTTACTCTCTGTGTCTGTTTATTTCTTACTCTCTGTGTCAGTCTGTTTATTTCTTACTCTCTGTGTCAGTCTATTTATTTCTTACTCTCTGTGTCAGTCTGTTTATTTCTTACTCTCTGTGTCAGTCTGTTTATTTATTACTCTCTGTATCAGTCTGTTTATTTCCTCCTCTCTGTGTCAGTCTATTGATTTCTTACTCTCTGTTTCAGTCTATTTATTTCTTACTCTCTGTGTCAGTCTGTTTATTTCTTACTCTCTGTGTCAGTCTGTTTATTTCTTACTCTCTGTGTGAGTCTGTTTATTTCTTACTCTCTGTGTTAGTCTATTGATTTCTTACTCGCTGTGTCAGTCTGTTTATTTCTTACTCTCTGTGTCAGTCTGTTTATTTCTTACTCTCTGTGTCAGTCTGTTTATTTCTTACTCTCTGTGTCAGTCAATTTATTTATTACTCTTTGTGTCAGTCTGTTTATTTCCTCCTCTCTGTGTCAGTCTATTGATTTCTTACTCTCTGTGTCAGTCTATTTATTTCTTACTCTCTGTGTCAGGCTGTTTATTTCTTACTCTCTGTGTCAGTCTATTTATTTCTTACTCTCTGTGTCAGTCTATTTATTTCTTACTCTCTGTGTCAGTCTGTTTATTTCTTACTCTCTGTGTGAGTCTGTTTATTTCTTACTCTCTGTGTTAGTCTATTGATTTCTTACTGTCTGTGTCAGTCTATTTATTTCTTACTCTATGTGTCAGTCTGTTTATTTCTTACTCTCTGAGTCAGTCAATTTTTTTATTACTCTCTGTGTCAGTATATTTATTTCTTACTCTCTGTGTCAGTCTGTTTATTTCTTACTCTCTGTGTCAGTCTGTTTATTTCTTACTCTCTGTGTCAGTCTGTTTATTTCTTACTCTCTGTGTCAGTCTGTTTATTTATTACTCTCTGTGTCAGTCTGTTTATTTATTACTCTCTGTGTCAGTCTGTTTATTTCCTCCTCTCTGTGTCAGTCTATAGATTTTTTACTCTCTGTGTCAGTCTTTTTGTTTCTTACTCTCCGTGTCAGTCTATTTATTTCTTACTCTCTGTGTGAGTCTGTTTATTTCTTACTCTCTGTGTCAGTCTATTTATTTCTTACTCTCTGTGGCAGTCTGTTTATTTTTTACTCTCTGTGTGAGTCTATTTATTTCTTACTCTCTGTGTCAGTCTATTTATTTATTACTCTCTGTGTCAGTCTATTGATTTCTTACTCTATCTTTCAGTCTGTTTATTTCTTACTCTCTGAGTCATTCAATTTATTTCTTACTCTCTGTGTCAGTATATTTATTTCTTACTCTCTGTGTCAGTGTGTTTATTTCTTACTCTCTGTGTCAGTCTGCTTATTTATTACTCTCTGTGTCAGTCTGTTTATTTCCTCCTCTCTGTGTCAGTCTATTGATTTCTTACTCTCTGTGTCAGTCTATTTATTTATTACTCTCTGTGTCAGTCTGTTTATTTCTTACTCTCTGTGTCAGTGTATTTATTTCTTACTCTCTGTGTCAGTCTATTTATTTCTTACTCTCTGTGTCAGTCTGTTTATTTCTTACTCTCTGTGTGAGTCTGTTTATTTCTTACTCTCTGTGTTAGTCTATTGATTTCTTACTCTCTGTGTCAGTCTATTTATTTCTTACTCTATGTGTCAGTCTGTTTATTTCTTACTCTCTGAGTCAGTCAATTTATTTATTACTCTCTGTGTCAGTATATTTATTTCTTACTCTCTGTGTCAGTCTGTTTATTTCTTACTCTCTGTGTCAGTCTGTTTATTTCTTACTCTCTGTGTCAGTCTGTTTATTTATTACTCTCTGTGTCAGTCTGTTTATTTCCTCCTCTCTGTGTCAGTCTATAGATTTCTTACTCTCTGTGTCAGTCTATTTATTTCTTACTCTCTGTGTCAGTCTGTTAATTTCTTACTCTCTGTGTCAGTCTGTTAATTTCTTACTCTCTGTGTCAGTCTATTTATTTCTTACTCTCTGTGTCAGTCTGTTTATTTCTTACTCTCTGTGTGAGTCTATTTATTTCTTACTCTCTGTGTGAGTCTGTTTATTTCTTACTCTCTGTGTGAGTCTGTTTATTTCTTATTCTTTGTGTCAGTCTGTTTATTTCTTACTCTCTGTGTCAGTCTGTTTATTTCTTACTCTCTGTGTCAGTCTATTTATTTCTTACTCTCTGTGGCAGTCTGTTTATTTCTTACTCTCTGTGTGAGTCTATTTATTTCTTACTCTCTGTGTCAGTCTATTTATTTCTTACTCTCTGTGTCAGTCTATTGATTTCTTACTCTATGTTTCAGTCTGTTTATTTCTTACTCTCTGAGTCAGTAAATTTATTTCTTACTCTCTGTGTCAGTATATTTATTTCTTACTCTCTGTGTCAGTCTATTTATTTCTTACTCTATGTGTCAGTCTGTTTATTTCTTACTCTCTGAGTCAGTAAATTTATTTCTTACTCTCTGTGTCAGTAAATTTATTTCTTACTCTCTGTGTCAGTATATTTATTTCTTACTCTCTGTGTCAGTCTGTTTATTTCTTACTCTCTGTGTCAGTCTGTTTATTTCTTACTCTCTGTGTCAGTCTGTTTATCTATTACTCTCTGTGTGAGTCTGTTTATTTCTTACTCTCTGTGTGAGTCTGTTTATTTCTTACTCTCTGTGTGAGTCTGTTTATTTCTTACTCTATGTGTCAGTCTGTTTATTTCTTACTCTCTGTGTCAGTCTGTTTATTTCTTACTCTCTGTGTCAGTCTATTTATTTCTTACTCTCTGTGTCAGTCTATTTGTTTCTTACTCTCTGTGTCATTCTATTTATTTCTTACTCTCTGTGTCATTCTGTTTATTTCTTACTATCTGAGTCAGTCAATTTATTTCTTACTCTATGTTTCTGTCTGTTTATTTCTTACTCTCTGAGTCAGTCAATTTATTTCTTACTCTCTTTGTCAGTATATTTATTTCTTACTCTCTGTGTCAGTCTGTTTATTTCTTACTCTCTGTGTCAGTCTGTTTATTTCTTACTCTCTGTGTCAGTCTGTTTATTTCTTACTCTCTGTGTCAGTCTGTTCATTTCTTACTCTCTGTGTCAGTCTGTTTACTTATTACTCTCTGTGTCAGTCTGTTTATTTCCTCCTCTCTGTGTCAGTCTATTCATTTCTTACTCTCTGTGTCAGTCTATTTATTTCTTACTCTCTGTGTCAGTCTGTTTATTTCTTTATCTCTGTGTCAGTCTATTTATTTCTTACTCTCTGTGTCAGTCTATTTATTTCTTACT
The DNA here is from genome assembly GCA_036924085.1 of Ariolimax columbianus. Taxonomy (NCBI): domain Eukaryota; kingdom Metazoa; phylum Mollusca; class Gastropoda; order Stylommatophora; family Arionidae; genus Ariolimax; species Ariolimax columbianus. Next base: position 37,406,272 of record JAVGWX010000019.1, on the reverse strand, counting down.
CTCTGTGTCAGTCTGTTTATTTCTTACTCTCTGTGTGAATCTGTTTATTTCTTACTCTCTGTGTTAGTCTATTGATTTTGTACTCTCTGTGTCAGTCTATTTATTTCTTACTCTATGTGTCAGTCTGTTTATTTCTTACTCTCTGAGTCAGTCAATTTATTTATTACTCTCTGTGTCAGTATATTTATTTTTTACTCTCTGTGTCAGTCTGTTTATTTCTTACTCTCTGTGTCAGTCTGTTTATTTCTCACTATCTGTGTCAGTCTGTTTATTTCTTACTCTCTGTGTCAGTCTATTTATTTATTACTCTCTGTGTCAGTCTGTTTATTTCCTCCTCTCTGTGTCAGTCTGTTTATTTCTTACTCTCTGTGTCAGTCTGTTTATTTCTTACTCTCTGTGTCAGTCTGTTTATTTATTACTCTCTGTGTCAGTCTGTTTATTTATTACTCTCTGTGTCAGTCTGTTTATTTCCTCCTCTCTGTGTCAGTCTATAGATTTTTTACTCTCTGTGTCAGTCTTTTTGTTTCTTACTCTCCGTGTCAGTCTATTTATTTCTTACTCTCTGTGTGAGTCTGTTTATTTCTTACTCTCTGTGTCAGTCTATTTATATTCTTACTCTCTGTGGCAGTCTGTTTATTTCTTACTCTCTGTGTGAGTCTATTTATTTCTTACTCTCTGTGTCAGTCTATTTATTTATTACTCTCTGTGTCAGTCTATTGATTTCTTACTCTATCTTTCAGTCTGTTTATTTCTTACTCTCTGAGTCATTCAATTTATTTCTTACTCTCTGTGTCAGTATATTTATTTCTTACTCTCTGTGTCAGTGTGTTTATTTCTTACTCTCTGTGTCAGTCTGCTTATTTATTACTCTCTGTGTCAGTCTGTTTATTTCCTCCTCTCTGTGTCAGTCTATTGATTTCTTACTCTCTGTGTCAGTCTATTTATTTATTACTCTCTGTGTCAGTCTGTTTATTTCTTACTATCTGTGTCAGTGTATTTATTTCTTACTCTCTGTGTCAGTCTATTTATTTCTTACTCTCTGTGTCAGTCTGTTTATTTCTTACTCTCTGTGTGAGTCTGTTTATTTCTTACTCTCTGTGTTAGTCTATTGATTTCTTACTCTCTGTGTCAGTCTATTTATTTCTTACTCTATGTGTCAGTCTGTTTATTTCTTACTCTCTGAGTCAGTCAATTTATTTATTACTTTCTGTGTCAGTATATTTATTTCTTACTCTCTGTGTCAGTCTGTTTATTTCTTACTCTCTGTGTCAGTCTGTTTATTTCTTACTCTCTGTGTCAGTCTGTTTATTTATTACTCTCTGTGTCAGTCTGTTTATTTCCTCCTCTCTGTGTCAGTCTATAGATTTCTTACTCTCTGTGTCAGTCTATTTATTTCTTACTCTCTGTGTCAGTCTGTTAATTTCTTACTCTCTGTGTCAGTCTGTTAATTTCTTACTCTCTGTGTCAGTCTATTTATTTCTTACTCTCTGTGTCAGTCTGTTTATTTCTTACTCTCTGTGTGAGTCTATTTATTTCTTACTCTCTGTGTGAGTCTGTTTATTTCTTACTCTCTGTGTGAGTCTGTTTATTTCTTACTCTTTGTGTCAGTCTGTTTATTTCTTACTCTCTGTGTCAGTCTGTTTATTTCTTACTCTCTGTGTCAGTCTATTTATTTCTTACTCTCTGTGGCAGTCTGTTTATTTCTTACTCTCTGTGTGAGTCTATTTATTTCTTACTCTCTGTGTCAGTCTATTTATTTCTTACTCTCTGTGTCAGTCTATTGATTTCTTACTCTGTGTTTCAGTCTGTTTATTTCTTACTCTCTGAGTCAGTCAATTTATTTCTTACTCTCTGTGTCAGTATATTTATTTCTTACTGTCTGTGTCAGTCTGTTTATTTCTTACTCTCTGTGTCAGTCTGTTTATTTCTTACTCTCTCTGTCAGTCTGTTTATTTCTTACTCTCTGTGTCAGTGTGTTTATTTCTTACTCTCTGTGTCAGTCTGTTTATTTATTACTCTCTGTGTCAGTCTGTTTATTTCCTCCTCTCTGTGTCAGTCTATTGATTTCTTACTCTCTGTGTCAGTCTATTTATTTCTTACTCTCTGTGTCAGTCTGTTTATTTCTTACTCTCTGTGTCAGTCTGTTTATTTCTTACTCTCTGTGTTAGACTATTGATTTCTTACTCTCTGTGTCAGTCTATTTATTTCTTACTCTATGTGTCAGTCTGTTTATTTCTTACTCTCTGAGTCAGTCAATTTATTTATTACTCTCTGTGTCAGTATATTTATTTCTTACTCTCTGTGTCAGTCTGTTTATTTCTTACTCTCTGTGTCAGTCTGTTTATTTCTTACTCTCTGTGTCAGTCTGTTTATCTATTACTCTCTGTGTGAGTCTGTTTATTTCTTACTCTCTGTGTGAGTCTGTTTATTTCTTACTCTCTGTGTGAGTCTGTTTATTTCTTACTCTATGTGTCAGTCTGTTTATTTCTTACTCTCTGTGTCAGTCTGTTTATTTCTTACTCTCTGTGTCAGTCTATTTATTTCTTACTCTCTGTATCAGTCTATTTATTTCTTACTCTCTGTGTCAGTCGGTTTATTTCTTACTCTCTGTGTGAGTCTATTGATTTCTTACTCTCTGTGTCAGTCTATTTGTTTCTTACTCTCTGTGTCATTCTATTTATTTCTTACTCTCTGTGTCATTCTGTTTATTTCTTACTATCTGAGTCAGTCAATTTATTTCTTACTCTATGTTTCAGTCTGTTTATTTCTTACTCTCTGAGTCAGTCAATTTATTTCTTACTCTCTTTGTCAGTATATTTATTTCTTACTCTCTGTGTCAGTCTGTTTATTTCTTACTCTCTGTGTCAGTCTGTTTATTTCTTACTCTCTGTGTCAGTCTGTTTATTTCTTACTCTCTGTGTCAGTCTGTTCATTTCTTACTCTCTGTGTCAGTCTGTTTACTTATTACTCTCTGTGTCAGTCTGTTTATTTCCTCCTCTCTGTGTCAGTCTATTCATTTCTTACTCTCTGTGTCAGTCTATTTATTTCTTACTCTCTGTGTCAGTCTGTTTATTTCTTACTCTCTGTGTCAGTCTATTTATTTCTTACTCTCTGTGTCAGTCTATTTATTTCTTACTCTCTGTGTCAGTCTGTTTATTTCTTACTCTCTGTGTGAATCTGTTTATTTCTTACTCTCTGTGTTAGTCTATTGATTTCTTACTCTCTGTGTCAGTCTATTTATTTCTTACTCTATGTGTCAGTCTGTTTATTTCTTACTCTCTGAGTCAGTCAATTTATTTATTACTCTCTGTGTCAGTATATTTATTTCTTACTCTCTGTGTCAGTCTGTTTATTTCTTACTCTCTGTGTCAGTCTGTTTATTTCTTACTCTCTGTGTCAGTCTGTTTATTTATTACTCTCTGTGTCAGTCTGTTTATTTCCTCCTCTCTGTGTCAGTCTATAGATTTCTTACTCTCTGTGTCAGTCTATTTATTTCTTACTCTCTGTGTCAGTCTGTTAATTTCTTACTCTCTGTGTCAGTCTGTTAATTTCTTACTCTCTGTGTCAGTCTATTTATTTCTTACTCTCTGTGTCAGTCTGTTTATTTCTTACTCTCTGTGTGAGTCTATTTATTTCTTACTCTCTGTGTGAGTCTGTTTATTTCTTACTCTCTGTGTGAGTCTGTTTATTTCTTACTCTTTGTGTCAGTCTGTTTATTTCTTACTCTCTGTGTCAGTCTGTTTATTTCTTACTCTCTGTGTCAGTCTATTTATTTCTTACTCTCTGTGGCAGTCTGTTTATTTCTTACTCTCTGTGTGAGTCTATTTATTTCTTACTCTCTGTGTCAGTCTATTTATTTCTTACTCTCTGTGTCAGTCTATTGATTTCTTACTCTATGTTTCAGTCTGTTTATTTCTTACTCTCTGAGTCAGTCAATTTATTTCTTACTCTCTGTGTCAGTATATTTATTTCTTACTGTCTGTGTCAGTCTGTTTATTTCTTACTCTCTGTGTCAGTCTGTTTATTTCTTACTCTCTCTGTCAGTCTGTTTATTTCTTACTCTCTGTGTCAGTGTGTTTATTTCTTACTCTCTGTGTCAGTCTGTTTATTTATTACTCTCTGTGTCAGTCTGTTTATTTCCTCCTCTCTGTGTCAGTCTATTGATTTCTTACTCTCTGTGTCAGTCTATTTATTTCTTACTCTCTGTGTCAGTCTGTTTATTTCTTACTCTCTGTGTCAGTCTGTTTATTTCTTACTCTCTGTGTTAGACTATTGATTTCTTACTCTATGTGTCAGTCTATTTATTTCTTACTCTCTGAGTCAGTCAATTTATTTATTACTCTCTGTGTCAGTATATTTATTTGTTACTCTCTGTGTCAGTCTGTTTATTTCTTACTCTCTGTGTCAGTCTGTTTATTTCTTACTCTCTGTGTCAGTCTGTTTATCTATTACTCTCTGTGTGAGTCTGTTTATTTCTTACTCTCTGTGTGAGTCTGTTTATTTCTTACTCTCTGTGTGAGTCTGTTTATTTCTTACTCTATGTGTCAGTCTGTTTATTTCTTACTCTCTGTGTCAGTCTGTTTATTTCTTACTCTCTGTGTCAGTCTATTTATTTCTTACTCTCTGTATCAGTCTATTTATTTCTTACTCTCTGTGTCAGTCGGTTTATTTCTTACTCTCTGTGTGAGTCAATTGATTTCTTACTCTCTGTGTCAGTCTATTTGTTTCTTACTCTCTGTGTCATTCTATTTATTTCTTACTCTCTGTGTCATTCTGTTTATTTCTTACTATCTGAGTCAGTCAATTTATTTCTTACTCTATGTTTCAGTCTGTTTATTTCTTACTCTCTGAGTCAGTCAATTTATTTCTTACTCTCTTTGTCAGTATATTTATTTCTTACTCTCTGTGTCAGTCTGTTTATTTCTTACTCTCTGTGTCAGTCTGTTTATTTCTTACTCTCTGTGTCAGTCTGTTTATTTCTTACTCTCTGTGTCAGTCTGTTCATTTCTTACTCTCTGTGTCAGTCTGTTTACTTATTACTCTCTGTGTCAGTCTGTTTATTTCCTCCTCTCTGTGTCAGTCTATTCATTTCTTACTCTCTGTGTCAGTCTATTTATTTCTTACTCTCTGTGTCAGTCTGTTTATTTCTTACTCTCTGTGTCAGTCTATTTATTTCTTACTCTCTGTGTCAGTCTATTTATTTCTTACTCTCTGTGTCAGTCTGTTTATTTCTTACTCTCTGTGTGAATCTGTTTATTTCTTACTCTCTGTGTTAGTCTATTGATTTCGTACTCTCTGTGTCAGTCTATTTATTTCTTACTCTATGTGTCAGTCTGTTTATTTCTTACTCTCTGAGTCAGTCAATTTATTTATTACTCTCTGTGTCAGTATATTTATTTTTTACTCTCTGTGTCAGTCTGTTTATTTCTTACTCTCTGTGTCAGTCTGTTTATTTCTCACTATCTGTGTCAGTCTGTTTATTTCTTACTCTCTGTGTCAGTCTATTTATTTATTACTCTCTGTGTCAGTCTGTTTATTTCCTCCTCTCTGTGTCAGTCTGTTTATTTCTTACTCTCTGTGTCAGTCTGTTTATTTCTTACTCTCTGTGTCAGTCTGTTTATTTCCTCCTCTCTGTGTCAGTCTATAGATTTTTTACTCTCTGTGTCAGTCTTTTTGTTTCTTACTCTCCGTGTCAGTCTATTTATTTCTTACTCTCTGTGTGAGTCTGTTTATTTCTTACTCTCTGTGTCAGTCTATTTATTTCTTACTCTCTGTGGCAGTCTGTTTATTTCTTACTCTCTGTGTGAGTCTATTTATTTCTTACTCTCTGTGTCAGTCTATTTATTTATTACTCTCTGTGTCAGTCTATTGATTTCTTACTCTATCTTTCAGTCTGTTTATTTCTTACTCTCTGAGTCATTCAATTTATTTCTTACTCTCTGTGTCAGTATATTTATTTCTTACTCTCTGTGTCAGTGTGTTTATTTCTTACTCTCTGTGTCAGTCTGCTTATTTATTACTCTCTGTGTCAGTCTGTTTATTTCCTCCTCTCTGTGTCAGTCTATTGATTTCTTACTCTCTGTGTCAGTCTATTTATTTATTACTCTCTGTGTCAGTCTGTTTATTTCTTACTCTCTGTGTCAGTGTATTTATTTCTTACTCTCTGTGTCAGTCTATTTATTTCTTACTCTCTGTGTCAGTCTGTTTATTTCTTACTCTCTGTGTGAGTCTGTTTATTTCTTACTCTCTGTGTTAGTCTATTGATTTCTTACTCTCTGTGTCAGTCTATTTATTTCTTACTCTATGTGTCAGTCTGTTTATTTCTTACTCTCTGAGTCAGTCAATTTATTTCTTACTGTCTGTGTCAGTCTGTTTATTTCTTACTCTCTGTGTCAGTCTGTTTATTTCTTACTCTCTCTGTCAGTCTGTTTATTTCTTACTCTCTGTGTCAGTGTGTTTATTTCTTACTCTCTGTGTCAGTCTGTTTATTTATTACTCTCTGTGTCAGTCTGTTTATTTCCTCCTCTCTGTGTCAGTCTATTGATTTCTTACTCTCTGTGTCAGTCTATTTATTTCTTACTCTCTGTGTCAGTCTGTTTATTTCTTACTCTCTGTGTCAGTCTGTTTATTTCTTACTCTCTGTGTTAGACTATTGATTTCTTACTCTATGTGTCAGTCTGTTTATTTCTTACTCTCTGAGTCAGTCAATTTATTTATTACTCTCTGTGTCAGTATATTTATTTGTTACTCTCTGTGTCAGTCTGTTTATTTCTTACTCTCTGTGTCAGTCTGTTTATTTCTTACTCTCTGTGTCAGTCTGTTTATCTATTACTCTCTGTGTGAGTCTGTTTATTTCTTACTCTCTGTGTGAGTCTGTTTATTTCTTACTCTCTGTGTGAGTCTGTTTATTTCTTACTCTATGTGTCAGTCTGTTTATTTCTTACTCTCTGTGTCAGTCTGTTTATTTCTTACTCTCTGTGTCAGTCTATTTATTTCTTACTCTCTGTATCAGTCTATTTATTTCTTACTCTCTGTGTCAGTCGGTTTATTTCTTACTCTCTGTGTGAGTCAATTGATTTCTTACTCTCTGTGTCAGTCTATTTGTTTCTTACTCTCTGTGTCATTCTATTTATTTCTTACTCTCTGTGTCATTCTGTTTATTTCTTACTATCTGAGTCAGTCAATTTATTTCTTACTCTATGTTTCAGTCTGTTTATTTCTTACTCTCTGAGTCAGTCAATTTATTTCTTACTCTCTTTGTCAGTATATTTATTTCTTACTCTCTGTGTCAGTCTGTTTATTTCTTACTCTCTGTGTCAGTCTGTTTATTTCTTACTCTCTGTGTCAGTCTGTTTATTTCTTACTCTCTGTGTCAGTCTGTTCATTTCTTACTCTCTGTGTCAGTCTGTTTACTTATTACTCTCTGTGTCAGTCTGTTTATTTCCTCCTCTCTGTGTCAGTCTATTCATTTCTTACTCTCTGTGTCAGTCTATTTATTTCTTACTCTCTGTGTCAGTCTGTTTATTTCTTACTCTCTGTGTCAGTCTATTTATTTCTTACTCTCTGTGTCAGTCTATTTATTTCTTACTCTCTGTGTCAGTCTGTTTATTTCTTACTCTCTGTGTGAATCTGTTTATTTCTTACTCTCTGTGTTAGTCTATTGATTTCGTACTCTCTGTGTCAGTCTATTTATTTCTTACTCTATGTGTCAGTCTGTTTATTTCTTACTCTCTGAGTCAGTCAATTTATTTATTACTCTCTGTGTCAGTATATTTATTTTTTACTCTCTGTGTCAGTCTGTTTATTTCTTACTCTCTGTGTCAGTCTGTTTATTTCTCACTATCTGTGTCAGTCTGTTTATTTCTTACTCTCTGTGTCAGTCTATTTATTTATTACTCTCTGTGTCAGTCTGTTTATTTCCTCCTCTCTGTGTCAGTCTGTTTATTTCTTACTCTCTGTGTCAGTCTGTTTATTTCTTACTCTCTGTGTCAGTCTGTTTATTTCCTCCTCTCTGTGTCAGTCTATAGATTTTTTACTCTCTGTGTCAGTCTTTTTGTTTCTTACTCTCCGTGTCAGTCTATTTATTTCTTACTCTCTGTGTGAGTCTGTTTATTTCTTACTCTCTGTGTCAGTCTATTTATTTCTTACTCTCTGTGGCAGTCTGTTTATTTCTTACTCTCTGTGTGAGTCTATTTATTTCTTACTCTCTGTGTCAGTCTATTTATTTATTACTCTCTGTGTCAGTCTATTGATTTCTTACTCTATCTTTCAGTCTGTTTATTTCTTACTCTCTGAGTCATTCAATTTATTTCTTACTCTCTGTGTCAGTATATTTATTTCTTACTCTCTGTGTCAGTGTGTTTATTTCTTACTCTCTGTGTCAGTCTGCTTATTTATTACTCTCTGTGTCAGTCTGTTTATTTCCTCCTCTCTGTGTCAGTCTATTGATTTCTTACTCTCTGTGTCAGTCTATTTATTTATTACTCTCTGTGTCAGTCTGTTTATTTCTTACTCTCTGTGTCAGTGTATTTATTTCTTACTCTCTGTGTCAGTCTATTTATTTCTTACTCTCTGTGTCAGTCTGTTTATTTCTTACTCTCTGTGTGAGTCTGTTTATTTCTTACTCTCTGTGTTAGTCTATTGATTTCTTACTCTCTGTGTCAGTCTATTTATTTCTTACTCTATGTGTCAGTCTGTTTATTTCTTACTCTCTGAGTCAGTCAATTTATTTATTACTCTCTGTGTCAGTATATTTATTTCTTACTCTCTGTGTCAGTCTGTTTATTTCTTACTCTCTGTGTCAGTCTGTTTATTTCTTACTCTCTGTGTCAGTCTGTTTATTTATTACTCTCTGTGTCAGTCTGTTTATTTCCTCCTCTCTGTGTCAGTCTATAGATTTCTTACTCTCTGTGTCAGTCTATTTATTTCTTACTCTCTGTGTCAGTCTGTTAATTTCTTACTCTCTGTGTCAGTCTGTTAATTTCTTACTCTCTGTGTCAGTCTATTTATTTCTTACTCTCTGTGTCAGTCTGTTTATTTCTTACTCTCTGTGTGAGTCTATTTATTTCTTACTCTCTGTGTGAGTCTGTTTATTTCTTACTCTCTGTGTGAGTCTGTTTATTTCTTACTCTTTGTGTCAGTCTGTTTATTTCTTACTCTCTGTGTCAGTCTGTTTATTTCTTACTCTCTGTGTCAGTCTATTTATTTCTTACTCTCTGTGGCAGTCTGTTTATTTCTTACTCTCTGTGTGAGTCTATTTATTTCTTACTCTCTGTGTCAGTCTATTTATTTCTTACTCTCTGTGTCAGTCTATTGATTTCTTACTCTATGTTTCAGTCTGTTTATTTCTTACTCTCTGAGTCAGTCAATTTATTTCTTACTCTCTGTGTCAGTATATTTATTTCTTACTGTCTGTGTCAGTCTGTTTATTTCTTACTCTCTGTGTCAGTCTGTTTATTTCTTACTCTCTCTGTCAGTCTGTTTATTTCTTACTCTCTGTGTCAGTGTGTTTATTTCTTACTCTCTGTGTCAGTCTGTTTATTTATTACTCTCTGTGTCAGTCTGTTTATTTCCTCCTCTCTGTGTCAGTCTATTGATTTCTTACTCTCTGTGTCAGTCTATTTATTTCTTACTCTCTGTGTCAGTCTGTTTATTTCTTACTCTCTGTGTCAGTCTGTTTATTTCTTACTCTCTGTGTTAGACTATTGATTTCTTACTCTCTGTGTCAGTCTATTTATTTCTTACTCTATGTGTCAGTCTGTTTATTTCTTACTCTCTGAGTCAGTCAATTTATTTATTACTCTCTGTGTCAGTATATTTATTTCTTACTCTCTGTGTCAGTCTGTTTATTTCTTACTCTCTGTGTCAGTCTGTTTATTTCTTACTCTCTGTGTCAGTCTGTTTATCTATTACTCTCTGTGTGAGTCTGTTTATTTCTTACTCTCTGTGTGAGTCTGTTTATTTCTTACTCTCTGTGTGAGTCTGTTTATTTCTTACTCTATGTGTCAGTCTGTTTATTTCTTACTCTCTGTGTCAGTCTGTTTATTTCTTACTCTCTGTGTCAGTCTATTTATTTCTTACTCTCTGTATCAGTCTATTTATTTCTTACTCTCTGTGTCAGTCGGTTTATTTCTTACTCTCTGTGTGAGTCTATTGATTTCTTACTCTCTGTGTCAGTCTATTTGTTTCTTACTCTCTGTGTCATTCTATTTATTTCTTACTCTCTGTGTCATTCTGTTTATGTCTTACTATCTGAGTCAGTCAATTTATTTCTTACTCTATGTTTCAGTCTGTTTATTTCTTACTCTCTGAGTCAGTCAATTTATTTCTTACTCTCTTTGTCAGTATATTTATTTCTTACTCTCTGTGTCAGTCTGTTTATTTCTTACTCTCTGTGTCAGTCTGTTTATTTCTTACTCTCTGTGTCAGTCTGTTTATTTCTTACTCTCTGTGTCAGTCTGTTCATTTCTTACTCTCTGTGTCAGTATGTTTACTTATTACTCTCTGTGTCAGTCTGTTTATTTCCTCCTCTCTGTGTCAGTCTATTCATTTCTTACTCTCTGTGTCAGTCTATTTATTTCTTACTCTCTGTGTCAGTCTGTTTATTTCTTACTCTCTGTGTCAGTCTATTTATTTCTTACTCTCTGTGTCAGTCTATTTATTTCTTACTCTCTGTGTCAGTCTGTTTATTTCTTACTCTCTGTGTGAATCTGTTTATTTCTTACTCTCTGTGTTAGTCTATTGATTTCGTACTCTCTGTGTCAGTCTATTTATTTCTTACTCTATGTGTCAGTCTGTTTATTTCTTACTCTCTGAGTCAGTCAATTTATTTATTACTCTCTGTGTCAGTATATTTATTTTTTACTCTCTGTGTCAGTCTGTTTATTTCTTACTCTCTGTGTCAGTCTGTTTATTTCTCACTATCTGTGTCAGTCTGTTTATTTCTTACTCTCTGTGTCAGTCTATTTATTTATTACTCTCTGTGTCAGTCTGTTTATTTCCTCCTCTCTGTGTCAGTCTATAGATTTCTTACTCTCTGTGTCAGTCTATTTATTTCTTACTCTCTGTGTCAGTCTGTTTATTTCTTACTCTCTGTGTCAGTCTATTTTTTTTTTACTCTCTGTGTCAGTCTATTTATTTCTTACTCTCTGTGTCAGTCTGTTTATTTCTTACTCTCTGTGTCAGTCTATTTATTTCTTACTCTCTGTGTCAGTCTGTTTACTTATTACTCTCTGTGTCAGTCTGTTTATTTCCTCCTCTCTGTGTCAGTTTATTCATTTCTTACTCTCTGTGTCAGTCTATTTATTTCTTACTCTCTGTGTCAGTCTGTTTATTTCTTACTCTCTGTGTCAGTCTATTTATTTCTTACTCTCTGTGTCAGTCTATTTATTTCTTACTCTCTGTGTCAGTCTGTTTATTTCTTACTCTCTGTGTGAATCTGTTTATTTCTTACTCTCTGTGTTAGTCTATTGATCTCGTACTCTCTGTGTCAGTCTTTTTATTTCTTACTCTATGTGTCAGTCTGTTTATTTCTTACTCTCTGAGTCAGTCAATTTATTTATTACTCTCTGTGTCAGTATATTTATTTCTCACTATCTGTGTCAGTCTGTTTATTTATTACTCTCTGTGTCAGTCTGTTTATTTATTACTCTCTGTGTCAGTCTGTTTATTTCCTCCTCTCTGTGTCAGTCTATAGATTTCTTACTCTCTGTGTCAGTCTATTTATTTCTTACTCTCTGTGTCAGTCTGTTTATTTCTTACTCTCTGTGTCAGTCTATTTTTTTTTTACTCTCTGTGTCAGTCTATTTATTTCTTTCTCTCTGTGTCAGTCTGTTTATTTCTTACTCTCTGTGTGAGTCTATTTATTTATTACTCTCTGTGTGAGTCTGTTTATTTCTTACTCTCTGTGTCAGTGTATTTATTTCTTACTCTCTGTGTCAATTTTTTTATTTCTTACTCTCTGTGTCAGTCTATTTATTTCTTACTCTCTGTGTCAGTCTATTTATTTCTTACTCTCTGTGTCAGTCGGTTTATTTCTTACTCTCTGTGTGAGTCTGTTTATTTCTTACTCTCTGTGTCAGTCTATTGATTTCTTACTCTCTGTGTCAGTCTATTTATTTCTTACTCTCTGTGTCAGTCTGTTTATTTCTTACTCTCTGTAACTGCACTGTCCTAATCGTTGTTAATTACGAATGACGGATTAATCTCTTCAGTTAATGTTCTAATTTTCCTGTAAGCATCTCTTTGGTTTCATTGCCTTCCTAATGCTTATATTGCATTGCACATTTCCATTATGTGTTGTTAATTGAGTGTCTTAATTTCTTCTCTGATTTCGTGTGAATTAACTTATTTGGTGCTATTGCTACTGTCCAAGATAGTGTTCAGGTTTTACCTGTCCACAATGTTAGGATATAATTCAGTTATGTTTTCCGGTTTTTGCATTGTTCTTTGTTACTGAGTCGACATATATTACTTTTCTAGATAGCAAGTTCATTTGACGTCATGTCGTCCTATACTATTATACACACAAAATTGATGTTGACCTCTATGTTGTATTCTTGTGTTATTTCGCTCACGTCATAGCGTATTTGTCTTGTAATAGTCAACAGTTGTGTTTTCTCAGTCTTATCTTAATGTCTACGGCTAGTAATTGGTGATCTCAGCTACTTTAGCTACAGGTTGTGTCGTCATGGGTGTGTAAGAATGTAGTCTATTTGGTTCTTGTGTTTCCCAATTCCGTGGTCAATATGTAGAGCGGTATAGGGTGTCAATTAAAAAAGTGTGTTTACAATGCAAAAAGTTGTTTTCTAGGCACATTTCCATTAACTGTTTTCCTCGTTGGCTTATGTGCCCCATGCCGAAGTCTCATCATTCTGTTGTTTCCCTTCTTATTTACGAGCTGAAAAACCCAATGGTTGTCATTACGTCTCTATGCTAGACTTTTTGTGTGATCTCTTGTAAATCGTTGTGAAAATCCACTTCCCCTTCTGCTGTTGTTTCTGCATTGACTTATTTATTGTAATGTCGATGTTCTACTCTGTAATCTGATTGTGAGCACACTATAGGTGACTGAACTATAACCGAACAATGATGTGGATGCTTTTTTTCGATAGGAGGAACAAAGCCCGAACCCCTTTTCCTGCATGATTATATAAATCTTGCTCTTATTGGTATTGGGCTGGTCATGTCCTTTACTGAACTGTCAAAGATGTTAGCAAACCTGTATGGATTACACGCATCCCTGTCACGCTTGTAGAACAGCCATTTGAACAATCGCAAGCATGGACACTCGGAATTGGTTAATTATTGAATAGTCAATTACACCGACTGAAATTGGCTCCATCGCCAATGTGTATGCGTGGGCAGGCAGCACGGACATCCGGACATATCCTGCAAGACTGTTATATATTTGGCCAATTGCGTACTGAACACTGACCCACTAACACGAATATCCACACAAAGCTGTTTGGAAGCCCCGAAGAACTCTCACTGCGGCAACATTTATCCACAGAACTGGACTTCACGTGAAGATGTTACACGAAAAGGTATGACGAACGAGAAGAAGAAGGAGAAGACATCTTATTAAGGTTGTTAAAACATGTCATCAATGTCACCAATGCACGGATACAACAAGGGCACTATGACCAGCGGACTGAATATGATGTAACGCGGCAGAAGTTCAGATGATGAGCATATACAAATTCCAAATGGCACCCTGAGAACTTGGATGGGTTCTGGGCTCCTAGAATCACCTAGTACAACCAGATACAAGCCATGTGCAGTTTGTTCAATCCAAATATACTAAGTAGCATTTTTATGTCAGAGAACAAACTTTCAAACATTGTTTCTCGGTAACTAAGGTATTATAAGGTCAAGCGAAGTATACTTGTAAACATAAGAGTGGAAAAAAGATGACTCTTTTCAAATAGGCAGGGTTGGAATGAAAGCTAATTAACACTGTTAAATAATTCAAATAAGATATTTCTTAAGAGTAGGGCATTCCGTGCAACACAAAGAAAATAGTGATGTCTCACTAACATTTTTAAGAGCGGCAGCTACTTGAAAATAGAATAAGGGTTGATACACGCCGAAACAATACCGCATTTCAAAGACGACTATACACAGTATACTCATCATCGGTTTAGCAAGCCATCGTCAGTTTAGCAAGCCATCGTCAGTTTAGCAAGCCATCGTCAGTTTAGCAAGCCATCATCAGTTTAGGAAACCATCATCAGTTTAGCAAGCCATCATCAGTTTAGCAAGCCATCATCAGTTTAGCAAGCCATCATCAGGGAGTCACATATATGTTTTGAGTACAGATTACAAGGTAAAAAACAATTTCAAAATGATCGCCCAGCCACATACTTGAGGTCAGATGTAGTTGATATCACTAGCCATTACCATCCTTGGAAGTACTGTAACTGAAAGATCGTATGACGGTTGCATCACAGATAACTTGCTAATGATGTTGATCCTAATCAAGAGCAGTTTCATTATTGACAGAGACTGGATACATTGGTGACGACGTCTCACACTGGCAGTGAATGAAGTAAGGCGAGAAACAGGACGTATGGTTGGCTGTGTATGTACTTGCAATGAAACGTTATTGGTCTGGATACAAGCATGCTCTAGCAATCTAAGCGTAGTGGGATCACGTTCAACATGGGATCAAGTTCAACAGAAACAGAAGGATGTCACCTGGAAGGCACATTTCATACTGCCTCTAGCACGGAGGGGAAACATTTGTTCGATAGCGGATAGATTCTACTCGGTGAAGATTTTCTTGTCATTTCTATAAATGAAGACATTTACAAGTTAGGCCTTGCCATTCAGTCCCCATAATTTCAAATAAAAGCGTATACTTCCCATTAAACAGGTTACGTATTAAAAGGATAGTGTGTTTATGCGATTTCCCATTATATGGACATATATTTGTAATGCTTGTTCATTTAACAAAATTCCTGTTAAAGGAAGTTGTTGTTATTTGTTGCTTTAGAGAGTTTCTTCCCCTGGCATGGCGCTATGGACAACGGAACAGCCTGCAGCCAAAAACATGAATGAGGACTTCTCTGAATGTGCCCACTTGCCGCTGACTCTCTTCTTCACAGGCATAAACAGAACAGATGAGGGGATGTGCCGACATGAAACGGGCTTCTTCTTCAATTTGGTTTGATCTAATCCGATCAATGGCTAGCCCTAGCTGCTGGCAATGAGGCATCTCTTTTTAACTTCACCTATTTATGTCACATTTTATACCCTCAATAAAATATGGGCTTCTTTCTGACATGAGTTATTGTTACTGTTGTGTCGTCACGCGTGCACTGAATGATGTATGTAATATATCGACGTGTATGTGTATTGTTTGTATGGGTGTATGTGTTGTATGTAGGTGTGTGTGTGTGTGTGTGTGTGTTGTCTTCTATTTATGTATGTGTTTTATTTATGTAATTCATGTATGTATTCATGTATGTGGCGAATATATTTGTGTTTATACATCAAATTTGTTATGCACCTATGTATGTGATGAATAAATGTATACATGTATGTGGTGTATTCATGAACCATGTGTTTGTACGAGGTGAATTGTGTTAATGAGTATGTGTTATGTGTGGGTGTCTGTGTTCAAGAATGCAGATAAGTATGTAAAAACACACAACACGCAAAAGATGCAACACACATTACGCAAACACGCACAGGCAGGCAGGCGGGCGGGCAGGCAGGCAGATATACACACACATACATGCACAAATACATACATACAAACATACATAGTGTATCTACAATTAATGCAGGTGTGACAAAGTTGGAAAGAGAGAACGCGATTTATTGCGTATGCGTTTACTGGTATTCGTGTATTTGCTTGTTTCCATTCGTACCTGTGTATCTGCGAGTATGTATCTGTTTGCTTTGATAAATGGGTATGTGTGAATTCCATCTCTCAGTGACGACGCACCTCTAAACTAAACAAATATAGACGCACTAACAATGCATCCAATTTGCATCAGATCTTTAACTGTGGCCCGGTTATTTCTTTCTGCAGATCTGTCCACATGTACCTACGGGACTATTGCTCCCTTATACCTGGCATCCACCCTTTTGGTTGAAGATTTGTCTAGCATTGAAACTGACTGGTTTTTTTTGGAGCTGTCTGCAGGACGACAACCGATCCCGCGCTGAAATCGAAGACAAATGAGGGCATTTTCGTACGTCACTTGAGAAGTCATTAACTATCGTGCATTGTAACCGCCACGGTAGATTTGGCAATCTTCTTCTTCTTCTTCTTCTTCGTTCATTCTCAATCTCCCACTACCAAACCCTGAAAGGGCTTAAGTAGCAGAATGTAGTCCAGAGAACGAATGCGTTGTGTCGTAGTTTACAGCTTGGCTATGATATTTGCACCTTTCCGGTCCAACACATCCGACTTCAGCAAGCATTTTTTGAGTTCCGGGTTAGCATTCCCTCTTCGATCCCTTCTCCTTAGCCAGTCTGCCCTACTGCAACCTGTTATCCAGGATCACCGCGTGGAGGTGTAGAAGGGTCTTGGCAGCTATGGTTCGCTGGCCCTGACGCTAGCAGTCAGCTATGGGTCGCTAACCACTGCAGCTCATGTGCTGCTCATCATCTTGATCCCGATTTGGCAATTGATACTGGATGTGCCACTGCCGACAAAACAAAGAGCAGATACTCCTTAGACCGCTTCACGTGTCCAGTATTTTCCATTGCTCTGTTTCTTTCTATTTCTCAATATCAATGTTCTCTCTTTATCCAATCTATTCATTGTTTCAACCTAAGCACACTACACCAGCATGCCATCTATGTCAATACCTTCGCCTCCCCACGCCCTTTAACCCTCACATCTTCTCTTCCCCCCTCCCCCGCCCCCAAAACCCGCCTATATATTTGGTTATTGTGTCCTTAGCTATATCCCCTCACTTTCCGCAGCCTTTCCTGAAATCCGAACTAATGCTCAGCCTCTTCCAAAATCTGTACTTCATACTGCCCCCTTTCTGTCTCTCATTACCTTTGTCTAATTAACTCAATTTCACAGAATTCTCGTATTCCTCGCTCAACGATGTCTGCACACAGGCTTTCAGGTGATTCGCACAGCATGCTAGTTACACGGCCGTTGTCTGTCTCACACACTTCACGAGATTCTCAAGTGGATTACGGGCGACCTCGTTACCCTTATCGTTCGCTCATTACTCTCTTTTCACGATTTCTCAATTTTTCTTTCTTTCTCTCGTATTCATTTGAATTATGTGTATCTCTAATCCGTGGTTCTCTTTCTCTCTTGCCCTCTTTTTCTTTCTATATTTTTCTCTCCCCACCACAGACACACACACACACAGACACACACACACACACAAACGTACTTTGTAAGAAAGTATGAACAATTTCAATATTAGTAGCAATTGCTACGAATATATATCGGATCAAAATGCTGAGCAGCGCATGAGCTGTAGCGGTCAGCGACCCATAGCTCACTGCTAGCGTCAGGGCCAGCAAGACAGAGCTGCCAATACCTTTCTACACCTCCACGCGGTGATCCTGGATAACAGGCTGCAACAGGGCAGACTGGCTAAGGAGAAGGGATCGAAGAGGGAATGCTAGCCCGGTAACTAAAAAAATGATGATGAAGTCGTCAGTCGGACCGAAAGGTGTAAATATCGGAGTCAAGATGTAAACTACGACACCACGCAATCCGTTCTCTGAACTACATTATGCTACTTAAGCCCGCTTTTAAGCCCGTTCAGTATTGGTAGCGGGAGACTGAGAACGAATGAAACCAAATCATTTATATGTTAAATAAAATGTTACAGAAAAATCCTCATAATACCTAGGACGGAGAAAAAGACAAATATAGACATTCGACAAAAGTTGAACATACATGAGAACTGGTTTTATAAATCCATTTTCGCCAGAAAACTGACATACTTTGGTCACATCAGGAGACATACAGGTCGTGAGAGAATAGTGATAGAATGTATGGGGCCAAGCAAAAGAGGCAGGACTAGACGGAGAAGACGATGGCACCAGATAGCCATTGATGTTTGGGTATAGTTGTGGCGGAGGCTGAAGTTTTGGTAAGGGAAAGAGTTTCTTTCAGATAGATAGTAATGCGAATCTTCAATACTGCACATTTGCCAAAGAAACATGTACCAGTTAAATGGGTTGGTAGACTGCAGAGCCCAGCTGCAGTCAGAGAAACTCCGAAGACTGACGGACCATCCAATGTACCAGAGGCTAAACAATTTGGGAACTGGGAAACTAAAGCGGAGAAACTTTGCAGAAATAGCCAAAGCAAAGATGCACGAAGATCCCATAAACGCACTAACAACACCAAAACCCATCACTACTGTACGAAAACCTACTTGGAGGCAGGATATATTTCCAGAGGTGGTAGAAAATATACCAGGTATTGCAAACAAAAACTTCCAGACCGAAAAAGAAAGGAGAGACACTACCCTAAGCTTCATAACGAAAAGCTACCCAAGCATGGACTGGACCCATGCATACACCGACGGTTCTGTAACAAACACTACACAGAACGGAGGGGCAGGAGCATTCCTAAACCTACCAAATGGCAGAAAAATAACACTGTCATTCGCTACTGGTAAGTACACAAGCAATTTCAGAGCGGAGGCAGAGGCACTGAGGGCGGCAGTGGAAGAAATGGCAACACACAGTGAAAATGAGAGCCACATAGTCTTGCTGACAGATGCTCTCGCCGTAGTCACAGCGCTAAAAAGCCAGAAAAACACTGAGCTTAATGACTTAAGAGCAGCACTCTGCAAACTGTGCCAGCTGTCCGCACCAAAAAGGGTAGTGGTACAGTGGGTTCCGTCACACTGCAACATCCAAGGCAACGAGGAGGCAGACAGACTGGCAAAAGAAGGTGCAAGGCTACCACAAACAGATACCAGTATGACGTACGAAGAGTCAAAACGGCTTATCAAAGCCAGGTACATGACCAAATGGGAAACCGAACATACTGGTTACACCAAAAACGATGCCTATTACCAGTTGAACCGAAGAGAGCAGGTCGTTGTCTTCAGACGTCGCACTGGCCACAATAGACTGAGGTACCACCTATTCAACAAATTGAAGATAGGGTGTACCGACGAATGCCCGTGCGGTACTGGTAAAATGACCACTGAACATCTGCTGCAGAACTGCCCGACATACGGGGATCAGAGAGAGCAGATGTGGCCATTGCCAGTGGAACTGCAAGACAAGCTCTATGGTAGTGGCGAGAGTCTCAGGATGACCGCCGCTTTTTTCGAAAAAATAATGGTTACTGTCTGACTGTGTACGCAGAAGAAGAAGAAGAAGAAATGGGTTGGTAATTGTAAGTTCTGCAAAGGACATACTACTTGACTTTTATTTATTCTACATATATATGAGGCATGTTCAATTGAAACCTGACCCACTGGCCTTATTACAAACATATGCAAGTTACATCATCTGGTGTGACACAATTAAATAAAGCAATTGTTTGATAAAGCAAACAAGCAAAAGGGTTAGTTAGAAAAATTCGCCACAGGCATTCAGATACGTATCCCACTGCTTGGGTAGATGATGGATGCTGTCCAAAAGAAATGACTTCGGTTGCTCTTTGAATCACTTGGTCACCGAGGCCATGACGTCTGCATTGGAGTAGAATCTTTGCCTCTTCAGAAATTTTGTTAAGGGTCAGAACAAAAAGGAAGTCGCAAGGGGACATATCAGGGCTATAGGATGAGTGTGGCAATGCTTCCCATCTTTTCTTTCCTAACGCTTTCTGAACAATGTTCGCGACATGTGGACACGCATTATCGTGCAACAGAATCCCACCACGCGAAAGCATGCCGGATCGTTTATTCTTGATTGCTGTATGCAGCTTTTCTAGTGTGTCACTGTGGCAAATGGGCATTGATGTTCACGCTAGACTATTTAGAGTCTACCAACAAAAGTCCCTCATGGCAAAAAAAACAAAAACAAGCTGTCAGTATAATCTTACCAGCGGAAATGTGTGACTTGAATTGTTTTGGTTTCAGTAATCCGGGATATTACAATTCCATGCTAGCAGTTCTGCTGCTCGGCTCAAAGTGGTGGCACCACAATTTATCACCTGCCAACTATGCGAAAACGAAACGAATCACCCTCCTCTTTGTATCGCAGCAAGTGGTTCAAACTCCATCTCATGCGTTCTTCATTACTCTGGTTGGTCAGCAACAGAGGTACCCATTGTGGACAAACCTTCCGATACTTCAGTTTATTGCTAACCACCACTTGAACTGTCCCTAACGACACAGCGAATTATTCTGCTAGCGAACGTAGCATCCGGCGACGGTCCATCCGAATTGCTGCATCAAATTTGGCGATGGCATCTTCTGACGCAAGATCTGTCGTTTTCTCCCCTCCTTCTCTAAACACTGTTGTCCAGTTTTTCACTGTTGTCTTCGACAGACTTTTGTCACCAAACACTGTCTGCATTCTGCGATGGATGCCAATTGGTCGACTTCCCTCAGCTGTTAGAAACCAATCACTGCACGCTGATCAACTCTGGACGGATTCCGTATCACACCTGCCATGTTGTCAATGGTCTGCTGAGGAAGCAATGAGTCCGAGAACAAATAACATTTTGAAAACTTGACTGTTGGTATGTGATGTTTACACCAGAAGTGGCGTCATCATGTGCAGTTTGGTCTGGTTTCATTTGAAAACGCCTCGTGTGTGTGTATATATATATATGGTTTCAAGATGCTGAGCAGCGCATGAGCTGCGGTGGTCAGCGACACATAGCTGACTTCTAGCGTCAGGGCCAGCGAACCAGAGTTGCCAAGACCCTTCTACATATCCAAGCGGTGATCCTGGATAACAGGCTGCAGCAGGAAGACTGGCTAAGGAGAATAGATCGAATAGGGAATGCTAACCCTGTACTCAAAAAATGTTTGCTGAAGTCGAATGTGTTGGACCGAAAGGTGCAAATATCGCAGTCAAGCTGTAAACTACGACACAACGCATTCCGTTCTCTAGACTACATTCTGCTACTTAAGCCCTTTCTGTGCTTGGTAGCGGGAGATTGAGAATAAACGAAGCCAAACCAAGCCATATATATATATATTCACTGTCATACTGAAATCATGGTATTCACCAGGTGACTAACATGCTGAATAGTCAATAGCTATCCTCTTGTCACTTACATTCATCTTGCCAAGATTAATTCTTTCTTGGTTTGTCTGTCGGTCTCAGAATAGTAGCAAGTGTGGCTGACTGTATTCTTATGGTTTAAAGGGGCCTGGATAAGGTGTTGCACTGAAGTGTCCAGCCTTCAGACCCTTTCCTGATGAAATTTAGCCTACAAAGTTGCATAATAACTGAACAGTGGCGGTGCTCGCAATCCCCAGGCTGTTATTGTAATAAACCAGTTCCGAGTCTAATTAGCGATTTCCACACTGTGTAAGGCAAGTGGTGACGTAGATTTAATTTTGTAGCCCGATCCAGGGAATCTGCGTCCGTTCATTATATCTTTTGATGATCCATTTTATCAGGACTAGGAAGCAGGAGTTGTGTTCATTGTAAGAAACTTCTTCTAGATTTCAATCTTGTGCCCTGCACCTGGTGTCTAAACATAGGATGTTTTGAGTCGTATGTCTGTTTTTCTATTTAATTATTTGATGCGACACTTCTGTGTGTGTTTCGGATGGTGCTACATCGTATATTGAGTATATTTTTTAATTGAATTAGGTTTTTGGGTACCCTGTAGTTTACCACAGAGGAGGGCCACAAATTATACTTCAGCTGCAGGGAACACAAACATTTATATGGAGTGGGGATACTGGTGCATAAAGACACAGCCAGATGCATACTGGGTTGCCGCCCAATATCTAGCCGTTTTATCATATTACGGCTGAAGGCAGCACCGTTTAGTACTACAATTCAGTTCTACGCATCCACTGCAGACAATGAAGATTGTAAAATAGTGGAATTCTAGGATCAACTTCAGAGTCTGATAATCGAAACGTCAAAAAAGACATATTGGTAGTACAGGAGGTTTTGGAAACAAAAATTGGAGAAGATGGAGTCCACGACTGGAGGGAAACATGTGGCCCAATTCGGGAAACAAGAAAAATAATGACCAGGCCTCAGACTCCTAGAATTTGCACGATGCAATAAGCTGGTAGTAGCAAACACGTTTGGGTTAAACAAGCCGTCTAGACGCTGGACATGACATAACCCAAACAATGAAGTGCACAGCCAAATTGACTATATACTGGTCCAGAGGAGGTTTAGATCTAGCATCAACACCGACAAAACGAGAAGTTTTCCCGGAGCGGATATAGGAAGCGACCACGACCTGGTTATGGTAACTATGCGTCTGAGATTGAAGGGAGTCGCAAAGAAGGATATGACTAGACTAGAGTTTTACCAGGACAAACTAAAAGACCCAACAATCATCGAAGTGTTCCAATCGAGGATAGGAGGGAGATTTGCTCCACTGTTAGCTCTCAGAGAGGGACAGGATACCGATACAGTAACAGTCTCTTAACTCAGCCCTCATAGATACAGCAACAGAGATCATGAGGTGCCACCAAACAAAAAAGAAGTAATGGGTGACAAAAGAAATTCTAGACTTTCTGATAGAAGACGGTCACTGAAAAACCAACAACATCTACCTGATGAGGTAGGCAGATATAAAGAGGTCATGAATGCGGTACAACGAAAGATGAGAGAGGCGAAAGAAGCGTGGATACGTGAGCAATGTACAAACATCGAAAAGAGATTAAAGAGAAATGACGCTAAAGGAGCATACACGGTGGTCAAAGAACTTTATGATCCAGGATAAAAGCGGACAGTGCCTTATTGAGGACAATGAGGTACTGGCACGATTGACAGAGCACTGTTCCGAGTTATACAACTATGAGGGACGGAACGAACCTGGACAAACAATCCCTCCAACACCAACAACTATAGAGGATAACCAACTGTTAACCAAGGAAGAGGTAAACTTTAGCGGTAAAGACATTGAGAAGAGGGAAGGCGGCCGGCAAGGACAATATACTAGCAGAGCTCGCACAGGCAGGTGGGGAGGTAGTGGTGGAAGGCCTGACACACATCTGCAACAAAATATGGGCGACAGGCAAACAGCCGGACTTATGGACGAAATCAATAGTTATACCGTTACATAAGTCTGTAAACCTAAAGCTGTGCCAAAATTACAGAACAATAAGCTTCATCAGCCACACTAGCAAGTTCATGCTTAGATTAATCGTCGACCGACTGAAACCCCAAGCAGAGAACATTATTGATGAGGAGCAAGCAGGGTTTAGACAGGGAAGAAGCACTAAAGAATAGATATTTAATTTAAGGCTGCTACGCGAGAAATATTTAGAATAGCA
Organism: Ariolimax columbianus; assembly: GCA_036924085.1. Taxonomy (NCBI): domain Eukaryota; kingdom Metazoa; phylum Mollusca; class Gastropoda; order Stylommatophora; family Arionidae; genus Ariolimax; species Ariolimax columbianus. The sequence continues at coordinate 37,382,891 of JAVGWX010000019.1, read as the reverse complement.
GCAAAAACTGTTTCATGTGTTTGTTGATTTTAAGAAGGCGTTTGATAGGATATGGCATAAAGCGCTTTGGGCAACCATGAGGATGTATACAATCAACGGACATATTATAACGGTCCTTGAACACCTGTATGACAAGGAATCCAGCGCAGTTCTTGTGAATGGGAGGCGAAGGGACTGGTTTCGCACATCAGTTGGTGTGAGACAAGGGGTGTACACTATCTCCAACTCTTGTTAATGTATTCCTTTAGGGAATTATGAGTGAGGCACTTGGAGGTCACGTTGGTACTCTCAAGATAGGGGGCCGAACGATTACCAACCTTCGTTTTGTAGATGATATCTACGGGTTGGCGGGTTCAGAAGCAGAACTCCAGGAATGGGTCAGAAGGCTCGATGAAACAGCTCTTGACTATGGTATGGAGATTAATGCTGAAAGACACAATTAATGACTAACAACGCCGAGGGCTTCAACAGTAGGATAAAAGCTAATGGTCAGGAACTCGAAGTGGTTGACCGTTTTAAATATCTGGGTTCGATTGTCAGTAATGAAAGATCAAAATGTGAGGTGTTGGCCAGAATAGCATAGACAATAGCGGCATTTGAACGGTTTAACAACATTTAGCAGGATAAACGGTTAGCACTATGAGGGAAAATCAAATTAATGCGTACACTGGTCCTGTCAATATTCCTCTATGGACATTTACAGCTGACCTTCAGCGAAGGATACCGGCCTTGTATATGAGATGGTTCCGAAGACTTTTTAACGTCACGTACAAAGATTGCAAAGAGTACAAAGAGTTACAAATGAGGAATACGAGATATAATTACAGCAATAGGGCCTTTTTGGAACTGTCAAAAGATGGAAACACGCTTGGTACGGTCACATATCGAGATCAAATGGTCTGAAAATTCGATCCTCCGCGGAAAAGGGCAAGCAGACGACGAGGAGGCCGTCCTAAATGAGGTGGGAGGACAACATAAAAGAATGGATCAATCTCCGACCAGACGAGGCACAGGCGGCGGCCGCTAACAGAGAAGGGTGGCGTGGGGTTGTGAGGATGTCTTCACGTGTGCCCCAACGACCTCACCGGTTACGGGATGACCTGACCTGATCAGTCTCATGTATTTCTGCCTCAACATTCTTTTAAAACCACCCGACGTACCCAGTTACACAAACACACAAGACGAGTGCTGACATTCGGACCACAACTGACTGTTCCCCCCCCCCCCCCCCCCCCCCCTTTCCATTTTGGGATGCTTCTATTTTTCGCATTTTTCTTCTGTTTCGTGTCTTGTCAGTGGATCGCACAGAGCACGTGCGATCCAACTTTAAAACCCAGGTATTTCGTACGATCCAACTATACACCCAGGTATTTTGTGCGATCCAACTATACACCCAGGTATTTCGTGCGATCCAACTATACACCCAGGTATTTTGGGAGCCGTACTACACTCAGCTCCTGTCCTTCTCATACGATGTGTAGATTTGTGTTTATTTCTTATGTGAGGTGGAAACCCCGTAGGCGTCTAAGGTGCTTGTCAGTTCGTGTTCCATTTTTAAAACAAAATTTCCTTGGGCAACAATTGTTGTGTCGCTAGTAGAAATATAATCCGTCACTTTAGTGTGTATGGGTTGGTCGGTGGTATACATTTTATACAACGTAGCTGCTAGGGCGCTCCCTTTGTGCTAGGCCTTTTTTAAATCGATGTTATATTAATGAGACAGAAATTAAGACAAGAATTGCCTTGGCAAAAAAGGCTTCAGAAAAAAAAATGAAATAGTTAACCTCAAAGAATATCAGGATGGAACTGAGGAAAATAATAATCGCCACTCAAGAATGGCCAATTACACTGTAAGGGGCTGAAACACGGACTTTAGCGAAGATGGATGGAAAAAAAACGTCTAAGCGTTTGAGATGTAGTGCTACTACTGTAGAATGGAAAAAGTGAGTTGGACAGAATGAAGATCTAATGACAATGTACTCAATGACGTGAAATAAAAACGTCGTTTGAATTGGCTGGGTCACACTATGAGACATGAAAGTCTTCTACAGAAGATTGTACAGGACAAGATTCAATGGGAGAGAGAACCCGGGCGTCCAAGGCTCACCTTTACATCTCAGGCATGCAGGGACATTCAAGTACCAACTTATGTTGTTATGAAGAGAACTGCAGAGGATAGGGTCAAAAGGAGAGACAAACTCAGACAACCTTACATCCGGTCTCCGGACTGATCAACCAAAGGATAGGGTCAATAGGAGAGACAAACTCAGACAACCTTACATCCGGTCTCCGGACTGATCAACCAGATGATGAGACAACGATGATGATTTGTGGCAGTACTTCAAAGACTGGCAACCACCGTTACCAGCAGTTCATATCTACACTACCAGACATTAGTGTTACAGAGCACGATACAGACCACGAATAAGATGAATCGATGGTGTCGGTGAGATACCGAAGAAACACGGAATAACAACAACAACGACGACACATAAGAGAAAACTAACTATACCTTCGCTCGGCGTCTGACGGCAGAAGTTAGATGATAATGATGCTGATGATGATGCTGAATTCGCGGACCAGTCAAAACATGTTTTACGGACTGGTCAAAACATGTTTTACGGACTGGTCAAAACATTTCTTAAGATGCATCATAAGGGAACTGCCGAATGCGCATTATGGAAGCTGTAGAGCAATCTTTACATACAATGCAAATTCAGACCTCAAAGCCGATGTTGCAAAATGACCATTTGGATGTTTTGTAAAAATTTTTATTTTTTGCGGTCGCTTGGTTTCTCTAATCCCCAAGGCGGTGTGCGTTGCACTGGTGGTTTTTATTTTATTTTGCGCATGTCGGCCCAGTGCATCCGATTCAGCATGCATTGTTATGTAAGGGTCTGCTTTCTTTTGCATTTTCTAAGGGTTTGCTTCCCCGGGGTAACGGTCGGTGCTGTGATGGGGATCGAACCCAGCACCTTCGGGTTGTGAGCCGTGTCACTTAACCACTAGCCCACGCCGTCCCCACCATTTAGATGACTACACTACAACACCACGAACAGGCTAATGGTGTGCGGGCCATGTTCAAAATCAAAATGCGGTGGGAAGATGAGGTATGGAAATCATCATCTAAGTGCGTTAACCTTATGATATAATCGTTGCCTTCTAGTATACTGGCTAACACTTGACGTATTGATTACTTCATGATGTAGTGGTTACCTAAAGCTGTACTGATTACAAAGGGATGCACTCGTTGATTCCTGAAGCACTGGTTACCATATGATTTATTGTCTACATCGTGGTGTATTGATTGATTCCTGATATATTGATTAATTCATGTTGTATTGTTGATCAATAATTTTATTGTTTTTCTTTTGGTGCATTACTTAGTGCTTGGTGTGTTACTCGATGTAGCTTTGCTGATCAATTTCTTTATAAGATAATATAAAATACTCGTATAATACATTGAGATCTGGTGAACCAACGTTATTTATACATACACTACGTAACTATTTCTCACAGCATCCTTAGAACTCTACAATTATGTAACTGTTCATCACAACATCCACAGAGCTCTACAATTATGTAACTGTTCCTCACAACATCCCCAGAGCTCTACAATCATGTGGCTGCTCCCCAGAACATCCCCAGCGATCTACAAACTTCTACAGTTCTGTGAGAGTTTCTTGTAACGTCATTTAAACCAAGGCGCCCCAAAATGTACTCGGCCCAATACATTGCTGAAACTACCGACGACATAGCACGAACACCGTAACCTCCTCAGCAGCTCAGTAATTTTCCTCTTTCTGATGTACCTTTTGCTTACAGCGAGTAGCGATCAGACATAATCAGACACACAGACAGCGTGGGACGTGATAGACTTTAGAATGGAAATACATAGAGGACTCGACATGTGAACCTCACGCCGTACACTAGTCCAAGGCATTGTCATGGTGATAACGGAGTTAAGACAGACATGCAGGAAGACTGACAGACAAACACACAGATAGACACACAGGTGTCAGACGTATAGGCGCATGGACTGGCAGAGCGAGAAGAAGCAACAGAACAGAGAGAGAGAGACAGAGACAGGCAGAAAGGCAGGCATGCAGGCATACATACATATGAACATAAATTGGCCCAGGCAGAGGCTGAGACACAGACAGAGCCAGAGACAGACAAACAGAGCCAGAGACAGACGCAGCCTAATCCAGACATACATATAGATACCATGAGATATACGAGATATACAAGATCGATAATATATCTATATAAATGCAGTGGGAAAGAGTACTAATGACAGAAAAAAGAGAGATATCTTTATAAAAATACTATGCAAATAGCCAGCCTAATAACTGAAGTATATAAGATGGACTAGGTGTATTCCTTGTGCCCTACTGAGATAGAAGAAAACGATGTATGCACCCTTCTGTGCGTGTAGCAAACGGCTGGTGACTGACGGTTTCAGCTTAGGACTAGTAACCATGTAACCACCTGTAACCATTACAACAACAAAAAACTGCATGCTTTTTGAAGTGTTTCCTAAACAGAAACATATTGCAAATGTGTTAACTGACGTTGAGGATGATAACCCGTCACAGCTATTGAAGTTCATCAAAAGAGTTGTCCCTCCTTCGCATGACTACCGTATATTAACTGTCTAGCAGCTTCTGCGCTTAACGATTCTCCAGTAAATGTGGTCATCCTGACCCTGAGTTAAAAACGCCCTCTTTTCCTTAACATGGCCACACAATTCTTATACTATCTGCTTGTCTATTTATTATTATCTTGATTATCCATGAGCGTATACATGAAATTTCTTTTATTATGAAAGACATTATGACAATAGATACCATTAGGGGTGTGACTGGGGAACATTCGGATAATAGAGATGTGGCTGGGAAATATTGGGATGGTATTATGGAAGTAGCTGGGAAATATTGGGATGGTATTAGGATGTGGATGAGGACATTGGGATGATATTAATGATGTGGATGGACATTGGGATGATATTAAGGATGTGGATGGGGACATTGTGATGATATTAAGGATGTGGATGGGGACATTGTGATGATATTAATGATGTGGATGGAGACATTGGGATGATAATAAGGATGTGGATAGGGACATTGTTATGATATTAAGGATGTGGATGGAGACATTGGGATGATATTAAGGATGTGGATGGGAAGCCTTTCGCTTGACATTCGAACAAGGTGTCCGTACAGCTCATCTCAGTTGGGTTTTATTTTTTGCGAATGTGCATGAATACCCAACATGGTCTCTCTGGACTATATAACAAAGATAAAGGACTATATAACGAAGAGAAAGTACTATATACCGAAGATAAAGGACTATATAACGGAGATAAAGGACTACATAACGAAGATAAAGGACTATATAACGAAGGTAAAGGACTACATAACGAAGATAAAGGACTATATACCGAAGATAAAAGACTATATACCGAAGATAAAAGACTATATAACGAAGATAAAGGACTATACAACGAAGATTAAGACTCAGTTTACTTGACACGTTCTGCCCTGTAATTGGAATGTGAGCCCATCGTTAATTTCAATGTCTTAGTCCAGGAAATCAACAACAACCACACCACTCATGAGGTGAGCGGTGGTTTGGCTTAGCTTCAAACGCATTTAAACCAATACTCCCACAACTTTGACATACGTCATATCTCCAACCTGTATGGCCCACCCAACAAAGACCTGTCGCTCTCGAGTATGGAAATCAAGGACTCCAGCTGCCTAGTGGTTGAAAACGTTAACAGTCACTCGTAGAGATGGGGATATTCAGACACAGACAGCAGATGGGATGAAGTGGAAGACTGAGATAGACACAAATCTCTATCTTATCAATTGGCCGGACGACAGCCCTAGCTTCTATTCTAGAAGATGGCATACCACATCCACTCCAGACTTGGCGTTCTCCCCGGCGGATATCCACCACAAAATAAATCGTCAGGTGCTCGGACAATTGGCAGGTAGCGACCACAGGCTAATTAGGCTAGATATTGATATGGAAGTAGGCCCCCAGGAAATAAAAACCGCTGCCACGTTGGAACTACAGACGAGCCGACTGGGACAGATTTGCAATGCTGACAGATGGACTGTGTGAAACTATCAACACACGAAATAACAATATGAAACCTATGGTGGAAAGCCTAAGCAAAGCAATACTGCAAGCAGCCACTAGGACCATCCCAAGAGGGGCAAGGAAAAACTACAAGCCATATAGGAACACGGCAGAGAGAGAGAGATCAATCTGTTGAAGCAAATATCTCCCTCAAGACCATCACTGCGAAATATAAAAGAACACTGAACTAAGACCAAGAGACAGTTGGAAAGAAAAAAAAAAAACAGAAAGCCTCAATCTTGATAAAGAAGGGAACAAACAATGGAAATTAGTCAGAGCTATGAATGACAAAACACCATCAAATAAACAAATTACGATCAAGCAGGGAGATAACCTGCTTACTGGAAAAAAAAGCAGCAAACGCTTTTATAGAACATTATGCCAGAGCAAATCACATTGATGTTCCTACAGACAGGCATACAGACATAAGTGAAGAACAAAAGAGCCATGACAACATCAAGATTGCAGCAGAGGAGCACATGAGGGCAAAACTAACCATGAATGAAATGATTGAGGCCATGAGAACTTTAAAGAAAAAGAAATCGTCCGGAAAAGATGGGGTAGCAAATGAAATGCGGATGGGGTTGGGCCAAACAGCAAAGCGGAAGTTACTGTCAGTCCTGATCCAAAGCTGGAAAAGGGGAATTGTACCGCAGGCATGGAACGATGCTATACTTATACCAGTACCAAATAAAGATAAGGATATAACAGATCCAAATGGATACAGGCCTATCAGTCTACTGAGCTACGTAGGTAAACTGATGGAGCGTATGATGAACACCAGACTGAAGTAGCACCTGGAAGAAAAAACACATCCTAATTTCACAGCAAGCAGGATTTAGACAACGCAGATCCACTAAGGACCAGATCATTCTCATAGCCCAGGAAATAGAGGATGCTTACCAAGAGAAAAAGCATACAGTAGCGGTTTGGGTAGATCTAGAGAAGGCATTTGACAAGGTGTGGGAAGAGGGACTTAAAGTCAAGCTACGAAGAAGTGAAATATCTGGAAAAATGTACAGATGGATCAGCCACTATCTCGAAAACAGAACAGCCAGTGTTCAAGTACAAGGGCAGATGAGCAAAAAAGGTGACACTGGAGAAAGGAGTACCCCAAGGGGGAGTATTGTCACCCACACTTTTTCTTGTGTACCTAAACACCATCAAAGAGAATATACCAAGAAGAGTCCACAGCTCCATGTTTGCAGACGATCTGGCTATGTGGACTTCTGAAGAAAATCTCACCGTAGCAAACAATCGGATGCAGCAGGCCCTAACCTCGCTGGAGGAGTGGGCCAAATCATGGCTAGTCAAAATAAATGAAGAAAAAACATCATGTTCGACATTCTCCCTATGAAATAAACAACATAACAACAAAATAATTCTTCAAGGTAAATATATGCGGCCAAACGACAAACCAAACTACTTGGGCGTCTCATTTGATCGGCGCATGTCATGGAAAAGTCAGATCGAGAGAAACCGAATGAAAGCAAGACAAAGAATGGCAATCATGAGGAAACTTCCTGGCACAAGCTGCGGAGCAGACGAAAGAATACTGAAGAAATTGTACACTGGAAGAGTGAGACCAGTTCTCGAGTATGGCATTGCGGCATGGGCAACAGCAGCAAAGGCGAACTTTGATAAATTTAGCAAACTTCAAAACCAAACCATGAGAGTTATAACAGGAAGCATGAAGTCAACGCCAATTGTAGAACTTGAAAAGATTACAAATCAGCAATCCATGACCGATAGAAGAGACAGCAGAGCCCAGCAGCAAGCAGAGAAACTAAGAAGACTGACAGACCATCTAATGCATCAGAGACTAAATGATTTGGAAAAGTGAAACTAAAGCGTCGTGTTTACAGATGCCCTGGCCGTGGCCACAGCACTAAAAAGCCAGAAAAATACAGAACTTAATGATTTAAGAGCAGTACTCTGTCAACTATGCCAGCAGTCCCCACCAAAAAGAGTAGTGGCACAGTTGGTTCCATCCCTCTGTATCATTCAAGGCAACGAGGAGGCAGACAGACTGGCAAAAGAAGGTGCAAGATTACCACAACCAGATTATAGTGTGACCTACGAAGAGTCCAAAAGGTTTATTATGGCCAGATACATGGCCAAATGGAAAACAGAACATACTGGGTACACATAAAATTATGCCTATTACCAGTTGAACAGAAAAGAGCAGGTCGTGGTCTTCAGACTCCGCACAGGCCACAACAGACTGAGGTACCAGCTATTCAATAAACTGAAGATAGGTGGCACTGACGAATGCCCCTGTGGTACAGGGAAAATGATCGCTGAACATCTGCTGCAAAAATGCCCGACATACGAGGACCAGAGAAAGCACATGTTGCCATCACCAGTGCCAACACCAGACAAGCTCTATGGCAGTCAGTGTCGACAGCCTCAGGATGACAGCTGCTTTCTTCGAACAAATTCAAGTTGACGTCTGATATCGTACGAAGAAGAAGAAAAAGACACACGTCAAGATCAGAGCTCACACATTCTAGATCATGGTTACCCCAGCAATGGTATGTGGGTGTCAGGTTTGGAGTCTACAAAAATTAGGCGTAGCGAAGCTCCGAATTACCGAAAGAGCAACTGAGCGAATAGTCCTACAATGTCTCTATAAAATATATCCACAATACTGACATCTGCGACCAAACAGTTGTGGGATGGCGTTGGAAAAGTACAGATGGACCGGCCATGTAGTCCGCATGCCTGATGATAGATGGACCGGCTATGTTATCCGCATGACTGATGATAGATAAACCGGCCATGTGATCCGCATAACTGATGATAGATGGACCAGCCATGTGGTCCGCATGACTGATGATAAATGGGCCGGCCATGTGATCCGCATGACTGATGATAGATGGACTGGCCATGTGGTCCGCATGACTTATGATAGATGGGCCGGCCATGTAGTCCGCATGACGGACGATAGATAGGCCTGCCATGAGATCCGATTGACTGACGATAGATGAGTCGGCCATGTGGTCCACATGACGGACGATAGATAGGCCGGCCATGTGGTCCGCATGACTGACGATAAATGAGCCGGTCATTTTGTCCGCATGACGGACGAGATAGGCCGGCCATGTGCTCCGCATGACTGACGATAGATGAGCCGGCCATGTGGTCCGCATGACGGACGATAGATACGCCGTCCGTGTGGGCCGCATGACTGATGATAGATGGACCGGCCATGTGGCCCGCATGACTGATGATAGATGGACGAGGAGGGTGTCTTTCTGGTGGCCATACAAAAACAACCACCTACATGGCCGTCCGCTGACCAGATGGAGACAAGACCTGCAACACGTCCTTTGACAGTGATGGCACTTCAATGTGAAGGACAGGCGTACAATTCAGCAGCTTATGACTACCTGGCATCAGGCAACCTTGCCTGATTAAGTACCAGGATTGAAGTATTCAATTATATATAAACATATATATGTATGTATGTATGTATGCGTGTGTCTGTTTGTATGTGCGTGTGCGTTCATTAATTAATAATATAAGTGCAACTACAAGAGAAAGAGTAAAAGAAGAGAGACCGACTGAAACACAAGATAATAAACAAGAAAACAGGTAAAATATTATAATACAGAACGAGTGACCCAAAAAGGGCACACTTGAAAATGAAGAGCAGGAATAGAAAGTTTGACAACAAAATTGGAGATAATGAGCTCTAGCAGAGAATAAAAACCCGAACTGTGGTTCATGCGAAGAGACGGGCTAGCGGAATGATGAAAGAATAGACGGGAGATACTGATTGTGAGAATCTGCCATCACGAGACGCGCCTTACACGCTGTAATCATGCGGTGCATTCTTCTGGATGATGTATTATGGAATGCCTGGACATTGAGAAGACTGGCACACGAAACTTGCTTTTATATGGTCTGAAACAAACACGACAACTGACTGGAGGATCGGGATTAGGCACCTCGGTTTGCTTAAGACCACGTTTTGGAATCTCCCCACTCCACTTAAGTCTTATTGCGTGTCTGTCACTGTACCAAAAATGAAGAGCACCATTTTGTGGTCTTTGGTATAAGTTCTGTGCTCATCTCAGCGACAGCCCCCCAACCCAATCCATCCCACCGGGTACGTAAATCCTGTTTTATGTGTAGTACGAGAATATCTTCCTTCCCCATATAGAACGTTATTACAGTCAAGGTTGAGTATGTCTTACATTAGACTTGACCGCTGGTTGGAACAAAGTCTTAGAAAATTTACCGCTGGTTGGGAACAAAGTCTCATTAGACTTGACCGCTGGTTGGGAACAAAGTCTCATTAGACTTGACCTCTGGTTGGGAACAAAGTCTTATTAGACTTGACCGCTGGTTGGGAACAAAGTCTCATTAGACTTGACCGCTGGTTGGGAACAAAGTCTCATTAGACTTGACCGCTGGTTGAGAATAAAGTCTCATTAGACTTGACCTCTGGTTGGGAACAAAGTCTTATTAGACTTGACCGCTGGTTGGGAACAAAGTCTCATTAGACTTGACCTCTGGTTGGGAACAAAGTCTTATTAGACTTGACCTCTGGTTGGGAACAAAGTCTTATTAGACTTGACCGCTGGTTGGGAACAAAGTCTTATTAGACGACCGCTGGTTGGGAACAAAGTCTCATTAGACTTTACCGCTGGTTGGGAACAAAGTCTTATTAGACTTGACCGCTGTTTGGGAACACAGTCTCATTAGACTTGACCGCTGGTTGTGAACAAAGTCTTATTAGACTTGACCGCTGGTTGGGAACAAAGTCTTAGAAACTTGATAATGCCAAAGCACAGTTTGTGTCTGGGGTGGTGGCCAGCGCCTTTCGTTGGTGGTTTTTTTTTCCTTTTACTAACCTTCAGTTACCATTTACAGCTGGGTCGACTGCAGCGTTGCAGTTCCAGAAGTTGAACCCTGCATATTTTCCTTAAAAAGCGAGTGCTCTACCACTACTCTAATCAGATGCTCGTTCAGCACAGTACGGTTCCCATTTTCAGCTGGGCAGTCAGGCATCCGATGTTCGGTAAATTCTTACTTGACTGTGGTGGCGTACGGATGCTCCTTTCAACTTCAAACAAAGTATGTTAAGTTCTATCAGCAGTCTAGCTCACAACTTGAGTATGTTATACAACCTCTCAATTATACGATGAGAGCCAAGCGTTCTAACCACTCAACCACTTGGACGCTACTTTAGGCAAGAACAGAATGAATGCCGACACTGGCTGGAAGCAACGAGTCGGGATGGTAGCGTTCGCTGGCCAGATTCTGTGGTCGTTGTGAGTGGTTGAGAACAGCGGATCTGACACTTTTAGACAGACATTGATTGGCAGATTTAGGCCCAGTGTCTTCGTTCTTCTGCCTGGCCAGGCCCTGATTTCTTTAGAAATCCTGGAGTTTAAACACAATCCCGCAATGTCGTGAAATACTGCCAGACGTCTTTTCTTAGGAGAGCTGTTAATGATTTTTTCCCAGAATTTCCTTACTTTCATGAATTCTTCGTTTAGCTTGAGCGATTTCATTTTTTGTAGAAGTATACCGTGGTTGTGGGCAGTATTCTGTTAAAAAAACATCATTCATATAAAACGAAGCATGCATGGCCAAAGTTTTGTATTATATGGTCTTACACACAAACACACATACATACACAGACACGCATCCTCAACCACACACACACATACACACTGTGGTAAACAACCAGGTAAATACGCACACATGAACGCTTAAACAAACACACACACACACCCCCAAGCATACACACAGACGCAAATTGATAAACACAATAATAATTGCACACACCCAAAGAAACACAACTGACTGTATATCATGCACAGCACTAATTGAACACTACTGTTCGACAGTTTAATGCTGACGCGTTGGTTGTGAGTGAATGTGTGGAGGAAGAAGGATATTTACACACACATCAGCCATGTTGTCTGTGCTGGAATACCTGGTTAGGACAGATTGTACTGGTAAGTGGCCCCTATTTTTCCCATGTCACGATCATCCGGGTAGTGGCTGCAGCTCGGAATGGATGATGTTGGATAGGACAGTGGGTTAAGAGAGTCGATTAAACATGGCTACAAGAAACAGCCTAACCATATTGTTAGAGCAATCATTGACAATCATGTGAAACAGTCAATCCGATACTTAGTATACAGTGAGAGCGAGCGAGAAACTATGATAACACAACCTTGAGACAATAAGATTGAGCACTGCTTTGGTGGAAGGAAGTAATTTACTCATTGGAATAAATATTCTCAGATACACCAATAAATGTAGAGAGAACGAGAGAGAGAACGAGAGAGAGAGAGAGAGAGAGATGGATAGAATGAGAGAGCGTGAAAGACAGTGAGTTAGGTACATACAACACATTGCTTGTGATAGGAACAGTTAGCCCTCGTTTATTACCGCAGGACAAACAAATTATAAAAGTCATTTACTTACTGCACTGATAATAAATACATAGAGACAGATACATGCTTATACAGACGGGTATCTGTAGAGACATATGGATAAATGGATCGATTTAGAGAGAAAAAAAGACAGATCGAGATAGAAATAGACGGAGAGAGAGAGAGAGAGAGAGACAGAGAGAGAGAGAGAGAGGAAGATAACGTTGCTATTATTAACAACATTGACAGTACTCTTTTCCATATTTGCCTTCCCTTTGCCCTTTTCATTACCGCCACTCTAACCACCTTTACAAATACAGGTTAGGGAACTCTCCATATTCCTATACCCAAGGGAGAGAATTGAATTCTCGTGTTAGCCAGGACAAACCCACAGCAAGAGTAAAGAATCTGATTGATTTGCCCTTAGGAGACACTACTTTTGTACTCACGCCTGATGCGAGTTATCTCTCCTTTGGCTGTAGTACCTAGTCACTCTCAGATAATAGACAGGGCATTTACCTGCTATGTATTCAGAAATGATTATGCCTGTTGTGCAGTTCTGATTGTATATGCTTTACATGTGCAATAAATCACTATCTATACGGTGCTGGGGGCCCTTCTTCCAATTCTCTCTTCTCTTACCTCACTTTGTTTCATTTGACTATCCCACAGTCACACTCTTTCACACGCGCCCTCGTGGTAAAGCTCTTCCATTGTACTTTGGTTGGGCTAGCTTCTGAGGGCGCACAAACCTAGCATAGGCACATACAGATGCACACATGCATCCAAGCACTGGTTTATGCGTCCTGATATCGTCCAATAGACTACGGTCTGGGGTGGAAAATGGCGCACCTCCGCTAGTAGAAACTAGTGAGGCAAACATCTAAGCAAAAAAAAAAAAAAAACTATCTATACAGTGGAGCTCGTGGTATAGGTCGAGTGCATGCTTTATTTGCAATACAAACATATCTGGTTCGAAATCGTACATGTCCAGTTTGACTGGGCATGTCGTGGGTTTGTCGCTTCACTGACCAATTCGTCCACACTATATATACACGCACACACGCATCCATACACTGGCAAAACGTCCGCAATATATATACACGCACACATGCATTCATACACTGGCCAATACGTCCAATCTACAAACAGATGGCCAATACTTCCCCACTCTAAACAGAAATACATACGCAACCTTACACTGGCCAATACTTCCACACTCTAAACAGAAACACACGCAACCCTACACCGGCCAATACTTCCCCACTCTAAACCGAAATACATACGCAACCCTACACTGGCCAATACTTCCACACTCTAAACAGAAACACACACGCAACCCTACACCGGCCAATACTTCCCCACTCTAAACAGAAACACACACGCAACCCTACACTGGCAAATACTTCCCCACTCTAAACAGAAACACACACGCAACCCTACACCGGCCAATAATTCCCCACTCTAAACAGAAACACACACGCAACCCTACAGCGGCCAATACTTCCCCACTCTAAACAGAAACACACACGCAACCCTACACCGGCCAATACTTCCCCACTCTAAACAGAAACACACACGCAACCCTACACTGGCCAATACTTCCCCACTCTAAACAGAAACACACACGCAACCCTACACTGGCCAATACTTCCCCACTCTAAACATAAATACACACGCAACTCTACACCGGCCAATACTTCCCCACTCTAAATAGAAACGCACACGGAACCCTACACTGGCCAATACTTGCCCACTCTAAACAGAAACACACACGCAACCCTACACTGGCCAATACTTCCCTACTCTAAACATAAACACACACGCAACCCTACACCGGCCAATACTGCCCCACTCTAAACATTAACACACGCAACCCTACACCGGCCAATACTTCCCCACTCTAAACATTAACACACACACAACCCTACACCGGCCAATACTTCCACACTCTAAACATAAACACACACGCAACCCTACACTGGCCAATACTTCCACACTCTAAACATAAACACACACGCAACCCTACACCGGCCAATACTTCCCCACTCTGAACATAAACACACACGCAACCCTACACCGGCCAATACTTCCACTATCTAAACATAAACACACACGCAACCCTATACCGGCCAATACTTCCCTACTCTAAACATAAACACACACGCAACCCTACACCGGCCAATACTGCCCCACTCTAAACATTAACACACGCAACCCTACACCGGCCAATACTTCCAGACTCTAAACATAAACACACACGCAATACTACACCGGCCAATACTTCCCCACTCTAAACATAAACACACACGCAACCCTACACCGGCCAATACTGCCCCACTCTAAACATAAACACACACGCAACCCTACACCGGCCAATACTGCCCCACTCTAAACATAAACTCACACGCAACCCTACACCGGCCAATACTTCCACTATCTAAACAGAAACACACACGCATCCCTACAACGGCAAATACGTCCAAATATAACCTAAAAGGACTGTAGTCCTGGATTGAAAGATGCTTTCATAAAGGCAAACGTTCAATGAAACAACAAATATCTTTTTTGCTCTTCCCTTTCTATTATTTTCCCTTCTCTCCCTTCTCTCTCTTTCTATTTCTCCCGATCTCTTTCTATTTTCTTTCCGTCCTCTCTCTCTTCCGATCTCTTTCTTTCTTACTTTCGTAATGACCGTTTCTTTATTTCTATTCACAATTATTGTGGTAATCCTATTTCGAGCCCACCTTATATCAATATCCATATATCTCATCTGTGGTTCGTCCTTATTTGTATTTATTATCTTCCTGTTGCTTGTAAGACAACGTGGACTAGGGGTCAAACATTCGTTCCACAATCCCATGTCCAGTTCGGCAGACACTTGTGATGTTATTTCTCTCTGCGATCGTTTCTGCTCATACGGTTTTGTGTGCGTGGGTGGTTTTTGGGTGTGTGGGTGGTTTTGGAGTGTGTTGGTGGTTTTTGGGTGGGTGTTGTTTTTGGGTGCTTGGGTGGTTTTGGACTGCGTTGGTGGTTTTTGGGGGTGGGTGGTTGGTTTTTGGGTGGGTGGTTTTGGGTGCGTGGGTGGTTGTTGGTTGCGTTTGTGGTTTTTGAGTGTCTGGTTTTTGGGTGCCTTTTATTTGGGAATGCAGCTGGTTTTTTGGTGGGTGGGTGGTTTTTGGGTGGCTCTTATTTAGGTGTCTGGTATTTTGGGTGGCTGGGTGGTTGTTGGGTGGGTGGGTGGTTTTGGGGTGGCTCTTATTTGGGTGACTGATATTTTGGCTGGGTAGGTGGTTTTTGAGTATGTGGTGTTTTGATGGATCCAATTTTGGGTGGCTGGTATTTTGGGTGGGCAGCTTGTTTTTTGGTGGGTGGTTGGATTTTGGGTGGGCAGCTTGTTTTTTGGTGGGTGGCTGGATTTTGGGTGGTTCTTAATTTGGTAGCTGGTATTTTAAATGGCTCGTATGTAGTTAACGGGCATTTTGGGAGAGTGCCTGGTATTTTGAGCAGGTGCCTGTTATTTTAGGAGGTTGGCTGGCTCGTATTATGAAGGACGGATGGTTTTTTGGGCGACTGGTATTTGGGTAGGTGGCTGGTAAATGCGTCGGTGCCTAGTATTAGAGTCCGTGGCTGGTATTTGGGTGGGTGGCCTGTATGTGGATGGGTTACAATATGTTGCCTGGGGAAACAGGCAGGAAATATCAAGGTTGGCCTGGTCTGGAAGGTAAGCATGTTAGCCATTATTTTTGTACAAGAACGACTTATTATTAACAACGGGCTACACGCAAAGACCTCACATATAATGGTATAGAGCATGAGATAACTACACTGGCTATGAAAGACGTCTAGCCGTTAGTATATTCCTTTTATGCACGATACTGCATGGCCAACAAAATAGAGAAAATACAATTGTATTCTTACTTTGAAATCTTGTTTAAAAAAATATACATATAGGTCATGCGCATTAGCTGAAAGAGTGGGATTACTACAGGAATGTGGAACGTAGCAATTATAGTAACAATCCTGTTGAAAAACAGAGATAAACGTGATGCTAATAGCTACAAACCAATAAGTCGTCTGACTTGAATAGGATAGCTAATGGGCAGAATAATAACTAACAGATCAAGTTGGTACCTTGAAAGACAACATATCATTATATAACAACAGGCATTCTTCAGGCGTCATATATCAAGTTCTTCACATCGCTTAAGATATGGAAAATGGAGGGAATAAACAAATTATAGCTGTGTAAGTAGGTATACGGAGAAGGCATTGGGTACAGAGGATCATAATTTAGTGGATGCCAGCTCACTATGGTATCAACATAAACGAAAAGGCAGTTCTGGCTTGTGAAGCTGGAACGGATTTCGCCATAAAACGAAATGTGGATAACATACCACCATCATCACGTGCCATGCCGGTTGGCGTTGGTGATCATGGACCTCCATTTCCTCTTATTCCGTGTGTCGCTTATGAGTTCCAAAGTTGATCGCCCCAAGACCTGTCTTTTATGTCTTTGTATTTGTGTCATCTTGTTCTTGTATGCGGCTGTACTTTGAGCAACTTGTTATAGTCTAAGTTATGCTTTCCCTTGATTATTTTACTAACTTGTATTAAATTATCTCGAGTTCTTCTCTTTCATAGACGCTCTAGACCAGTTTTCAGAGTATTTCTTCACAGATATAATTCCGAAACTACACTATCAGTTTCGTCGTTCTATCCCATCTACGATAAGGACTCCACACCTGTACACAGTTCCCCAATCTTGGTCTAAATAATAACAGTTTGACTATCAATTCCTCTATCCTATGTTTAATATTTCTTGTTATCACAGCAAAGACGACCGGGAGTGTCTCCTCATTTAGACCATCATGGATGCTGCTGTCAGGCAACCGTTTTGTGTTGATTTCAGAATAGTTGAAGATTGACACTTGTGCAAACGGAAACGTGTTGATTTTTACATTTGGATTAATTAGGTCGTTATTATCTGGTGTTTTTTTATCAGGTTTTTCTGGCAAAATCATCGGCTATTTAAAATAGTATTTGGGATACACTGTGTCGCATTTAACTGGTCCAGTGCACATAGCTGAACTGAACGAGACTGTCGCCCTTCACCGTCTTTTATGACAGTACCTGTGTTGGTGTATCTAGGACAATACACTTGGAACAATCATGATTACAGAGAATATACCAAGAAGAGTCCATAGCTCAATGTTTGCAGACGATCTGGCTATGTGGACCTCTGAAAAGAATCTCACCATAGCAAGAAATCGGATGCAGACGGCCCTAACATCGCTGGAAGAGTGGGCGAACTCATGGCTGGTCAAAATAAACGAGGAGAAAACCACATGCACAATATTCTCGTTCTCATTAAAACCCCAAAATACCAAATTAAGTCTAAATGGCAAATTCCTGCAGCCAAACGACAACCCAACCTATCTGGGAGTCACATTTGATCGGCGCATGACATGGACAAGTCAGATTGAGAGAAACCGAATGAAAGCCAGAGAAAGAATGGCAATCATGAGGAAACTTGCTGGCACAAGCTGGGGAGCAGACGAAGGCATACTAAAGAAACTGTACACTGGAAGAGTGAGACCAGTTCTCGAGTATGGCATTGCGGCATGGACAACAGCAGCGAAGGCGATCTTCGATAAAGTTAGCAAACTTCAAAACCAAGCCATGAGAATTATAACAGGTGGCATGAAGTCAACGCCAATTGTAGAACTTGAAAAGATTACAAAACTGCAATCCATGACCGATAGAAGAGACTGCAGAGCCCAGCTGCAGTCAGAGAAACTCCGAAGACTGACCGACCATCCAATGCACCAGAGACTAAACAATTTGGGAAATGGGAAACTAAAGCGGAAAAACTTTGCAGAAATAGCCAAAGCAAAGATGCACGAAGATCCCATAAACGCACTAACAACACCAAAACCCATCACTACTGTACGAAAACCTACATGGAGGCAGGATATATTTCCAGAGGTGGTAGAAAATATACCAGGTATTGCAAACAAAAACTGCCAGACTGAAAAAGAAAGGAGAGATACTACCCTAAGCTTCATAACGAAAAGCTACCCAAGCATGGACTGGACCCATGCATACACCGACGGTTCTGTAACAAACACAACACAGAACGGAGGGGCAGGAGCATTCCTGAACCTACCAAATGGCAGAAAAATAACACTGTCATTCGCTACTGGTAAGTACACAAGCAATTTCAGAGCGGAGGCAGAGGCACTGAGGGCGGCAGTGGAAGAAATGGTGACACACAGTGAAAATGAAAGCCATATAGTCCTGCTTACAGATGCTCTCGCCGTAGTCACAGCGCTAAAAAGCCAGAAAAACACAGAGCTTAATGACTTAAGAGCAGCACTCTGCAAACTGTGCCAGCAGTCCGCACCAAAAAGGGTAGTGGTACAGTGGGTCCCATCACACTGCAACATCCAAGGCAACGAGGAGGCAGACAGACTGGCAAAAGAAGGTGCAAGACTACCACAAACAGATACCAGTATGACGTACGAAGAGTCAAAACGGCTTATCAAAGCCAGATATATAACCAAATGGGAAACCGAACATACTGGTTACACCAAAAACGATGCCTATTACCAGTTGAACCGAAGAGAGCAGGTCGTTGTCTTCAGACTTCGCACTGGCCACAATAGACTGAGGTACCACCTATTCAACAAATTGAAGATAGGGTGTACCGACGAATGCCCGTGCGGTACTGGTAAAATGACCGCTGAACATCTGCTACAGAACTGCCCGACACACGAGGATCAGAGAGAGCAGATGTGGCCATCACCAGTGGAACTGCAAGACAAGCTCTATGGCAGTGGCGACAGCCTCAGGATGACCGCCACTTTTTTCGAAAAAATAATGGTTACTGTCTGACTGCGTACGCAGAAGAAGAAGAAGAAACCTGAAATTGATATTTGCCTGCTTCACTATTACCTGGACATGCTCACTCACCTTACCTGCATTATTTATTAAGCCGCAATGTTTTTCTTCTGTTCTATTCGGCTTGAATGTTACTTCTGTTAGTAGGCTGCCTTATTGGAATTCTTCCTCCAACTCACCCATTGCTTGTTTCTGCTATTTTATTTTGCCAGTCTGCTCACGTGTCTGCTTAATATGCAATTCTATTTTAAGTTTATATTATATCCAGTCTCTCGAGCTCTTTTCATCTTGTTGTCTGATTTCTCTTACCACAGGATACATGTGCGTTTCCCCACACACACACGCACACGCGCACACGCACGCACACACACACACACACACGCACACACACACACACACACACAATCATACATATTTCTTACACTATTTCATTGTCTTTGTTTACTTCATGTAATCTCTCTCTCTTTCTTTCTCCATCTCCCACTCTCTCTTTCTTTCTCCATCTCTCTCTCTCTCTCTCTTTCTATATATATATATATATATATATATATATATATATATATATATATATATATATACACACACACTAGGTATTTTGATGACTCTTTCTCATATCCATCCACCCCACCCCTCCCAAACAATTTTTTTACCCTGCCACCTAATCTTTTTTTCTTTCCAACTGCTTGTTATAACTTAACGTCTTAATACTGGTTAAGAAGACTCTGCAGAGTCTGTATACAACCGATTTCATTTACATCACCTTGCTCTAAGAGCTATGCGCATCCAATTTATTATTAAATGCTTTAACTGTCCCTGCCTCCACTACCTCTCGTGGCAATGTATTCTAAGCATTCACTACTCTCTGACTAAAACAATATTTCCTAATATCTATTCTGGACCTCTCTTTAGTTAAGTTCTAGCTATGCCCTCTTGTTCTTGTGGGTGCTGTATTTTTAAAAAAGTTGTTGTAATATAATTTATACATTCCTCTGATCATCGTATAAACCTGTATTAATTCACCACGAATTCTACTCTCTTCTAGACACTGTAGGCCGGTTTTTCTGAGTCTTTCCTCATAACTGTAATTCTTGAATCCCACTATCATCTGTGTCGCTCATTTTTGTATTCTATCCAGCATGTTTATATCCTATCTACGATACGTATACCTGTACACAGAACTCCAATCTAGGTCTAACTATTGCTTTATACAATTTGACTATCACTTCCTTGCTCCTATGTTTAATATTTCTTTTTATCATACCTAACATAGCATTTGCCTTTTTCACTGCTACCTGAACTTGCTCACTCACCTTACCTGTATGATCTATTGTAATCCCTAGATCCTTTGCCGTATCTATTTTTCTAATATTTTTCACACACATTCTGCAATTATGTTCCATGTTGGATCTACCCATGTGGATGACTGTACATGTATCTACATTAAACTCCATTTGCCAGCTTACAGACCACTCTCGAATTTTATCTAAATCCGACCTCAACATATCCACTTCTGCTTTAGATGAAACACTAATGGATAGTTTTGTATCATCAGCAAATTTGGCAGTCATGGATTCCATATCAATGTCCAAATCATTTATATCAAGAACAAAATTGGTCCCAAAACCGAGTCCTGTGGCACTCCACTTTTCACTTCACACCACTCAGAGTACTCCTTATTTATGCCCACTCTCTGCCTTCTTCCTGTTAACCAATTTTCAATCCATTCGGCAACTTCCCCACCTATTCCATGTGATTTTAACGTTTGAAATAATTTTTGATGAGGTACTCTATCAAAAGCTTTTGCAAAATCCAGATAAATAAGGTCCTCTGCAGGGGATTGAGAACATAATATAGCCAATGGTTTTGATAGTTGGTCTAAATTTCAAACAGCAATTTTGGATGAAAGCCATCTTTACCTGGACATTACATTAAATCTTTTTTTAAAAAATCTATCACTTTCTCTATATCTGGGATTTGACTTAACTCCGACGTTTTTTCAACTTCCTATATACTCTGCAAATTTCTATCTACTTGCCAGTCTCTCCCACTCCCTCTCTCTCTCTCTACTTTACTCTGTGGTTCATGATTTTCTCTATCTGTTACTTTGTACCCACACCTTTTTCTTCATATTATTCAGTTTCCTTCTTTCTCTCTACTTTTCACCTAATCTGCTTCTGTCTCTCTATCTGTCATGTATTCTATCTTTCTCTATTTGTCATATAAAATGACTTTTCCTCCATTCATTGTCTAAACATCCCTATATTCCTCCTCATTTTACTTAATCTCGCTATTTCTCACTACTTGTCAACTAGATTCGGACACTATCTCCAATTGTCAAATAATCTCCCTGTTTCTCTTGACTTGCCAACCTATTATTTTTTCCAATATATATGTCACATTTTAGAGTATTTTCTATCTACTGTTCTTTAGTCTGCCACTTTCCCCGTATTTGTCATTTAGTTTACCTCTTTAATTCTACTTGTCAACTGAATGTTATCTTCTTCTTTCTCTCAGCTAATCTCCTTTCTTTCAAATTGTCAAATAAAATCCACTTAGCAGCTAATCTCCATCTTTCCACTTGCCACTTAGTTTGACTATCTCCCTACTTACCACACCATCCCATCCCTCTATTACTCTCTAACTATATGCACACATCATTAACAGATCCTTCCGGTTTCCTTTTTTCCTATTCATAATCATAAAGCGTTGACAAATTGTACAAACTGAAATCAGCCTAACGCCATTCATTCTACCTCCTTTTAGCAGATCTACCTCCCCTTCTTGGTATTCCTTCATCTTTCTCTCACTATCCATTACTAAGGGTTAGCAAATATGGCTGCTTTATTTGATTCCATCTGTTATCTAATTCCAAAAGAGCAAACCTAACACGAAAATTACTCAAACATATCATTACTGACATTTTAAAAACATATGCCACCAAATGCATGTTACAAAATAGCCTATACGTTTCTGTCTATGTGCCTCTCTTTTTCTTTCTTATGCTTTCAAGTTATTTCCTTTAGTCGAGCCAGAAACACTTTCTATCTTTGCTTATTTCATGTGTCTGTCATTTTATTCTCACAATATTACTATCATTCACTGATACAAGAAAATAATAACAACCCTTGTTCAATAGATCTTCTTCGTTCGTTCCCAATCTTCCGCTACCAAGCCCGGAAAGTTCCCAGTCTCCGACTATCAAGCCCTGAACGTCCCAATCTCCCGCTACCTAGCCCTGAACGTCCCAATCTCCCGCTATCAAGCCCTGAACACCCCAATCTCCTGCCACCAAGCTCCGAATAGGATATTGTCTGGAGAACGGAATGCGTTATGTCATTGTTTTATTATTTTATTATTTTTATTGTTTTATTTATGTCATTGCGATAGTTGCACCTTTCGGTCGGATTCATCCGAATTCAGCAAGTATTTGTTGCACCGGCTTAACCTATATTTTCTTCTTAGTCAGTCTGATCTATTGTAGTCTGTATTCAGGATCATTACGTGGAGGTGTAGAAGGCTATTGTCAGCTCTGGATCGCTGGTCCTGACACTAGCAGTCAGCTGCGCAATGGTTAGCGACTCAGATCAAGATGCTGAACGGTGTATGAATCGTTATCTGAAATCTTGTTTGTGGGTGTAGGAGATGGTTGTAGTAGATGATGTAGGAGCAGGTGTGGGTCCTAGTGTAGGAGAGGGGGTATTTGTGCGTGTAGGAGAGGATGCAGAAGCAGGAGTGGGTCCTAGTGTAGGAGAGGGGATATTTGTGCGTATAGGAGAGGATGCAGGAGCAGGAGTGGGTCCTAGTGTAGGAGAGGGTGTATTTGTGCGTGTAGGAGAGGATGCAGGAGCAGGAGTGGGTCCTAGTGTAGGAGAGGGGGTATTTGTGCGTGTAGGAGAGGATGCAGAAGCAGGAGTGGGTCCTAGTGTAGGAGAGGGGATATTTGTGCGTATAGGAGAGGATGCAGGAGCAGGAGTGGGTCCTAGTGTAGGAGAGGGTGTATTTGTGCGTGTAGGAGAGGATGCAGGAGCAGGAGTGGGTCCTAGTGTAAGCGAGGGCGTATGTGTGCGTGTAGGAGAGGATGCAGGAGCAGGAGTGGGTCCTAGTGTAGGAGAGGGCGTATTTGTGCGTGTAGTAGAGAGTGCAGGAGCGGGTGTGGATCCTAGTGTAGGAGAGGGCGTATTTGTGCGTGTAGGAGAGGATGTAGGAGCGGGTGTGGATCCTAGTGTAGGAGAGGGCGTATTTGTGCGTGTAGTAGAGAGTGTAGGAGCGGGTGTGGTCCTAGTGTAGGAGAGGGCGTATTTGTGCGTGTAGGAGAGGATGTAGGAGCAGGTGTGGGTCCTAGTTTAGGACAGGGCGTATTTGTGCGTGTATTAGAGAGTGTAGGAGCAGGTGTGGGTCCTAGTGTAGGAGAGGGCGTATTTGTGCGTGTAGTAGAGAGTGTAGGAGCAGGTGTGGGTCCTAGTTTAGGACAGGGCGTATTTGTGCGTGTAGTAGAGAGTGTAGGAGCAGGAGTGGGTCCTAGTGTAGGAGAGGGCGTATTTGTGCGTGTAGGAGAGGATGTAGGAGCACGTGTAGGCCCTAGTGTAGGAGAGGGGGTATTTGTGCGTGTAATAGAGAGTGTAGGAGCGGGTGTGGTCCTAGTGTAGGAGAGGGCGTATTTGTGCGTGTAGGAGAGGATGTAGGAGCAGGTGTGGGTCCTAGTTTAGGACAGGGCGTATTTGTGCGTGTATTAGAGAGTGTAGGAGCAGGTGTGGGTCCTAGTGTAGGAGAGGGCGTATTTGTGCGTGTAGTAGAGAGTGTAGGAGCAGGTGTGGGTCCTAGTTTAGGACAGGGCGTATTTGTGCGTGTAGTAGAGAGTGTAGGAGCAGGAGTGGGTCCTAGTGTAGGAGAGGGTATATGTCTGCGTGTAGGAGCAGGTGTGGGTCCTAGTGTAGGAGAGGGCGTATTTGTGCGTGTAGGAGAGGATGTAGGAGCACGTGTAGGCCCTAGTGTAGGAGAGGGTGTATGTCTGCGTGTAGGAGCGGGTGTGGGTGATAGTGTAAGATGGTGTAGTAGAGAGTGTAGAAGCGGGTGAAGGAGAGGTTGCAGACGAGGATGTGCGATGTAATGTAAGATATGGTATATGAGATGGTGTAAGAACGGTATAGGAGCCGGTTAGGAGCGGGTATTTGAGCGGGTGTAGGAGAAGTTCTTGAAGAGGGTATACGAGAAAGAGGTTAGGATCAATTGTGTGAGGTGGTTTGTGAGCGCGTGTGAGGGAGGGTGTAGGAAAAGACTGCAAGATCATGTGTTTGAGATGTTGTCTAATTGGTAGTCGAGCTAATACAATGGCGGTCTTTGGGCTGGAGACACGGGTTCAAACTCTATCAGGCTCTGACGTTTCTTTCTTTTAGAGATTAAGCAGATCATGACGTGCACAGATCGCAGAGACGGTAAGAGTAAGTATTCATGTTCTGTAACTTATACACATCTCCCATCCCCACCCTTGCCTTTCTGCTCCCCGTTAACTCAAAACAAGGAACAATGGCTTAATGATGCTGATAGTATGACATCTCAAGTGTCCCCTTAATCTTGTTTTCTCATAATTCGGACAATTATCATTGCCCTGTTACTTCTCCCTGCTGTCGGGGATGGTGGGGAGGGGTAGTAATTGTTAGAGACTACGAATAACGACTGCTTGTCCATACAGTATCCATGTAGTACTGGCGAAGTTTTAATTTTTAATACTAAAATAAAATAACCGTATTCTTGAAGAGGCTTTCACCCCAAGTCCGCACGCCCAAGAGGCCGACTTCCAACCCGTTTGGCAAATTGCTAGTCTTTCTTATAGCACACGAATACAATGCAGGTTCTATTTTCGTGTTTGTCGTTCATTTTCAGATCATCGCGATAGTATCCTTATTCACATATTTATTCATCTATATTTGAAGGTCAACAGGTGTCAAACAGGTTTTCAGAATTACTATTTAGCCCTATTTTCTGACCCACTATCGATAATTCTGCCCAATCATATATCATTCTAACTATAACTCTTTTTTTGCCAGCTATCGATCATTCTGGCCAACTGTCAATTATTATGGTCAACTGCCACTCTTTCTGGCAAACTGACGACCATTTTGATGAATCACAAATACATATCCAAACATCAATCGACATCCCCACACGAGTCACACATAGACATCCAAACATGTTCCACATATACATCCAAACATGTTCCACATAGACATCCAAACATGTTCCACATAGACATTCAAACATCATTTATAAATTGTCATTAAAAAATCAGGTATATTTTGTCATCCAAACAAGTCACTCACAAATTAAATATGAAAGTGGTGTTAAATATACTCGTCCTAATTCCTTGAACAAATGCTGACAATCGTCAAACTACTGGGGGGAAATTGAATTAGGGTACATAGTATAATGGGTTTCATTTGCTGTAAAAAACATAAAATAAAAAAGGAGGTCTTGAAGAAATTTGGACTGAAAAATGAATTGATGAACGACATCAGTCCAACAGTTCGAATACATTGAGCCAATCAAACGACGTAGTGCGATGCTGAAACCAATACTGAAATGTGAAGAGCAAATCTGCCAGAAGTAAGCAACGCTGAAAATGTAAGACAACTTAAAAAAAAAGGAATGGTAGGAACATGGCATTTTGTTCATTAAGGACAAGCGATACAGGACTTTGGAAATCCACTGCAGGCGTCCTCCACAGTGTAGATGGCATCTGGACTGAACTGCCCAACCATCTCTACCAGACTCAAAAGTTAGAGTAGTCATTTTTGCAACGAAAATAAATTGTGAATCTATTTCACAACAGCTGAGACCTCATACAGTCAAATCTATATATTTGTATCCCCAGAAGTATTCTATATGTAACAATTATATTTTTTTTCTCGTTTTCCCAGCGTTTGCAGCTACGACACGTAGTAACGGTCGATTTCGATTGAAGACGATACGGACAGCCCTGACGACCAACGAGCAGCCAATCAGATTAATGCACAGGCACGCTGTAGGGTGTTCTTGGTTTGGAATATATCACCAGTGAGATTTACGTCTAAAGTTCGAGAGCGATTGGTAAGCTGTGATACGGGAAAATAAGTTATGACAGACCCAGCTTGAAGTTAGATCCAGAGAGAAAATATTTTTAATTTATTTTATTTTACGTGTTTGCCTCACTAGTTTCTACTGGGGGAGGCGCGCCTATTTCACCCCAGACCATAGTTAACCTTGGCGATATTAAGACGCATAAACCAGTGCTTGGGTGTGTGTGCTTTTATATATATCTATGCTGGGTGTGTGCGCTCTCAGAAGCCAGCCCAACCAAAGTGCAATGGAAGGGTCTCACCCTGAGGGCGCGTGTTAAAGTTGTGCACGAGTGTCATTGTAGGACAGAGTCAAATGAAACAGAGTCAGGTAAGAAGAGAGATGACCGGAACAGAAGCTATGATATCCAGAGAGAAGTTCTAAGGCCGAGAGAAATGGTATGAGATGGTGAGAGAAGTTTTAAGACGGAGATAGAAGCTATGAAAAGGAGAGATAAATTATGAGAAGAAGAGACACGTTATGGGACCGAGAAAGAAATTATGCGACTGACAGTGAAGTTATGAAACGGAGAGACGTTATACGACGAATAGAAGTTTTGACGCAGCTGGAGACATTCTGAGAAAGCAAGAGATAAACTGAGGTCGAGATTGTGCTATGATATAGAGAGAAGTTACGAAATTGCGAATGATAAATTCTGACATTGTTCCATTATCATGAAGAGATGCAATTCTTCACCTGTCTTCATTGAACGCAATGAACTAACATGTTACACGCGTTCATATTTATATCGATACCCTCGCAGGTAGAGAGAGAGAGAAAGAGAAAATGACAAAAACGATAAATGTATAGATATTGCGAAAAAAATATATACATTATGAATAAAAATGAAAGAAATAGACATAGAGAGAGAGAGAAAGAGACAGAGAGAGATAAAGAGAGAGAGAGAGATAGTACTGATACATTTAAGACCGGCCCGCACTATAAACGAGGTATCTTTAATATTCTCAGATGCTGAGATGTTTCCGATATTTCATTTCAACAAAAATGTGTGCTTCCGTTCCATTATTTTTAAGCTAGTGGACTGGTTAGTTTAGTGCAGTTGTTTACCCCCCCCCCCCTGTCTCTCTCTCTCACACTCGCTCGCGCACACACACACACACACTATCTCTCTCTCTCTCTCTCTCTCTCACTCACTCACACTCAATTAGTTATTGAACACGATCGTAAGTCTAGCTGGCGTTCTCTGAGCCAACGTTCTCTGAGCCATCGTTAGTTGAGCAGCCGTTAGCTGAATCGTTGTTATAACCGAGTTGTTGCAAGCTGCCCATGATACTGAGCCGTGGTAAGTAGAAGCATTTACTGAGCCGTGGTAAGTAGAAGCATTTACTGCTCATGGAAGCTATATTTGCAACTGAGAAACCCCTCTTTGAATCATAATTGAAATGATAAAATACACCAATTGAAACAATGAAATGCATGACAAAAACATTTTACAAAAAATATAAACGTTTACCAATTGCTTAAAGACACAACAAAACGAATACCTATTTTAATAATATGTAAGAAAATCAACAGTTTAGTTAGATGAGTTTAGTCGACGTATCAACGGCATGGCACATGGCCTAACCCATACGTGATGTCTGTATTGTTGTGGAGACTCAGCACAATGAACCAACACAATGCACCAACACAATGCACCAACACAATGCACCAACACAATGCACCAACACAATGTACCAACACAATGCACCAACACAATGCACCAGTACAATGCACCAACACAATTAGCGTGTGGGGGAGAGCAGATTTGGAATCACGCATTGAGATTTGTATTTGCTTTACCTGCATCGCGTGCAAGAGACGTAGTCGCTTATTGAGACAACGATACATTTAGAGACGCTCGTGGTTACGATAAACCACAGCCTTCTGTACATATAGGCCTTCTGATTCATGAAAACATCCCTTTGCAACGTCACATTTCACGGCTGGCTAAATTACGAAGCGCATGTGTTAACTATCAGTGCAACTATAACAGCGTGCTCGAGAAACAAAGATGGGTATGCAGTTGGTTTCAGCCAGGATTCTATGAACGGATCACTTTCAGCAGTGATTTGTTGCGTTTTGTACCGTGCATTTGTTTTTGTTTCTCTGTGTGAAGCATGTGTTGATTGTAAATTTTGGCACAATTTGAATTCCGTTATTTAGTCGGCTATTCAATGAGACGTTTCAAGAGGTTTTTTAAGTGAGTCAGACGGCCTATCTTTGGCTATCTCTAAAAACACAGCTTCTGGCTCACGAAGAAATCCCATGGAATGACCGCGGACTATCTGACGAAACTTTCATGTGCAAACTATTGTCACTTTTACAACGGTTGTCGTGGATTGCCGTCTAATACCTCATTAACTCTTTTACCGATACACGTGATGTTTTGCACGTGAACGTATCTTGTCAATGTCACAATAACTAAATAATTTACAGTGTGTCAAGTAGTATCATTTTCTTAAAGTGGCTAGTTCCTTTGATCTTTGTTAGCAAAGAAATGATTTTGTTCCTTTAGAAAATAATTTTCCATAAATTTGCACTCAAAAATTGTCTTTCTTTAGGCATCTCTCAATTCGAATGAGATTTTCTACATTAGATTCCACATAATGCATTTTATAATGTATGTCGTGTGTTTTATGAACTGTAAGAATTAACTGCGCATTTCGTAGAAAAGAAATGTGTGAAAATTTAAAAGCACACGATATACAGAACATATAAAGTACATACTACAGATCGATAGGTTCAGTTTTATAAATAGATGCTGGAACAAACAATAAATGGTTATAATTCAGTTATGAAATCCATCTTCTAGCTGATTGAGTGGCCCTGAAAAGGAACGTTTTACTATGGCCATGGACACTTCTATTTCTCGGAAAAAAAACATGTACATTAATGTATCACTTAATCAGAGTCGGACGATATCAACACATTGATGACTGCTCTCGAAAAAACGAACGGCAAGCCATCTTTTCTCAATAGCCCTCTTCCTATTTCAAGACACGGAACTCACATTTAGCCCAATAATTTGTGTATGTATTTGAGAGGGCTGCATACGTTAGTTCTTTCATATCGCATAGTTCCGAAGTTTTATTTTCAGCTGCTACTTGTCCTTTAACTTTTTCCTAAATAAGTTCAATTGGATGGTAAGGTGGCAGTCAAACACTGTGTGGTGAGCATGTAGCCAAGTTTCATCAATATACACTATATCGTAACATTGTAAATACTTTTTTCTCATAGATAGAAATCTCTCTAAAAATCACGTCCTTGTCAAAACTATCTACCATGTTCTTTCTTCATTACGTACTCGTTTTGGTAGAACACGAACTTCTATAATATTGGAGCAATCGATCCAATGACCGTTCACTTAAACCAAAAGTGTGAATAGTTCTCTTCTCAAAGTTTTTAATTCCCTGATACGGTTTAACACTCTTATCATCTGTACACAAATATTTATACATCTTAAATGCAACTGTATTGAGTGTACAGAACGTGGCTTTCAAACTCACTATAGTCGCGAACGTTAAACACCAATTAGTTCTACTACGCCTATGTCTTAGATATATTTATATTCTTAATTCCGCGTTTAAGAGGTATACGATTGTTTGGATGAGCAGCAAAGATGGCACCATAACTGGCTGCGGGTCTATATTGCTCTTCTGTTTTAGTTCATTATAGATACCGTCAGACCATCGATTTTCCGGGAATTCACACGAGTCGACAAATTACACTTGTGTTCATGGAAGCGTGTTGTTGTTTTCCAGTTGGACTGGTTAAATCTTTTGTTTTGTGTGTTATCTTCCGTCCGTTTATTCTGGAAAGGACATCGGCTACATGAATAGCACTACGCTTGAAGATGTGTCATATTGGACGGTCTAGTTCACACAGCTGAGCTTCATGAGATTGCTGCCCTTCGCCCTAGGTGAAGACATTGTCAGCTTTGTTGTATGAAATTTAGACAACTATAATGAACTATCACCTGCAGAGAGACGGACTCCGTCACGTGTGTACTGGCCAAAACACATCGATGTTGCATATCGTGAGCTGGTATACAAACTGCAATAACGGTGCCTCAACGACCTTCTAGGTTAAACATAGAACAAGATATTCAGTTATTACCAAAATATTTATTTTACAACATGATAGAAGTATAACCCAACTTACTGAACAATCATCTTTCTAACTCATGGAATATTAATATCAGCTAGATGAAATCTCTGAAACTATAAAGCCCAGTTCTGTGGTCAAAACTAATATATATATACATATATATATTTGAAACTCTATACAAATCTTCTTCTAACTACATAACTACTATTTTGTATTGGATCTCGTGTGCTCCTTTGGTAATTGGCGCTGATCTTGATCTCTGCTGGTCTCCGGTTCTGCGCTGTGCAGTGAAAGTGTTTTTGCTACGTTTGTGCGTGTGCTCCCTGAGGATTAACAAGGTACATCTCGCTTTGGATCAGACAGCTATGACCGTCTTTTCTGACCTGACTCGAGCGTATAATCGGTTGGTACACAATCACTGCAGCAACTCAAGTGCTGACATTCACTGAAATGTCATTTAGTTTATACCCTCAGTTTATCTCTCATTCTCACAGATTATAGTGATCACTGTACAGGCTACATATACATTGATTTCCGTTTTCTATGCATGCATACGTGCATTTATTATCTATGGTCCCTGGAGCACAGTGAAACATTCTTCTAGATCTGCTCTCCAATCAAATCTCGAATATACACTGTCCTCTGTCATTTAATGACCCACTTTAGCCCCGTCAACCAAGATGGCCTCCCAGTGTTAATTCCGAGACGACCGGTCAATGGTCAATAATATCATAGCTATTCCTATCTTGAATTCTACTGACTCATCTATACCGGTAACTCTGTCATTCTAAATGTGAATGTCTGGA
This sequence comes from Ariolimax columbianus, assembly GCA_036924085.1. NCBI lineage: Eukaryota > Metazoa > Mollusca > Gastropoda > Stylommatophora > Arionidae > Ariolimax > Ariolimax columbianus. The sequence goes on along the minus strand of JAVGWX010000019.1, from coordinate 37,351,432 downwards.
GTAACATTCCCTGCCGTTTAAATAAAGAAAGGGCGTCGCTAACTATCCCTCGGGATTCCAACCCAATCTGACGATGACGTTGTGTTGATTCTAGCTTTCTCCACCATCGCAAATACCTCCCCATCTACTTTTTTGCTCAAGAGAATACGTCCTCAGCACCAATCTCCGTTGCTCGATCTGTTACAACTATGCACTTGCTGCATACAGTTTGTAACTACATATAAAACACACCGAAGTCTGTTAGTACTGTTCAAAACCAGTTCGCTTTGGTTTTCAGCTGAATAACCTATGTATATATTAAGAAGGATAGACTTCGCAAACAACGAGAAACATGTTATTTAAAAAAAAGTATCACTGTCATAAAAGGGATACTTATTTAAATAAACTGGCTTCATTAGGAGCGCTGGTTGTTGTATACCGTAAATAAAATAAAGAAGAAGACGGGTATTTCGTTTGTTTCAGCACATGATTCGGTAGGAAGATATTTCTCTACATTGATTTGTTGTATTTTACACTGATAATGTCTTTTTTTCTGTGTGGATGATGTAAAGTAAAGTAAAGTATCCCATAGCATTATTGCCGTAGGGGTGTGAGGTGTTAGCGATCTCACATTTCAAAGGCTCGGCTATATGAGGGCGGTAGCCATCTCCTCTCCCTCGCCGCTTTTACTTCCAGGACTGAACCGGTACCCATTTAAGGCTGGGTTGACCCGGGAGCCATTGCGGTCTGAAAAAAACATTACCGCCTCAACTGCAGAATGAACCCAGGACCACTCAGATGCGAAGCCAGAGCGCTAACCACTGCGCTACTATGATGTATGAGTTGGTTTTACACCTTGGCACAATATGCGTTATGTTGAGTTCTGTAATATAGTTGGCCTAATCATGTGACGTTTTATGGGTATTTTCTCGATGAGTCGGGTGGCCTATTCTAAAGAAGCCCATGGTCTATCTAAGGTAGACTTTAAACAAACGGACTACAGTTGGCTCCCTAACTGTTTCAAGATAAAGGTCCGTTGCAAAAAGTAGTAAGGAAACAGGAGACGCATGTAGGCATTGTGAGGAAAGTGGAGACGCGTGTAGGCATTGTGATAAAAGTGGAGACGCGTGTAGGCATTGTGAGGAAAGTGGAGACGCGTGTAGGGATTGTAAGGAAAGTGGAGACGCGTGAAGGCATTGTGAGGAAAGTGGAGACGCGTATTGGTATTGTAAGGAAAGTGAAGTCGCGTGTAGGCATTGTGAGGAAAGTGGAGACGTGTGTAGGGATTGTGAGGAAAGTGGAGACGCGTGTAGGGATTGTGAGGAAAGTGGAGACGCGTGTAGGCATTGTAAGGAAAGTGGAGACGCGTGTAGGGATTGTGAGGAAAGTTGAGACGCGTGTAGGCATTGTGAGGAAAGTGGAGACGCGTGTAGGCATTGTGAGGAAAGTGGAGACGCATGTAGGCATTGTGAGGAAAGTGGAGACGCGTGTAGGGATTGTGAGGAAAGTGGAGACGCGTGTAGGGATTGTAAGGAAAGTGGAGACGCGTGAAGGCATTGTGAGGAAAGTGGAGACGCGTATTGGTATTGTAAGGAAAGTGAAGTCGCGTGTAGGCATTGTGAGGAAAGTGGAGACGTGTGTAGGGATTGTGAGGAAAGTGGAGACGCGTGTAGGGATTGTGAGGAAAGTGGAGACGCGTGTAGGCATTGTAAGGAAAGTGGAGACGCGTGTAGGGATTGTGAGGAAAGTTGAGACGCGTGTAGGCATTGTGAGGAAAGTGGAGACGCGTGTAGGCATTGTGAGGAAAGTGGAGACGCATGTAGGCATTGTGAGGAAAGTGGAGACGCGTGTAGGGATTGTGAGGAAAGTGGAGACGCGTGTAGGCATTGTGAGGAAAGTGGAGACGCGTGTAGGCATTGTGAGGAAAGTGGAGACGCATGTAGGCATTGTGAGGAAAGTGGAGACGCGTGTAGGGATTGTGAGGAAAGTGGAGACGCGTGTAGGCATTGTGAGGAAAGTGGAGACGCGTGTAGGGATTGTGAGGAAAGTGGAGACGCGTGTAGGCATTGTGAGGAAAGTGGAGACGCGTGTAGGGATTGTGAGGAAAGTGGAGACGCGTGTAGGGATTGTGAGGAAATTGAGACGTGTGTAGGCATTGTGAGGAAAGTGGAGAACTATGTAGATTTGGTTAAGAATGTGGAGACGTATGTAGCTTTTGTGAGGACAGTGGAGACGTATGTAGGCTGTGTGCGTGAAGTGAAGACGAAAGTAGGTTTGGTGAGGGAAGTGGAGACGTGTAGGTTCGTGAAGAAAGTCGAAACGTATGTAGGTTTTGTGAAGAAAACTGAGACGTATGTAGGTTTGGTGAGGAAAGTGGAAACGTATCTAGGCGTGATGCGGACAGTAGATACGTATGTAGACATCGTCAGGGAAGTGAAGACTTAAGTAGGCTTGGTGAGCAAATTGGAGACGTATTTAGGCTTTGTGTGGAAAGTGGAGAAGTGTATAGGCTTGGTGAGGAGAGGAACGACGTATGTATAAGTCTAGTTGTGTAAGGTCAGACATTGCAGTAGACAAAGCCTAACTTAAACATTTGCAGAAGTATAGTTGTGTAAGGTCAGACATTGCAGTAGACAAAGCCTAACTTAAACATTTGCAGAAGTCTAGTTGTGTAAGGTCAGACATTGCAGTAGACAAGGCCTAACTTATACATTTCTACTTATATATTATGAAGCTCAGCACTGCGAAGATAGGCTAACAGATAGTGTTATGTTGTAGACTAGCATTTCTACCTACGCCTCATGTTGGGTACGGGGCCTGCATTAGAGTATCATCAATGCAAACATGGCCATCATTTGTATTGACTGAACTGCTCGTGTGATTTAGCTGTTGGTGCATGTTGCCTTTCTGGTTTCGTATATAGGAGTTCGAGCGGATGAGAGAAACTTGTTTACTTTTTAAGTGAGGTGATGCGGTACAGAAGATGTGTTCGTAAATAGAGTGGCAGTACGGTCCAACATATTGACCTATATATTTTAAGAAGAAACAAGATACGAGTAATTTGTTGTAATGACCATCCGAGTGTGGTAGTTGTAGAGGACTCGCTTTTCGTGGAAAAGGTACACACTGCACGCTAGCTGTAAATGTGTACATGGCATACGCCTAGAAGAAATAAAGAGCAGCGAGGATATACATTGGCCACCCTACATAATACACGCTGTTTCTTACTTATACTAAAGTCTCTAACCACTTCATTCCCCGTCAAAGAGATCAAGATGCCGAGCAGTGCACGAGCTGGAGCTGTCATCAACCCAAGCAGGCTCCTAGCCTTGAGGGACCAGAGCTACCAAAACCCGTTCTCTCCTTCACGTGGTCATACCAAGCTGCAACAGGGCAGACCCCGTTCTCATCTTCACGTGGTCATTCCAAGCTGCAACAGGGCAGACTAGCTAATGAAAAGCGATCGAAGTGGAAAGGCTAACTCCAAACCTAATACTGTCATGCTGAAGTTGGATGTTGGACAGAAAGGTGCAAATATCGCACTCAAGATGTAAACTACGACACAACATATGACGTTCTCCGGACTACATCTTGCTACTCGCAAATCCCGTTTTCAGTGCTTGTTAAGGGAAATTGAGAGCAGACGACGAAAAAGGAAAATGTCCCGACATAAATATTTGTAATATGGGATCAACCTTGGCTTAGTATAGCGATCTCTCTAAAAACGTCATTCCCCGACAGCACTTTATCTACGATAGGACAAACCTTATTTTACATCATCACAAACGTCACACAAAACATGAGCACACATTGAAGAAGAACATACAACATGCACGACATCTGGCTTGCAAATGTAATGAAACAGAAAAAATGAAGAGAATACAGCGGAAATTAAAACTGATGAGGTTTTATAATGAGGGGCTGTTGAGCGACAAACGATGCTGCCAGAAAAAGGAAACACAAAAACATGAGGAGTATGTGAGAGTTACGGCACAATACAACAATTTAATTGGAAAAGAGAAAGACATGGATATCAATTACAAGAGACTGTTCAGATAATGATAACAACAAAGCATAGAGGAAACTTTGGATGAGAGATGGAGAAGAAGGGATTATAGAATGTTTTTCCTGAAGCTCCAGGAACAACAAAGAAATCACAACTAGAGGTTGGGAAACATTAGTTCTCATACGAACGTTCGTTAATACATACACGCACGCACGCACGCACGCACGCACGTATGTATGTACGGACACACACACACACGCTCTCACACACAGGCACACGAATACACATTCGCATAAAAACATATACAAACGCATATTTACGCGCGCGAACACACACCCACCAGCATGCGCCCACACACCAACCCACACACACACACCAACCCACACACTCACCAACCCACACATATACCAACCCCCACAAACGCACACCATCCCACACACTCACCAACCTACACACTCACCAACCCACACACACACACACATACTCACACCAACCTGCACACATACCAACCCACATAAACAAACCATCCACACCTACACGAACCCACATCCAAACCCCAACACACGCACACCACACACACACACAAAACTCACTCTTTCGCTGACATTCACAGACATGCTCTCAGTAACTCGTGCTCTATACTCCACATCGTCACAGAGCGGGAAAGTACATACAGTTTTAAGCAGTGTAGAGAGTGTGACATGTCTAAGGAGAAGATACAAATATAGACAATAGGACTAGCTTAGGAGAATGATACAAAACTGAACTAGGGAAGATAGACCAATCAAAACGGTAAAAGGAAAGACTTTGGGAAGAAGTGAAGAATAGTCAAAACTTGAGGAGGAAAGTGAAGAATAGTCAAATAAGGAGGAAGGTGATGAATAGTCAAAACTTGAGGAGGAAGGTGAAGAATAGTCAACACGTGAGGAGGAAGGTGAAGAATAGTCAAAACTTGAGGAGGAAGGTGAAGAATAGTCAACACGTGAGGAAGAAGGTGAAGAATAGTCAAAACTTGAGGAGGAAGGGGGAGGTGAAGAATAGTCAAAACTTGAGGAGGAAGATGAAGAATGGTCAAAACTTGAGGAGGAAGGTGAAGAATAGTCAAAACTTCAGGAGGAAGGTGAAGAATAGTCAAATGAGGAGGAAGGTGAAGAATAGTCAAATGAGGAGGAAGGTGAAGAATAGTCAAATGAGGAGGACGGTGATGAATAGTCAAAACTCGAGGAGGAAGGTGAAGAATAGTCAAATGAGGAGGAAGGTGAAATATAGTCAAATGAGGAGGACGGTGATGAATAGTCAAAACTTGAGGAGGAAAGTGAAGAATAGTCAAAACTTGATAAAGGTGAAGACGATTCAAAACGAGGAGGAAGATGAAGACAGTAACAACTTGAGGAGGAAGATGAAGACGAGTCAAAACATGAAGAGGAAGGTGAAGACGAGTAACAACTTGAGGAGGAAGGTGAAGATGAGACAAAACTTCATAGAGGTGAAGACGAGTCAAAACGAGGAGGAAGGTGACTACGAATCACGACTTGGAGATGAAGATGAAGACCAACCAACATTTGGCTGGCTGCGTTCAACGCCAATCAAGGCTAGACCAGAAATGTGAAGACCAACCAACATTTAGCTGGGTTCATGAACGCCAATCAAGGCTAGACCAATCAAAACTTATCGAGGAATGTCAAGGCATATGAAGACTGTTTACGTGGTGAAATTGATCGCAACTGATTGTGGAAATTGAAGCCACTTCAAGACTTATATGTGGGAAAATTAAAGAGATCAATACACAGTGAGCAATGTGAAGAATGATTCGGGCTTACTGAAGTTAAAGAGATCAATACACAGTGAGCAATGTGAAGAATGATTCGGGCTTACTGAAGTTAAAGAGATCAATACACAGTGAGCAATGTGAAGAATGATTCGGGCTTACTGAAGTTAAAGAGATCAATACACAGTGAGCAATGTGAAGAATGATTCGGGCTTACTGAAGAACGATCAAGACTTATGGTTGTAGAAAGCCAAATGTATCCAAACTAACAGGGCTAGGATATGACACACGGAGGGTTAAATGAAACTACGAGTGTATTACAGTATTCAGAACGGTCAATAACATTACAGGCTATCACATACTGTTTCAGTGAAGACTAGCACTGCTATATATAACACAATCTATAATAAACGGTGGTTAGCAATCTTCATTTAGGACTAAAATAGCAATCTTCATTTAGGACTAAAATAGCAATCTTCATTTAGGACTAAAATAGCAATCTTCATTTAGGACTAAAACAACCAATCTTTATTGAGGGCACAGAGTAATATATATCGATGCCTAACATATCCACATTTAACAACGACAAGCTACGTTATTCCAATCGAGGACAAACATAGTAAAATTAATCAAAGACAAATAGAAGAACCTTTGTCAAGAACAAACAAGGCATTATTATCTAGGACTTGGTAGACTTGTATCACGCTAGACGCATGGAAGTGTTAAACAAGGACATCTTTAAAGACGAAGACATAGTAGACGCCTAAAGAAATGAGAAAAGCACAGTTCCAAGAAAAAGAGATGAAAATCTTCAGATTGAAAACAATAGCATAAAACAATGAGGTACAACAGAATAATTGAATGAATGGAAATGTCTAGGAAGTCAGAGAAAATTGAGAGAGACAGTTGCAAAATGGATCCGACAAAAAATTGGCAGATGAGTGTAAGAAATCTGAGAGAAGATTAAAAAAGACAACATTTTAATCTCAAGCAAAAGAGGAAGCCCTGTTCCAAGGAATTTAAGAAATGCTTCATTGAATGCTGTGGAGAGAGAGAGAGAGAGAGAGAGAGAGAGGGAGAGAAAGAGAAAGAGAGAGAGAAAGAGAGAGAGAGAGAAAGAGATAGAGAAAGCGAGAAAGAGAGACAAAGACACGGATAGAGAGAGGAGAGATTTAGAAAAAAGGAGAGAAAATGAGAAAGAGAGAGAAGCAAAGAGAGATCACGAGAACTAACGACATTTAAGGATAGAAATAGTATTACTAGTTGTATACGACGACACTCAACATGCGTCACAAATGAGCTGTGAGAAATTATAAAGCAAGAGAAGTTAGCAACAATCAGATTACACCAATCATGATAAGACAGGGCATATTAGAATACACGAACGAGAGCAGATACACAGACATGGACAGACACATTCAGGAGCAGACACAGACAGGAGCAGACACAGACAGGGGCAGACACAGATACAGATATGAGCAGATACAAATATATGTAGATACAGATATCAACAGATACATATGTCAACTGATACAGATGTCAATATATACAGATATGAGCAGATACAGATATGAGCAGATACAGATATGAGCAGATACAGATGTCAACAGATACAGATGTCAACAGATACAGAGGTCAAGAGATACAGATGTCAACATATACAGATGTCAAGAGATACAGATGTCAACAGATACAGATGTCAACAGATACAGATGTCAACAGATACAAATATGAGGAGACCCACATGGATGACCAACATCACTGACCTGCATCACTGACCTGCATCGCTGACCCACATCCACTATTCTCACATCGCTTACCCACTTCCCGTACACTCGCATCGCTGAACTACATCGATAACCTACATCGCTGACCCATATCGCTGACTTACATCACTGATTCACATCGAATACCTACATTGTATACCCACATCGCTGACCTACATCAACTGCACCCACATCACTGACCCACATCAAGTACACCCACACCAATGACCTGATATTAACAAAACCATATTTCACACATATCCAAAACAACGAAATTAACAGGAGCAGAACATTCATATAGGACCAGCTAAAGTTATCATATTAATTTGGGAATAATCTGATATTTAAAAAGACATTTGAAAGGAGATCAATAAATAAGCGACATTTAAAAAAATATTTCGTGAGTTATTAGCCAAATATCACGCAATAAATCATTGTATACGGGACCCCCAATGCGTTCTCTCACACAAACAAACACACAGTTCACCACATTTAACACGGACAAATCATGACTCTTTACGTTTAGCTGAAATATCTACCATATGAATCTATTATATCTGGTGCGTTTCAGTTAGCCTCTAAGTTATATTGAATTGGATATAACTAAGGCTGGATTAACGGCAAAGCACTCGCTTGGGGCATCAACAGAAAAGTAGTAACATACAATAACGAATAATAATAATATAAGATGTTTATTTATAAGATGGTTACTTTGCCTTAAAAATAGAAAAGACGTATCATCATGAACTGAGAACACGGTCAGACGGTACTTTATGTTATAAAACTTCAACTTACAGAACTATATAAGTAGTGACCTTTATCTAATTTTTAACGCGTTCCTAAAAGTCTAAGGAGAAGACACCTCTCATTAACATATCCAAATAGCTCTGGATTCCGGATTCTATGTCTAGTTCCTGTCAAATGTACTGTATTTGGGTAGCAGTTTGACCCAGTCTGTACTGTGTTTGGGTAGCAGTTTGTCCATATCTGTACTGTGTTTGGGTAGCAGTTTGTCCCAGTCTGTTCTGTGTTCGGGTAGCAATATGTCCATGTCTGTACTGTATTCGGGTAGCAGTTTGTCAGTCTACTGTGCTGTGTTTGGGTAGCACTTTGTCCCAGTCTGTACTGTGTTCGGGTAGCAGTTTGTCACAGTCTACTGTGCTGTATTTGGGTAGCACTTTGTCCCAGTCTGTACTGTGCTCGGATAGCAGTTTGTATCAGTCTACTGTACTGTGTCTGGGTGGCAGTTTGTCCCAGTCTACTGTGTTGTGTTTGGGTAGCTGTTTGTCCCAGTCTGTACTGTATTTAGGTAGCATGTTGTCCCAGTCTGTACTGTGTTTGGTTAGCAGTGTGTCCCAGTCTGTACTGTGTTTGGGTAGCAGTTTGTCCCAGTGTGTACCCTGTTTGAGTAGCAGTTTGTCCCAGTCTGTACTGTGTTTGGGTAGCAGTTTGTCCCAGTTTGTCCCAGTCTGTACTGTGTTTGGGTATCAGTTTGTCCCTAACTGTACTGTGTTTGGGTATCAGTTTGTCCCAGTCTGTTCTGTGTTCCGGTAGCAGTTTGTCCCTGTCTGTACTGTCTTCGGGTAGCCGTTTATCCCAGTCTGTACTGTGTTCGGGTAGAAGTTTGACCCAATCCACTGCGCTGTGTTTGAGTAGCAGTGTGTCCCAGTCTACTGTGCTGTGTTTCGGTGGCAGTTTGTCCCTCTCTACTGTATTGTGTTTGGGTGGCAGTTTGTGCCAGTCTACTGTACGGTGTTATGTTAGCAGCTTGCCACTATGCTAGTAATGTGAATTGGAGAGATACATGGGCGTTGGCGAAAGAAAGGGAGAGGGCGCACCATTTTTCCGACACTGGATTGGAATTTAAATTGAATGTGAACTTTTCACCTCACTCAGATTGTTACATACCGTAATAAAATCAAACACAGAAACCATTGACAAGCACAGAAATGTTGTTCTCTAGTAGAAGACTGCGTAGTTCTTCGGACAACTGGGACATTCCATTAATATATTACTGTTTTAAAACAATGCAGAAAACAACCATTACTAACTACATAAATACTTCTGGCAAGTTTCACTTGACACGTACTTCAAAATCGAAGATATGGAAAGGTATCGGCATTGGAAACGCTCGAAAGCAAGAAATGTGGAAAGACTATAACGGCTACAGATCTGGGACGGATGATAAAGCGGATTAATAAACAGTATGCTCCGAAGTGCTGGAATGCTCATATAATAAACAGTATGCCCCGAAGTGCTGGAATGCTCATAAAATAAACAGTATGCTCCGAAGTGCTGGAATGCGCATATATTATATTTGCTAATCAACGTCACTAGGCATATCACGGGATTATGAAGACAACGAGATGATGATAATGATGATAATGATGATAATGAGATGCTGATAATGATGAAAATTATGATAATGACATAATAATGAAAATGGTTATGATGATAATGAAATGATGAGATAATAATGATAATGAGATAATGAAATGATGATAATTAGATACTGATGATGAGATGATGATGATGGTTTACTATATCAGGGACGATGATTATGCTGTTAATGATATACTGGTATCTCTCCTACACCTATCCTCTTTATGTTCCACATGTGTTGACCCCAGAACTATATGATGTCAAGTTGAAAACAATTCCACAGCACATTGTATTGAAGCTATATGTAATGTTGACATGCCACTAGTTCTTTCACTGGATCATGCTGTTCAATGTACGCACACAAGAGTACCCTACTCTTTGTGGACATTCGCAAACAGGATCTCTGATGGAGAGCAAGCGCGTATTATTGCTCCAGATATGATTAGCAACACAATAATTCAATCCCAGCAGGCTGTATTTCTTAAACATGAAACGTCAGTTGCGCTAGCCCTCAAGAATGATAAACTGCCAGAAGTTAACAGTCTTAGGCAAACTATTAGGCAAGAGAAAGATACAGTTGGTAACCATGAAATTAGACAGCAGAGAGCCTAACAAAGGTGGGAGCAACACGAGAATAAAAAGGAACAAACAATCAGGTTCTAAGAAAAGAAGAACCTTATCCAAGTAATATAAAAGGTTGACCGTACAAGAGACAACTATCACTACCTTGATCGAGAGAAGCAAGTGATAGTGTTCCGCATGAGAACGAGACATAACAGATCGAATGTCCACACCTGAACACTGGCTCCAGCACACGAGTTTTTCGTGTTGGTAGCCAGCGCAGACAGACAACATACCCTGCAAGGCTGTTACATATTTAGCCAATTGCATACGGGGATGAACCTAAACTCAAAGCTGTTTAGAAGGTTCAAGGAATAAATACTCGGAAGATCTTTATTAAGAGAAATGGACTGAACGTGTAGACGTGTTTTTTTTTAAATTGTGAGAAAGAGACGACAAAGAAGAAGAATTGGAAGAACAAGGAAAAGAGGAAGAAAGGAAAATAAGAAGAAAGGAAAAGCGGAAGACAGGACAAGAGGAAGAAAGAAAAGAGGATGGGAGGGAGGAGGATGGGTGGGAGGGAGGTAGGAGTGAGTGAGTGAGTGAGGGAGGGAGGGAGGGGAGAGGAGGAAGGCAGGAAGGAAGGAAGGAAAGGAAGGAAGGAGATATTGACATGTACAGAAATTATAGCAAATGGTTTGCAAACACTACGTGAAGGCGCGAAGAAAGTTTTCCAATGTGCTAAACCAATGTGATCCCAGTTCCAATGTTATCAAACTAAACAATTTGCTAACATCAACCACGATTATATGTAGAACGTTTATTTCCAAATGCTCCATTGGCCGCACTAGAAGTGGTCAGAAGAAATATAGTCGTCTCTAGTGCGGTCTTCAACTGCCATTCATTCCAGCACCGTCTTTCGGTCACAACATGAGAGTATGTATCCCGCTGACCCATTGAATTCGCTTGGAGTTTGGAAAACTGACTTGGATATGAACGGCTTTTGATTGACACGACATGTATGTGGTTAAATAATATACCATGATGAGAATGGATAAGCTTTGAAACCAGTACGAAAGCTGCTAAGGCACAGGGTATGTCAGTTCAAATCATGCAGGGAAAATGTCTAATACATAAAGCTGTCGGATATCAACACTCCAAACTGGTGTTGATGTTTCAAATTATTACGAAAGCATTAGCAACTTGAGAGCAGCTGGCTTAACGTATCACGTGGCTTCCTCCCATGCTGTGGATTTTCAGCTTTCGGTATCAGTTATGTGTCAATGTGTGCAAGATGGAAGCCAGCACGGTTAAAAAGTGCAATATGCTTCTCATGAATATTTCCTAAATCACAAGAACAGCTAATGAATTAAACACGTGATTTGTTGTTGAGATTCTGCGATTGTTCCTGTGGATTGGTTTGTTGTTGAGATTCTACGATTGTTCCTGTGGGTTGGTTTGTTGTTGAGATTCTGCGATTGTTCCTGTGGGTTGGTTTGTTGTTGAGATTCTGCGATTGTTCCTGTGGGTTGGTTTGTTGTTGAGATTCTGCGATTGTTCCTGTGGGTTGGTTTGTTGTTGAGATTCTGCTATTGTTCCTGTGAGTTGGTTTGTTGTTGAGATTCTGCGATTGTTCCTGTGGGTTGGTTTGTTGTTGAGATTCTGCGATTGTTTTTGTGGGTTGGTTTGTTGTTGAGATTCTGCTATTGTTCCTGTGAGTTGGTTTGTTGTTGAGATTCTGCGATTGTTCCTGTGGGTTGGTTTGTTGTTGAGATTCTGCGATTGTTCCTGTGGGTTGGTTTGTTGTTGAGATTCTGCGATTGTTCCTGTGGGTTGGTTTGTTGTTGAGATTCTGCTATTGTTCCTGTGAGTTGGTTTGTTGTTGAGATTCTGCGATTGTTCCTGTGGGTTGGTTTGTTGTTGAGATTCTGCGATTGTTCCTGTAGGTTGGTTTGTTGCTGAGATTCTGCGATCCTTCCTGTGGGTTGGGGTGATGCTAGTACAGTAGTAAACGTACGTCGCTAAAATGAGTCAACATGTCAACACTACTCATCTCATACATCTGTGAATCATCTTATTTCTATTAACCGAGACGTATGCCATGTTAAACACAATTTCTGACATTTAAGCTAGGACGTTAGGCATAAAGTGTGTTTGCTGTGGACTTGTGTAGTGAAGTAGAGAATGCCCATATATTTGTTGAACAATTCAGCGTGAAGTAATCCACATTAGTTGCAGAGTTAGTCTGTATTGACTGGAAATCGTCAGGCCACTACAGCCAAGTTCCCTCTACACATTACTGCATTTCGGTAATTATCATCCTCAGATGTGTCTAAACTGAGTAAGATGAGATCTCAACATTCGAACATTGGCATCAAGACATGTTCAAGAATGTATGTCTACCTGTCTTGCGTATGGCGGTAGACACTGATATGCCATATTCTAGATGGTGTCTGCTCGTGGCTTATCAATAGTTCCAGTACGTATCTCAGAGAAGCTAACATACACAAACGCCAATTACTTCGCATTGCTTCTATTTTTGTTCTAGCATACGTGCATGACCACAAGTGCAGTAAGCTGTATATTAGGAAGCCGGAGTCCAAAAGCGGAGGTGTTTTCTGAAGAAATGGCTTCTTTAGTCGTTTGTTTCACAAACACAACCATCTAGAGCAGTCTATGTAGGAAGTTGCTTATTGCAGCTTACAGTGTACATGTATACCCAGGAATGGAGACCAGCAATCACAACTAGCACTTTTATCGTATTGTTAAATACATGTATCTGTCCATTCGGTCCTCTTCGTGTACGGGGATTGAGCTGCTACACCATTATCACGTTGGTCTCAACTCATCATCCTCACCGTCATCATTATCGGGTTGATCAGTCCTGAGACTGGTTGTAGGGCTCTCTGAGTATGTCTACCAATTTGGCTTGGCTTGGCTTCGTTCGTTCTCAATCTCCCGCTACCAAACCCTAAAAGGGCTTAAGTAGCAAAATGTAGTCCAGAAAACGGAATGCGTTGTGCCGTAGTTTTCAGCTTGACTGCGATATTTGCACTTTTCGATCCAACACATCCGACTTTTTTTTAGTAACATGTTAGCATTCCCTCTTCGATCCCTTCTCCTTAGCCAGTCTGCCCTGCTGATGCCTGTTATCCAGGATCACCGCGTGGAGGTGTAGAAGGGTCTTGGCAGCTCTCTTTCGCTGGCCCTGACACCAGCAGTCAGCTATGGGTCGCTGACCACTGCAGCTCATGCGCTGATCAGCATCTTTATCCCGTCTACCGATTTGACCCTGTAATCTGCAGTTCTCTTCATTTCAGCATACTTTGGCCCCTGCATGCTCGAGATGTAATGGTGAGACTTGGTCGCTCTGCCCTTTCTTCTCAAGAGACGACCAGTGCTCTTAACTGGTCGCCTTTATTTTGGTTCCATCACAGATCTTTGTCCGCGCATTGAAAGTCGAAACACGATGTGTAAATACAAATGTATACATATATGTTTATTGTACTTCAATATTTGAATGTCCTGCATTTCATTTTTTTAATGACATGGATTTACAATAATAATTATTTATTTTAATTGAATAAATAAGTCCGCGTGTTGTGAAGAGGCTCATATGATGGAGACAAAATCAGCCAATCATTGTCAACAGTTGCATTGTGCTGTTTATGGCAGTTTGAATGGTGTACACTTTTATGTAGAATAATACACCAGCAGGGAATCTGATAGTCAGAAGTGCTTCCAGATTGTAAAAGGTGCTTGGGCTTCTGAACAGTTTCACACTCTAGCGGTTCCGGGCCTACAAAGGGGATAACTCTAGCGGTTCAGGGCCCACATCGGGGAGAACTTTAACGATGGCGGGCCCACATAAGGAAAAACTCTAGCGGTGCCAGGCCTACATAGGGGATGACTCGAGAGGTCCTGGGCCTACATATGGGATGACTCTAGAGGTCCCGAGCCTACATAGGGGATAACTATAGCGTTGCTAGGCCTACATAGGGGATAACTCTAGCGGTGCCAGGCCTACATAGGGGATGACTCTAGAGGTGCCGGGCCTACACATGGGATAACTCTGGCGGTGCTAGGCCTACATAGGGGATGACTCTAGAAGTCCCGGGCCTACATAGGGGATGACTCTAGAGGTCCCGGGCCTACATAGGGGATAACTCTAGCGGTGCCAGGCCTACATAGGGGATGACTCTAGAGGTCCTGGGCCTACATAGGGGATAACTCTAGCGGTGCTAGGCTTACATAGGGGATGACTCTAGAGGTGCCGGGCCTACATAGGGGATAACTCTAGCGGTGCCTGCCCCACATAGGAGATAACTTTAGCGGTGCCGGGTCAACATAGCGGATAACTCTAGCGATGGGGGACCCACATAGGTTATGTCTGTATCGGTGACGGGCCCACATAAGGGTCATGTCTCTAGCGGTGCCCGGCCCACATAGGGGATAACTCTAGCGGTGCCGGGTCTTCACAACGGATAACTCTAGAGGTGGGGGACCCACATAGTTCGTGACGCCAAAACATCATCCAGCTGTTTCTGGTGTACTGGTTAGCTTTTCCTTTCTCTGACTTCTACTTCTTCATCGATCAACTGATGCTATGCTTCTAGTCCGGTGAAGTTCACGATCAACTGATGTTATGCTTCTAGACCGGTGAAGTTCACGATCAACTGATATTATGCTTCTAGTCCGGTGAGGTTCACGTTCACCTTATGCTATGCTTCTAGTCCGGTGAGGTTCACGATCAACTGATGCTATGCTTCTAGTCCGGTGAGGTTCACGTTCACCTTATGCTATGCTTCTAGTCCGGTGAGGTTCACGATCAACTGATGCTATGCTTCTAGTCCGGTGAGGTTCACGATAAACTGATGTTATGCTTCTAGTCAGGTGAGGTTCACGTTCACCTTATGCTATGCAGCTGACAACGAGGTAATGGAGGGTGAAAAATTGGTCAAAGGTCACACTAAAAAACTATTTTCTGGAAGGCATCCACACGATATTATATAGGTAGACAAAATGTGTTGCCATAGGGCTATGTCGAAAAAAAAGAAGAAAAAATATCTGAATCTCACTATTGTAAACAAGTTCTTAACAAAATTTATGTTACTTAGTAACTGTCCCTTGTTTATCATTAACGTTTTTGTTACCTATTACTTGCTAGTGAATGAGAAATGGACACATCTTGAGAACGAGTGAATATTAAGTCATGTCATCAACAGGTGCCCTGCCGATTGGTGCTGGCAATCATGGACCTTCAACCCCTTCTATCACGTGTCGTTTAACAACTCTGTTGTTGATTGTCGCCCCCCCCCTCTCTCTCCCCCTCTCTCTCTTTCCCCCTCTCTCTCTCCCCCTCTCTCTCTCTCTCCCTCTCTCTCTCTTTCTTTCTTTCTCTCTCTCTCACTCTCTCTCTTTCTCTCTCTGTATATATATGTATATCTTTCCTGTTGTTACGATATGCTACAAGCAACCTCTTCTCAAAACATGCCCCAGAAAAGAATGACGTCTTGTTATGATTCTTGTAATAAGTTGTCTTTGTGTTTGTGCCTCCTCGAGAACTGTATCATTAGAACTACTAAGTACGTAGAACTAAATAGTAAATAGCTTGGCTTGGCTTTGCATGGCTTCGTTCGTTCTCAATCTCCCGCTACCAAACCCTGACATGGGCCTAAGTAGCAGAATGTAGTCCAGTGAACGGAATGTGCTGTGTCGTAGTTTACAGCTTGACTGCGATATTTGCACCTTTCAGTCCAACACATCCGACTTCAGCAATCATTTGTTGAGTACCGTGTTAGCATTCCCTCTTCGATCCCTTATCCTTAGCCAGTCTGCTCTGTTGCAGCCTGTTGTCCAGGATCACCGCTAGGAGATCTTGACAGCTCTGATTCGCTGGCCCTGACGCTAGCAGTCAGCTATGGGTCGCTGACTGTTGCAGCTCATGCGCTGCTTAGCGTCGTGATCCAAAAAATAGTACATCATTATATAGCCTTTAGTCATATGTGCTAATTTTATAGGAACGAACTAATATATGAGTTAATGAATGACTGTTGACTGATGTTCACCGCCTGTCCACTAACAATCGTGCCAATCATCTCGTCACCACACGTGTCAACACGGAATAGGTTTCTCAGAGCAGCCTTGCTGCCAATGCAATGTTTGACAAACCATACTGGTGCATAATTATTTATGTACTGAGATATCGAATACTCAGTGCATTTTATACTGTATGTGTATTCAGATAAAATAGATCGATTACAAGAATTGCTCGATCGAACATCGCGAAGTCGTTCAGTGAATCACTACTAATGATCGAAACATCACAAGACATGGCAGTCAATGCGTATGGCTTTGCTACTCATTCCTGACTATGTCCATCCATCCATCCATTACTGATTCGTCAGACAGTTATCTGACCTTCCTTAAATCCATCCATCCATTACTGATTCGTCAGACAGTTATCTGACCTTCCTTAAATCCATCCATCCATTACTGATTCGTCAGACAGTTATCTGACCTTCCTTAAATCTATCCATCCATTACTGATTCGTCAGAAAGTTATCTGACCTTCCTTAAATACATCCATCCATTACTGATTCGTCAGACAGTTATCTGACCTTCCTTAAATCCATCCATCCCTCCATCGATACAAAACATCGATTATATTATCCGTTTATTCTGTCACCAACACATCCGGTCACCCAGCGTGTCTATCTATCTGCCCACCTGTCTAATAGCCTATCTGTCTATATGTCTGCCTGTCTATCTGCCTGTCTGTCTTTCTGCCTGCCTGTACACATATGCCTGTATATCTGCCTTGTCTATCGGCATACATATATGGATACATGTCTTTCTCAATGCTTGTCTACATACGTATCGGTCCATATATCTGTCTGCATGTCTGTCTATCTATCTACCTGTCTGTAAATGTGTATATCTGCCTGCCTGTCTATCTGCCTGCCTCCTGTCTATCGGCCTACATACGTGTCTATCAGCCTGCCTGACTATCAGCTTACCTGTGTATCATTTTGCCTACCTGTATCTACCTGTCTATCACCCTGTCTATATGTCTGCATGTCTGTATATCTACCTGTCTGTAAACGTGTATGTCAATTTGGCTGCATGTCTGTGTATCTGCCTGCCTGTCTATCAGCCTGCTTACATGTCTCTTAGCCTGTCTATTAGCCTGCTTACATGTCTATCAACCTGTCTATCAGCCTGCTTACATGTTTATTAGCCTGTCTATCAGCCTGCCTACATGTCTATGAACATGCCTGCCTATCTACCAGCCTGCCTGCCTATCTACCAGCCTGCATATAATCATGCCTACCTGTCTATAAGCATGCCTACCTGTCTATCACCCTGCCTACGTGTATAGTACCTTGCATATCTGCCTACATGTCTGTATCAGTCTGCCTACCTGTCTATCAAACTGCCTATCTGTCTATCTGCCTATCCAAAACACTGGCCCGTGATGTAGGTAGCGAGCTAGGAATCACGAGACCAGGATGTGATGCATCACAGACGACCCAAAGAACATTAGTACCTTTATTACCCCATATCCATACAAACAACGGATTGCTACCGCTCAGGTAAAACCAAAGGCCGGTATGTATGTATATGGCAACGTTTTGTTAGCTGCCGTGTTGGCTGTAGGTATGCGTATAAGATCCTCGAAAAGCCAAATATAGTTCATGAGCTCTAAAGCATTGATACATCTTGATTCTTGATTCTAGGAACGAACATCATCACACAATGGTCATCCCCATAAGTGCTCCGTTCTCCGTCCAAGCAGCCAAGCCAAGCGTATATCTACTCAGAGGTCCAAGTCCGGTGTTGATTTCGTGTTCTTCGGATCTTTCCAGACATGAAACCCTTTCTCCCCTCTCCCTTAGTCACCCCGAAATCTATCATCCTCTGCACATATGCATTTTCGCGACCCTCTGTCACTTCATCATTCTGTAGACTGTCCATGACTGCCCGTATCAACTCAACCCTGTCTCTCGTCACCACCGCGTCCTTCACCCCAGCTCGTCCCGCCACTGAATCAGCTCTTTCGTTGGCCCAGACGCCTGCATGTCCCCGGCAGTAGATCCATGTGACACCTTGTACACCAGAGTTGTTCATAAAACAGACCCACTCCCTTCTTAGCGTTCACCATTCTATTTTAGGGAGCATGCCCTGCGAATCCGACAGTATCACTGTGTCACCGATTGTGTCACCCACCAAGTCAGGGCCGATGTTACCGGCTCAATCTCCATACTCCTACTTCATGTGAGGGGAGTAGACAGCTGATTTCTCCACCACCTTCTTGCCATTTTGGTAGCCGACAAAGACTCCAACCGTACTTGTTTGCATCTATCCAACGGAGCCGTCTGTGCACTTAATTGGGTCTTGTGATACTGAGTTGCTGGATCAGATCATGTATTGAAGCTTCTGTCCTAGTGCCGCCTCACTCGTGACACTCTCTGCTCATTTGTATCACCACCCTTGTCAGGGGGCTCTCGTTGGCCACTTCTACCCATGCACTACCTCTTCCCACTTCTTCCAATGCACAGACCCTCATCAGGCAGTCGTGTGCCTCTGCTATATGTGACTTTCCTCTCTTAATGCGTCTGCCCTTGAGTGTATCCAAGTCTTGGTGCAAAGAGTTGTGTTTGTTGTTGGCAACGTTGGCGTAAGCCTTTACCTGCGCTACTTGATGTCGCACCTTGATGCTTGGAAACTTAAGCAGTAATCTCATGGCAGCAATGGGAATATATCTAGTACATCTCAAAACAGCCGTCGTGGCCTAATTCTGGATTCTCTCCATCCGTCAACCTGTGTCTGGGATAACGTGAGCAATCCAAGACTGTAGTCAAGGACAGACAAAACCAGTGCTTGCATAAAACGGTAGAGGAGTCCATTGCTGCATGTCTGTGGCCGCCATGACTTTGACTGCATTGACACCCCTCTTTGTTTTCAGAATCACATTATCAACATGTTTATTGAAAGAGAGGCTTCTGTCAAATGTCATATCCAGGTATTTCATGTCATGCTCTATCTCAATGTTTGCGCCCATGCAGGTGGCCCCTGGTAGTGTATATGACCCTAACCTTTTGTTTAGGGAGAACCTCAAGATCTTGGCCTTAGATGGATTGATTTCGACATTGTAGTTGGTGCAGCATTCAGATAGTTTCCCCAGCTTGCTTCGCAAATGATGAGTTCGCAAAGATTGCATATGATTTTAACGGGAGTGTTAAGGCAGGCCATGTACCAGAGAAGTGACACACAGCTATCATATCCTCTTGACGAAACCAAGCATAGATGATACTGATATAAAATGGTACCGCTTCATCACACATACAGAATGTGTACGGTAATATGCTAGAGAGAATATTTGCTAGACGAGTTGCCAGTGAGCTGGAAAACACAGGTTCATTGCCAGACTTCCTAGGCGCATACAGACCGGGCATAGACACGACCACCAATGCAGCTGTCTTGGCATACGACATATATGATGGCTTCCAGACAAAAGAGGTGACTGTCGTCGCGACGATTGACCTGATAGATGCCTACAATAGGGTCAACTACGGCAAACTAATGGACCTTTTAGCAGAACTCAATACTGACCTCCGGATCGTCCGTTGGATTGCAACGGTCCTTATGTCAAGAAGCGTCGGTCTAAAGTACGGTTCCTGGAAATCAGAGATCAGAACCACAGCAACTACCTCATGGCTCTTCTCTGTCGCCTGTACTTGCAAAATTGCACAGATGTAGTTGATTGGGTTTTGTAGGATCCTCAGATATGCGGACATCTGGGGTAGTTGTCTCGCCGCAGCGACTCAATTTCAACCAGTGTTCGTAAAGCGATCTCAGTCCCGCCAGGCGGAGCGATAGCGCGGGCTTGCGGAAAACGCTCGCCTGCCTTTCCCCGTAGTGCGAATTGGGTGCGGTTTGTGGTAGTGGCTCCTCCATCGAGGTGCGCTAGTCTGGTCCGTATCAGGAAACGTGGTCCGTCCGTGGTGATTTATCTAAGGCTTATAGCAGAGCTCGACAGTACGTCTCGCTGGTGGTCCGACTCTCGCAAAGAGCTTGTGACCGGCAAATGGAAAGCAGGAATCGTTGCCTCGAGGCCCTGCGTTCTTCCTACGGAGAACGGCAGGCCGGCAGGCCAAATTGTCTCTAGTCCCAGTGAAATTCATCGCCGAGGTCGTTGGGATCCGTTCTGCACAGAGCGCTGCCATCCCTCCTCGAGCGAGCCCGGTCGGTCGGTCGTCTGGTGCGTGTGGGAGGCCCCTGTCAGGCGGTCCTAGGTCAACGGAGTGAGGGACGGGTGGAACAACCCTCCGTCCGTCCCGTCAGTCGGTCCCTGCGGCCGTCCCAGTGAGGCTTTTTACACACCCTTCCTCCGCCGACCGGTGTGTGCTGTACGTACGTCTCCGACAGATATCTGGTTGATCCTGCCAGTAGTCATATGCTTGTCTCAAAGATTAAGCCATGCATGTCTAAGTTCACACTGTCTCACGGTGAAACCGCGAATGGCTCATTAAATCAGTCGAGGTTCCTTAGATGACACGATCCTACTTGGATAACTGTGGCAATTCTAGAGCTAATACATGCTTACCAAGCTCCGACCCTCGCGGAAAGAGCGCTTTTATTAGTTCAAAACCAATCGTCGTTTCCCCTCGCGGGGTTGCGGCGTCCCCACTGGTGACTCTGCATAACTTTGTGCTGATCGCATGGCCTCATGTGCCGGCGACGCATCTTTAAAATGACTGCCCTATCAAATGTCGATGGTACGTGACATGCCTACCATGTTTGTAACGGGTAACGGGGAATCAGGGTTCGATTCCGGAGAGGGAGCATGAGAAACGGCTACCACATCCAAGGAAGGCAGCAGGCGCGCAACTTACCCACTCCCGGCACGGGGAGGTAGTGACGAAAAATAACAATACGGGACTCTTTCGAGGCCCCGTAATTGGAATGAGTACACTTTAAACCCTTTAACGAGGATCTATTGGAGGGCAAGTCTGGTGCCAGCAGCCGCGATAATTCCAGCTCCAATAGCGTATATTAAAGTTGTTGCAGTTAAAAAGCTCATAGTTGGATCTCAGGCGCAGGCGGGCGGTCCGGCTCGCGCCGGTTCACTGCCCGTTGTCTCCTGCCCTACCGTCTGCCGGCTCTCTCCCACGGGTGCTCTTCGCTGAGCGTCCTGGGTGGCCGGCGCGTTTACTTTGACAAAATTAGAGTGTTCAAAGCAGGCCTCGGCTGCCTGAATAATGGTGCATGGAATAATGGAATAGGACCTCGGTTCTATTTTGTTGGTTTTCGGAACTGGAGGTAATGATTAACAGGGACAAACGGGGGCATTCGTATTGCGGCGTTAGAGGTGAAATTCTTGGATCGCCGCAAGACGAGCTACTGCGAAAGCATTTGTCAAGAATGTTTTCATTAATAAAGAACGAAAGTCAGAGGCGCGAAGACGATCAGATACCGTCGTAGTTCTGACCATAAACGATGCCGACCAGCGATCCGCAGGAGTTGCTTCGATGACTCTGCGGGCAGCTTCCGGGAAACCAAAGTGTTTGGGTTCCGGGGGAAGTATGGTTGCAAAGCTGAAACTTAAAGGAATTGACGGAAGGGCACCACCAGGAGTGGAGCCTGCGGCTTAATTTGACTCAACACGGGAAACACTGAAATGATTGACATGCCGAGACCACTCTTCTGGGGTCTAATATGGAACTGGTGCTGGACTTAGACCCCAAAAATTTGGGGTTATGCCCCCTGTGGCTCGGTTCTGTCTGCATCCAGTGTTTGATAAAGGAATTGACGGAAGAGCACTATCAGGAGTGGAGCCTGAGACCTAAGTTAACTTACCACGCCAATACTGCAGAATGACTATCAAATAGTACACCTTCGTGGGGTCTAATTGAGAACATGTGCTGGAATTAGACCCTCGAAAATTTTGGGGCTACCCTCTAAGAAACTTGATTGTCTCGCTAAGGGAATTTACGGAAGGGCACCACCAGGTGTGGAACCTGCGGCTTAATTTGACTGAACACGCCAATACTGTAGAACAACTGACAAATCGAGAGCACTGCCGTTTGGGTCTAATAATGAACGTACGCTGGTATTAGACTCACGGATGACAAGTCAGCTCTCAAACACTCAAATAAAAGAACGCTACGGAAATCGTGTTTAACTCCGCAGAAACCGCAGATTTCAAATACCTGGTCATGGACAAACAAAAGCCCTCAATAAATTCGTCTGACCAAATAGTGAACGGGTGCTGGAAATAGATCATCTGAAGACAGGTCAGTTTTACCCTACAAATGACAGGGCGTTGCTACGGAAAACCAGCTCAAATCGAGAGGAGCCGCAGACACTTTGGTTCACGTACCAGGCTGATAAGCCAAGGGCGCGAGGCTACCATGTGGGGGATTACGGCCGAACCCTTGTAAGCCGCAATCCCGCCCAAAATCTCAGCACCACTGCAATGGGAGGCTCCTACATGCTCGGGACCTGGGGCTTGCGCCCCAGCCCTATCAGGTAGAGCCACAGTAAGAGGTCCTTGCCGCCCGCCAATCAAAGCGGGCGGACAACTGCTTGATACTCACACTATACGGCGATGGGGTGCGAAAAACACCAACCAAAGACTTAGAACCTGGTCGGGGTGTCGAAAACAGTAGAGCAGCCACCTCACTGTGAACTGTCAAGACTAAACCACTGACCATGAGAGTTGTCCGCACACCAGGCGATCAACATCTCTGTGACATTACCAGGCTTGTCCTCTGGCTGAATGCACTCCGGCTACGATATCTACCTCTGTACGTTATCAGCCATAACTATCATGCTGGACGCAGAAGAGATGCAGACCAGCGGACAGTGCACACCTGCCCCACTGTGTCAACACCCCAGGTGGCGGGGAATGCTAGGCGTACCATCCCTGCATAGAAGCCAAGAAAATAAAGGGAAAAAGAGGTACCCCACTCACATGCAAATGCTACGTTTCTGGCAGGACGTGACGATCCTGGAATACAGACACACTGGACTGCCTCTCTTCCGGGTAAACCAGTCCATCTCATATATCATCACATATCATCATTGCACCCTAAAGACACGAGTAGTGAAGACTCGATAGTCTGGTAAGACAACTTCCATAAGAGAGAAAACTCTGATCGTAAACAACTGCTGCCTTGCAGATAGGCTGGGGACAGCCAAAGGCTAAGGAGGGCATCCCTACAGAAACGCCTGTTGAAATCGGATGCACGGGGCCGCAAGCCTAACAAAACAGTGCAACGTAAATCACAGTATGATGGCAGTACAACCTATTAGAAAAACGTATGGCGCTCATCCTGAGGAGTCCCGCCAGGCAGCGATAGCGCCGGGCCCCACGCCTCGAAGGGGCCCACCCTTGACTACTGGTGGTCACCCACCCATGTGTCGTGGAGTCAAGGCACATGGCTATGGGGCAAGGTCTATTGGCCAAAACCTCAAGACCCTCAAAATACTACAGTGGAATGCGGAGGGAGTCATTAACAAAAAACTTTCCCTAACACACCACCTGCATGAAGGTAAGATTGACGTGGCATGTATCCAGGAAACGCACCTCAACAATAACCATAAATTCTCAATCAGAGGATACCAGACCTTCCGTCTAGATAGAGAAGGCCACAAAAAAGGGGTCCTGATACTGACCAGAAACAGCATACCGAGTAGCGCGGTACCTGTCAATCACACCGGACAAGCAGAAATTGTAGGAGTTGACATAATGGCTCAAGAGACTAAGCTCCGCATTTTCAATCTGTACGGATCACCAAACAGAGACCTATCGCTATCGAGTATGGAGGTCAGAGACTCCAACTGCATAGTAGTTGGAGATTTCAACAGCCACTCGGAGAGATGGGGATACTCTGACACAGACAGCAGAGGTGACGAAGTGGAAGATTGGGAGATAGATGCAAATCTCTCCCTAATCAATAGGCCGGAGGATAGCCCTAGCTTCTATTCAAGAACATGGCATACCACCTCGACTCCAGATTTGGCCTTCTCCACACAGGACATACACTATAAAATAGACCGCCAGGTGCTAAACCAACTGGCAGGTAGCGACCACAGGCCGATCAGGAAACAAAACCGCTCCCACGTTGGAATTACAAACGAGCCGACTGGGACAGATTTGCAATCCTGACAGATGGGCTGTGTGAAACCATCAACACACGAAACACCAAAATGAAGCCCATGGTAGAGAGCCTAAGCAAGGCAATAATGCAAGCCGCCACTGAAACCATCCCAAGAGGAGCTAGGAAAATCTATAAGCCCTACTGGAATGATGAGTTACAG
Organism: Ariolimax columbianus; assembly: GCA_036924085.1. Classification (NCBI taxonomy): domain Eukaryota; kingdom Metazoa; phylum Mollusca; class Gastropoda; order Stylommatophora; family Arionidae; genus Ariolimax; species Ariolimax columbianus. The sequence goes on along the minus strand of JAVGWX010000019.1, from coordinate 37,326,642 downwards.
AAAGTGGAAGATGCAGTAACAAATGCTAGGAACATGGCAGAACGAGAAAATTCCATGGAGGCAAACATCGCCCTCAAAGCCGCCGCGGCGAAGTACAAACACACTCTCAAGCAAACAGCAAGAGAAAGTTGGAAAAATAAAACGGAAAGTTTAAACCTGGACAAAGAAGGGAACAAGCTATGGAAGCTAGTCAGAGCCATGAATGACGAAACCCCGTCAAATAAACAAATTACTATCAAGCAGGGCGAGAACTTGATCACAGGTAAGAAAGCCGCAAACGCCTTTGTCGATCACTATGCCAGAGCAAACCACATCGAGGTCCCTGCAGATAAGCATACAGACATTAGCGAAGAGCTAAAGGGACACGAAAACATAAATACGGCTCCTGAAGAGCACATGATGGCCAAACTAACAATGCGCGAAATGGAAGAGGCTATGAGAACACTAAAGAAAAGGAAATCTCCCGGAAAAGACGGGATAACAAACGAAATGCTGATGGGGCTGGGCCAAACAGCGAAGAAAAAACTACTATCAGTCCTGAACCAAAGCTGGAAAAGGGGTATTGTACCCCAGGCATGGAAAGATGCAATACTGGTACCAGTACCAAAAACAGGAAAGGACAAAACAGATCCAAATGGATACAGGCCCATTAGCCTACTGAGCTGTGTCGGCAAGCTGATGGAACGGATGATAAACACCAGACTGATGTGGCATCTGGAAGAAAAACGAATACTAATTCCACAGCAAGCCGGCTTTAGACAGCACAGATCCACTGAGGACCAGGTCATCCTCATAGCCCAGGAGATAGAAGATGCCTACCAGGCACAGAAACACACAGTAGCTGTTTGGGTGGATTTGGAAAAGGCATTTGACAAAGTCTGGAAGGATGGACTTAGAGTCAAGCTAAGAAGAAGTGATGTCTGTGGGAAGATGTACAAGTGGATCAACCACTACCTCAAACAAAGAACGGCCAGAGTCCAAGTACAAGGGCAGATGAGCAAAAAGGTGACACTCGAGCAGGGAGTACCCCAAGGGGGAGTATTGTCACCCACACTCTTCCTGGTATATATAAACGATATTACAGAGAATATACCAAGAAGAGTCCATAGCTCAATGTTTGCAGACGATCTGGCTATGTGGACCTCTGAAAAGAATCTCACCATAGCAAGAAATCGGATGCAGACGGCCCTAACATCGCTGGAAGAGTGGGCGAACTCATGGCTGGTCAAAATAAACGAGGAGAAAACCACGTGCACAATATTCTCGCTCTCATTAAAACCCCAAAGTACCAAATTAAGCCTAAATGGCAAAATCCTGCAGCCAAACGACAACCCAACCTATCTGGGAGTCACATTTGATCGGCGCATGACATGGAAAAATCAGATTGAGAGAAACCGAATGAAAGCCAGAGAAAGAATGGCGATCATGAGGAAACTTGCTGGCACAAGCTGGGGAGCAGACGAAGGCATACTAAAGAAACTGTACACTGGAAGAGTGAGACCAGTTTTCGAGTATGGCATTGCGGCATGGACAACAGCAGCGAAGGCGAACTTCGATAAAGTTAACAAACTTCAAAACCAAGCCATGAGAATTATAACAGGTTGCATGAAGTCAACGCCAATTGTAGAACTTGAAAAGATTACAAAACTGCAATCCATGACCGACAGAAGAGACTGCAGAGCCCAGCTGCAGTCAGAGAAACTCCGAAGACTGACGGACCACCCAATGTACCAGAGACTAAACAATTTGGGAACTGGGAAACTAAAGCGGAGAAACTTTGCAGAAATAGCCAAAGCAAAGATGCACGAAGATCCCATAAACGCACTAACAACACCAAAACCCATCACTACTGTACGAAAACCTACTTGGAGGCAGGATATATTTCCAGAGATGGTAGAAAATATACCAGGTATTGCAAACAAAAACTGCCAGACTGAAAAAGAAAGGAGAGACACTACCCTAAGCTTCATAACGAAAAGCTACCCAAGCATGGACTGGACCCATGCATACACCGACGGTTCTGTAACAAACACTACACAGAACGGAGGGGCAGGAGCATTCCTGAACCTACCAAATGGCAGAAAAATAACACTGTCATTCGCTACTGGTAAGTACACAAGCAATTTCAGAGCGGAGGCAGAGGCACTGAGGGCGGCAGTGGAAGAAATGGTAACACACAGTGAAAATGAGAGCCATATAGTCCTGCTGACAGATGCTCTCGCCGTAGTCACAGCGCTAAAAAGCCAGAAAAACACTGAGCTTAATGACTTAAGAGCAGCACTCTGCAAACTGTGCCAGCAGTCCGCACCAAAAAGGGTAGTGGTACAGTGGGTTCCGTCACACTGCAACATCCAAGGCAACGAGGAGGCAGACAGACTGGCAAAAGAAGGTGCAAGGCTACCACAAACAGATACCAGTATGACGTACGAAGAGTCAAAACGGCTTATCAAAGCCAGGTACATGACCAAATGGGAAACCGAACATACTGGTTACACCAAAAACGATGCCTATTACCAGTTGAACCGAAGGTCGTTGTCTTCAGAATTCGCACTGGCCACAACAGACTGAGGTACCACCTATTCAACAAATTGAAGATAGGGTGTACCGACGAATGCCCGTGCGGTACTGGTAAAATGACCACTGAACATCTGCTGCAGAACTGCCCGACATACGAGGATCAGAGAGAGCAGATGTGGCCATTGCCAGTGGAACTGCAAGACAAGCTCTATGGTAGTGGCGAGAGTCTCAGGATGACCGCCGCTTTTTTCGAAAAAATAATGGTTACTGTCTGACTGTGTACGCAGAAGAAGAAGAAGAAGATATGCGGACCATATCCTGCTATTTAATTCGGGCAAAGACAGAACTGAAATTGATACACATGCCTTAATGATCACAAATATCGTTGAACAGATGTTGTTGTCGGTACTGGGTTCAGCTCTAGCAGATACAGTAGTCTTGCCCTGTTTTATTCCAGCCGGAATGCAGGGCCAACATTGCAGACTGCCTCCCTCAGGAAGTACGCGTCTAAGTACGTTCTGTGCCTTGCCAGTCACGGTTTCTGTATACATTTGTTTTGCGCAAAGAGGATACTACCCCCAAACAAAAATCTTTTTCGTCGCCTTTTGAAAAATTCATGCAGGTGCAGTCGACCGATTCGCTCTGCTTCAGTAAGAGACGCCGAGATCCACTCGGCGAGCAGATACAGTCGGTAGTGAGGAATTCATAGATACGTCATTAGTGTGTGGTTACCTGTTCTCATCTTCGCCTGATTGCCTTCTCTGACAGGCAGGCACACATTTACAGCTGGGTAGACTTGAGTGCGAGAAGACTCGGTGTCGTTCCCGTCTGCTTCTGACGTTAGATCCGCTGTGCCAGATAAACCATTCACGCCTGATACACCCACGAAATGAACAAATGATTGGATAAATGCGGTAAATGTCTCTGTAATAGGTGCAATGTAGCGTGGCAGGATTCATGATCATCATCCGCATCGACACGGGGGAGAAACGAACCGCTAGAGTATCTAATAATAGGCAGCTTAACATGGTTGAGTTTGGTGCTAGCATATGTGTCATCAGATATGGGTTCATTGTATGATTGTCTCTTTATTTTGTATTTGTCATCTACCAATTATCCCCATGGATGGCGAGGAGATGCTGACCAGCGGACATTACAACACTGCCCTTTTATGATGATATCCCAGGTGGCGGTGAATAAAATATGTGCCTTCATTACAGATGAACGTGTCTAACTGACTGAGGAATGATAAGATGTGTGAGCTGGCAGGATGTCTGATACACCGACACACTAGACTGACTCCATTCGATATCCTTAGACTCTAAGACAACATACCTTATTCGAACTCCAACTCAGAAAAACACCGAGCTTAATGACCTAAGAGCAGCACTCTGCAAACTGTGCCAACAGTCCGCACCAAAAAGGGTAGTGGTACAGTGGGTCCCGTTACACTGCAACATCCAAGGCAACGAGGAGGCAGACAGACTGGCAAAAGAAGGTGCAAGACTACCACAAACAGATACCAGTATGACGTACGAAGAGTCAAAACGGCTTATCAAAGCCAGATACATGACCAAATGGGAAACCGAACATACTGGTTACACCAAAAACGATGCCTATTACCAGTTGAACCGAAGAGAGCAGGTCGTTGTCTTCAGACTTCGCACTGGCCACAACAGACTGAGGTACCACCTATTCAACAAATTGAAAATAGGGTGTACCGACGAATGCCCGTGCGGTACTGGTAAAATGACCACTGAACATCTGCTGCAGAACTGCCCGACATACGAGGATCAGAGAGAGCAGATGTGGCCATTGCCAGTGGAACTGCAAGACAAGCTCTATGGTAGTGGCGAGAGTCTCAGGATGACCGCCGCTTTTTTCGAAAAAATAATGGTTACTGTCTGACTGTGTACGCAGAAGAAGAAAAAGAAGAAGAACTCCAACTGAGACAGAAGTGTGCTTTTGTCCGAGAAACATTGGGTTAAGAGCTACAATCTCACAACTAAAGGGATTACATGATAACCGACATCTTTCATCAACTCATAGTAGGGGACTTAAGCGAATGAGTGGGGAGCTAGCAGTTCTATTTTCTCAATCATATTGGTTCAGAATCGGTTAGTGCATGGGCATCATCAGTGCTTTTGTAGAGGCTATCGTCAGTGGTCAACTAGTGTGTTGGTCATGTACTTCAAATAGAGCATAACGGGGGCAAGAAAGAATTTTGTACACGTGTGTGTTTGAGTGAGTGTGTGATTGTGTTACGCTAGTGAATCAGTGTGTGTTTGTGTTACGCTAGTGAGTCAGTGTGTGTTTGTGTTACGCTAGTGAGTCAGTGTGTGTGGTGTGTTATTGTTGCGCAAGTGAGTGAGTGACTGAAATGGTGCGCTAGTGAGTGTTTGTGTGGTGTGTCGCGCTAGTAAGTCAGTGTGTGTGGTGTGTTATTGTTGCGCTATTGAGTTAGTGTGTGTTATTGTTGCGCAAGTGAGTCAGTGTGTGTGGTGTGTTATTGTTGCGCAAGTGAGTGAGTGTGTGGAATGTTGCGCTAGTTAGTAGGTGTGTGGTGTGTTGCGTTAGTGAGTGAGTGTGTGTGTGTGTGTTGCGCTAGTGAGTTAGTGTGTGTGTGTGTGTGTTGCGCTAGCGAGTGAGTGTGTGGTGTGTTGTTGCGCTAGTTAGTGAGTGTGTGATGTGTTGTTACGCTAGTGAGTGAGTGTGTGATGTGTTGTTGCGCTAGGGAGTAAGTGTGTGGTGTGTTGCTCTAATGAGTGAGTGTTTGTGTCTGTTGCGTTAGTGAGTGTGTGGAATGTCGCACTAGTGAGTAGGTGTGTGGTGTGTTGCGCTAGTGAATGAGTGTGTGTGTGTGTGTGTTGCGCTAGTGAGTTAGTGTGTGTGTGTGTGTGTTGCGCTAGTGAGTTAGTGTGTGTGTGTGTGTTGCGCTAGCGAGTGAGTGTGTGGTGTGATGTTGCGCTAGTGAGTGAGTGTGTGATGTGTTGTTGCGCTAGTGAGTGAGTGTGTGGTGCGTTGTTGCGTTAGTGAGTGAGTGTGTGATGTGTTGTTGCGCTAGGGAGTAAGTGTGTGGTGTGTTGCGCTAATGAGTGAGTGTGTGTGTCTGTTGCATTAGTGAGTGAGTGGGTGCTGTGTTGTTGCGCTAGTGAGTGAGTGTGTGATGTGTAGCGCTAGTGAGTGAGTGTGTGGTGTGTAGCGCTAGTGAGTGAGTGTGTGGTGTGTAGCGCTAGTGAGTGAGTGTGTGGTGTGTTGTTGCGCTATTGAGTGAGTGGGTTGTGTGTTGTTGCGCTATTGAGTGAGTGTGTGGTGCGTAGCGCTAGTGAGTTAGTGTGTGTTTGAACAGTGAAGGTAACGGTATTCAATGCAACAGTTTGAGATATCGTTACAAACGAATCAGTCAATCGATAAAAACTCTTCAGCTCCCTCAGGAACATAGGTTATCAACAACTACTCGCAAGTCTTACTAATATACGCCAATTTTTCACCGTACTATAGGTATTTCCGTCCAATTTTAGGTTTGTGTTGACTTCCGTGAAAAGAACAAGAACTAATAGAGGAGATGGAGAGCAAAATTGACAGTCCTGGCACTTACAGAAACAAAGAAAAAGGGACAGGGCGTTCTGGACCGTGATGGCAACATGCTATACTACAGCGGAGTTCCCATGCGTAAACAGCCAGGGCAGGGGTTGGTTGTATAGTGAATGGTAACAGCAAAGCAAACATTAAAGGATGGAAGTTCATTTCAGAACGACTGATGGCTCTAAGTCTACAAGAGGAGGCTAGTCAAATGGATATCGTCACTGTGTATGCACCAAACGAAGATGAGAGCACTGACATACAAGATGAATTGTATGAGCTCCTTCAAAGGACCATTGACGATTGCCATAATGAAATACTTCTCCTTGGAGACTTCAACGCAAGAGTTGGAAACGACTATTCTAGATGGGATGGATTAATTGGTAGATATGGAGAAGATGTCTTAAATGACAATTGGAAACGACTGCTCAGATTATGCAGAGAACAAAACCTTGTTATTACAAATACAAGGTTTCCACACAAAAGTATCCATGCCTACACAAGATGTGAGCCGGCAAGAAATGAAAGATCCATAATTGACTATGCAATAGTGAGGAAAACTGATTTCAAGTATGTAAAGGATGCTAGAGTGTTCAGAGGACCAGAGATAGGAAGCGACCACTACCTAGTTAAAATAAAGAGAGAAATTGAAAAACACTATCCAGCTAGGCAACACCCATCAGCAAGCATGAAACAAAATACACGAGGAGAAAATAAAATTAAGGCTTACAAACTACAAGAACCAGATGTTAAAAGGAGATACCAAGGGCTCATAACAACAGCAATAGAAAGGATAGAGGAATCTGAAGAAGATATGGAAATGCTTTGGGTAAAATTCAAAGACATCATCAAAGAGGCTGCAGTAGAGGCATGCGGTCAAGCCAAAGAAGGGTGGAAGAGAAAAAGTACACCATGGTGGATAGAAGAAGTGAAAACAATAATACAAGAAAAGAAAAAGGCATGGAAGCAATACCTAGGGGCTAGGAATTCAGAAGAACAAACAAAGAAATTTAAAGAATATGTACATTTTAGAAAAGAAGCAAAGAAGACTGTGCTCAAGGCCAAACAGAAATCCTGGGAAGAATTTGGAGAGAAACTGGAAAATAATGCTGGAGAAAACCAGAAACTGTTCTACAGGACCTTAAAGAACATGAGGAAGGAAAAGGAATGCCCCCTGAAATTTGTTAAAGATAAACAAGGTAGCTGTTGACTGCCCCAGAAGAGGTAATGAACAGATGGAAAGAATATTTCTCAGATCTCCTTGGAGTGGAGGAAAACCAACCTCTGGAAGTAACAGTCCCAATTCAAGAAGAGGGAGCCATAGAGGGAAACGATAATATCACAATGGAAGAACTAAAGGCAGCATTGGAGAAAATTAAGATTGGTAAAGCAGCAGGACATGATGGTATAACACCAGGAATGGTTTAATACATGGGAACGGCAGGGGAGATGCTATTCATGAAGATTCTCAAGGCAGCTTGGCGCCACAGGAAGATACCAAGAGACTGGGAGGTTGCAATAATAATACCAATATTTAAAAAGGGCGACAATCGACAATGTGAAAATCACAGAGGTATTTCCCTTCTTAGTGTCCCCGGGAAAGTCTACTCTAGGATTCTAGAACGGCGATTAAGAGGTCTAGCAGAGCCAAACATGGATAAAACTCAATGTGGGTTTAGGGCAAACAGAAGTACTCAAGACCTTATCTTTACACTCAGACAGCTAAGTGAAAAGGCTCTTTAATATAATAAAGAGATGCATCTCTGCTTTTTGGATTTGGAGAAAGCATTTGATAAAGTTCCTTGGGATAAACTCTGGGAGTGCCTGACAAGGAAGAACATCCCAGGACCCCTGATCTCTGCCATACAGAATTTATATAAAACATGCAGAAATTATGTGCGGACATCAATTCAAAAGTCAGGAGAGTTCAAGACCACTAGCGGAGTAAGACAGGGGGGCATTCTATCACCGTACCTTTTCATACTCCTCATGGATGAAGTCATCAAAGCCTGCAAGGAACGGACAAAAAAGTATGAAGTAGGGTACTGGAAGATGAGACCAAGTTACATATCGGAACTAGCATTTGCAGACGATGTGGCCCTGATCACGAAAACCGAAGCACATCTCCAGATCAACTTGCAGGTCTGGGAAGAAGAGTTGAAGAAGAGAGGAATGCACATCAGCAACTCCAAAACAAAAACCATGGTGATCGCCAGAGATGAAAAGAGACATCAGATAACCCTGGGAACACGAGCACTAGAGCAGGTCAGCAACTTTAAATATCTAGGAGTGGTAATAGACAGCAGGGGAGGAATCAAAGAGGAGTTAACTGCACGAAGGGCAGCAGCAGGTAGACTGTTCCATGCAATAAACAGAGGTTTCCTCAGTAGAAGAGAAATAAGCAGGAAAACAAAGATGGATGTATACTTCTCGACCTATGTGCCTGTCCTGACATATGGATGTGAGTCATGGGCAATGACTACAGTCCAAGAAAGGCAATTACAAACTTCAGAAATGAGGTACCTGAGAAAGGCGGTTCAGGTGACGAAAAGGGACAAGATCCGTAACCAGACAATACGTAGCAGTCTTGAAGTTCAACCCCTGCAGACATGAGTGGAGCAGTCCCAACTACAGTGGTTTGGCCATGTTTGTAGAATGGAAGAAGATCGGATACCAAAGCGGTCATGGGAGATCAAAAGTCAAGGACGCCGACCCCGAGGACGTCCCAAAGTACGTTGGGAAGATAACATACAACAGTCCCTAGGTGATAGAGGGCTGGATTGGAAAGAGGCCAGGAAAAAGACGGCGGATAGAGCAGTGTGGCGTTCTCTTTGGCAAACCTCTACACCTCACGGTAGAAGAGGAGCGACTAAGTCAGTTAGTAGGTCGACTTCCGTTCGCCTTGTTTAGATCTGCCACTACTTCTTTTGTCCCGAGGATTATGGAATAATCACTGTCTTGTACTACGTTAAACTCGTTTCCGTAATGTGTATCATATCCTTCGTCAACGTCACCTTTTTGCGTATAGTCCTAATTATTCAATTGCCAAGGGATTTTTAACGTGCTCGAACACGAGATTCCGATCTCACTACCCAGAGATCAGAAGATTTGTGACCAGACGATCCATGTGAACAATTCCCGGTCTCCACAGTGATTCGAATCAGCGACCTCTGCCACCCGAGATGGATACCTTACCTATAGCCCACTGAGTCAAAGCATTATAATATATCTCTCAGGGCAGTCAAGTGTGGTCATTATATGCTACTCACTGATTCTGTTAACAGTGCCAAAGTCCTTCCCCAAATCTTCGAAAATTGTATATTACGATGTCGACGCTGTTCCCGGTACATTATTTTGAATGTGTCGTACGGCGAATATCATTTCTGGTTCTCCACGACCCACCAGGAAACCACGTTCGCTCTTGGAGAAAGTCTTGCTCCAGATGGTCATTAAAACGATTGAATAAAACTAGGGCGATAATTTTACTCGCAATCATATGTACATTAATGTCATTGTGGTTAAAGCAGAATTTGTGGTTGACATCGTGCGTGTACAAATGTATAACGAAGGCATCTCTCATCTCCCGTGGAACGTCATATGATTCCCACATGCAACGAATGGGCGTAGTCAGCTTTTGGAGAAGCACACATATTGCTTGAAAAGTTTCTGAAGGAGAAAAGTCTCTGAAGGAAAAAAGTCTGATCCTACAGCCGCGCCTGTGGACATCATCCCATTGAGCTGCTCGCGCGAGGTCAAGTTATGGCTTGCTCGGACTGACAGTTGCTGATGACACCGAAGTTCTTCACCGAGCGCTCCAGGATCTGGACTTTACCGGTAAAGCAACTCCGTTTCGTCCGCATTAAGCACAGGAAATATATAAACAATGGAGGTTTAAAGACCATCTAGAGGGCACTATTTCTCGTAAATATGACGTACTCGTGAACTATACGTTTTGTGTTCATATAACATCACCTCTACTTCCCATTTTAATAATGTGACATCTCCATTTATGACATTAAAATGACCTCTCGTCCCCATACCAACCGTGAGCTATGCTATCCCAGTTAATGACGACTATCGAATGACCTCATCTCCCTATGACGTTGCGTGACACCTTCTGCCGCCGATATTGACGTCACTGTCTACCCTTGACTATGACGTAACCTCCTTCCCTGACGGTAACTCTACGCCCTACCAGGGAACACAACTGGTTGACAAGCTAGAAAACTAGAGAGAAATTAAATGACAAACCGCAGAACCCACCATCTTCTGCAACAGGGCAATTATATTGTTCGGCTGACGAAACTCGATGCGTCAAACACCAGACTCGAGTTTTGTATTTACTCGACACGAACGCTGTCATTTCTTGTATCGCTTTGACAACAATGACTTCAATCGATACAGCAGGGTTTATAGATCAATATTTAAAAGACGGGAGCTGCTGTAACAATGAACAGAGCCGATACTTGATGAGTCGGGTTTTAAATAATTGTCTTTCCTTCGATTACGATTTCTTAGACATAATGTGTTCCTTCCTTTCATTAATAGCATTTCCCTATCCTTATCTCTGTCACACCCACTTGCTATTTGCATTTATCCCATACTCCATAAATTGTTGCATTTATTCTGGCTTTTTATTTGTAATAATCAAAGTTCTACTTTATCATTATTTAATTTGTTTAACGGCTTATATATATATATATATATATTACACATACCTTTTCAGTCCATGAATCAATCAAATATTCAATGAGCCCTAGCATTTATTCCCAATTAACTCGGTCCTCACATCTATTCACTATTCATCCAATCCTTACAGCTATCCAATGATAATTCAGTCCCTGTATTTATTCAGTTCATCCACTTCATAATATATCCAATAAACGCAGTCCCTACATCTATCAACGACTCAATAAGTCCCCACTATGCTGGTATTCCTGTGTCTCCTTTTACACTGTGCCTATCCCATCTCCAACTCTGTCAGTGTCTGCTTCATATGATCCTCTATATTGCTCTATTCCTACTCTCTGCTCAATTTTTATTTTAAACTAAAAGTTGGAATGTGGAATTTAAGGGTCAATGACAAAGAAAACTTCACACGTTTGAAATGGATTGAACTAAAGGTAGCATATTGGGAGCTTCTGGACATAGATGGGCTGGGCAAGGCCCTTTCGAAACTCAAATGGAAGGGGCATTTATATACTAAGGAAGACAGATGATCCGGATATGGCGGAGTTGGTTCCCTCCGAAAGTAAAACTAACATCCAGAGCACTGCTCGGATATAATGCAATCTACGATGTCGTCAGCGCAATAACATTGATGAGGGGTGAGAAGAAACGTTACACTAATGTACGAATATGCGCCTATAACGGCAGAAGAGGAAGAAAAATTATAGAACAATGACGATTTCTAAGAGAACACACAGAAAGTAAAGTAATATGTCTTTGTGATAATCATGGAATATTCTAACGTGAAAATAGGAAGGCAAAGAACTGAGGACGAAATGGGACACTTCTGATTGTGACACAGAATTGACAGAAGCGACATACCAAAATAATTATGCTAAGAAACAACAACTACTTTGCAAACACGCTTTTCAAAAAATCACCCTTGACGGCTCTACGTGATGGATTTCAGCTGATTTGAAAACCAAGACGCAAATTAACAGAAACAAATCAAGGACGGGATCAGGAGTACCATTCACGAAGACACAACTTGCTGCTGTCAGCGACTCAGATCACCAATGTCTTGTCGTGTACATCAGGACTAGACCGAAAGAACCGTTGACAAATACAAGCCCAGTAGTTTATGACGTCAGCTCATTACCCCAAGAACGCTACATAGAGGTAAAAACGCAGTCGAGGTGCCTAAGGAAATGCAGCAAGTTATGACGTCAGATGAACTTGCCACTTAGGCGATGCTATTTATATCTCATCAACAAAAAACAAGGTGTCAAGACAAAAATACAAAAATACTAGTCATTGCATAGAAATAACAATAATGTTCATTTAAAAAAGGACAATTTAAAACTGTTTATGACAGAAAGTGGAGAGGATGTAACTAACGTCTCGTCAGGCAAGACATAATCATACGGTTTTGTTGGTTAGGTGTAGGCAAAACATAATCATAAGGTTTTGTTGGTTAGGTTAAGGCAAAACATAATCATAAGGTTTTGTTCGTTAGGGTCAGGCAAAACATAATCATAAGGTTTTGTTCGTTAGGGTCAGGCAAAACATAATCATAAGGTTCAGTTGGTTAGGGTAAGGCAACACATAATACGGTTTTGTTGGTTAGGGTCAGGCAACACATAATACGGTTTTGTTGGTTAGGGTCAGGCAACACATAATACGGTTTTGTTGGTTAGGGTCAGGCAACACATAATACGGTTTTGTTGGTAAAGGTCAGGCAACACATAATACGGTTTTGTTGGTTAAGGTCAGGTAACACATAATAAGGATTTGTTGGTTAGGGTCAGGCAAAACATAATAAGGTTTTGTTGCTTAGGGTCAGGCAAAACATATTGATCAGATTATGTTAGTCAGTGCCAGGCAAAACATAATTATCAGAATATGTTAGTCAGTGTTAGGCAAAACGTTTTGATCAGATTATGTTAGTCAGTGTTAGGCAAAACATTTTGATCAGATTATGTTAGTCAGTGTTAGGCAAAACATTTTCATCAGATTATGTTAGTCAGTGTTAGGCAAAACATTTTGATCAGATTATGTATTGTATATATTATATCAATATATTCTTGTACCTTTCTTCAACTCCTTTCGATGTATCTATCTCAAACTCTTTCAAATATTGTATCAATTCTTTGCACTGTCAATCACAGTACCTTTCTCATGTTCTCGCAATCCCTATACATGCACCCGGACATCTAACTCCCTTAACACATAAATACATCTCCATCTATCTTTATGCAAGAACATATCTCAAACTACCATTAAACATGAACATATATACAACTCCCTTTCATACATGGACATATATCCAATTCCCTTTATACAAGGACATATATTCATTTCCCTTTATACATGAGCATATATCCAACTCCCTTTATACATGAATCTGCCTCCGTCTATACAGAAACATATCACAACTCCCTCAAACCCAATAAATTTGTCATAGCCACCCATTCATCATTTATACTGCCAAATGATATCGTTGTTTGTACCAGTATCCACAGCATATATGGATCAATGAATGAACAAGTCCAAAATGCAGACAAACAACACCAATCGGCTAGGAAAAGGATATCATTCATCGTGAGTAGGACACACTGGACCTCACCCTTCCTACGCAAACATGCACATACTTAGACTCAGTGGTGTGCAGTGGCGTAACTACAATGTAATTGGGGTTCAGGACCAAAACTACAGGAGTACTCCACATATTTCAACGTGGAAAATTAAGTGTTTGAGGAAGGTCTTTGGTGTTATAAGAAAAAACAGAATGTAAAACTACGGGATTCTAAGAACGTTTTGTGTTGAATTCATTTCCAGTCACATAACACGCCGGTTCGATCACCTCATGAGAATTTACCCGCATCAACTTCCATTGATAGCTGACAACACTGGTAGATCTGGCTAATTGGCATGAGGACGGACGTGAGGCAAGCGGATAATGGCAATATAGTGAATGTGTACTATGTATGAATGGTGACTGCTCGACAAAAATAAGAAGAAGACTATCTATAGCAATGCAGAGACTGAACAGCCTGAAGCAATTATGGAAGAGCACCAACAACATGATAAAGTAAAAGTCTTGAGAGCCTGTGTTTTTCCTGTGGCAGCTTATGGCTGTGAATCATGGACGATTACCTAAACTTCTAGACAAAGAATCGAATCATTCGAGTCAAAATGTTACAGAAAGATCCTCAAAATACCCTGGACAGAGAAAAAAACAAATGTAGACATTCGGCAAGAGTTGAGCATAGAGGAGAACTAATTTATGAATTCCATTTTGAGTAGAAAATGCAAATACTTTGGTCACATAAAGATACACAACGGTCTTGAGAGAACGGTGATGGAAGGTATGGTGCCAGGCAAAAGAGGAAGGGGTAGACCAAGAAGACGATGGCACCAAGATATCTATGAATGCCTGGGTATGACTGTGGTGGAGATTGGAGTTTTGGCAAAGGAACGAGTTTCTTTCAGACAGACTGTGATGAAGAGACGTTCTACAAAGGACATGCTACATGATGATGATGATGAGTGAATGTGTAAAGACGTGGGCTCACATTGACCGACGCTACGCACTTGGTGCAGTACAGAAGAGTTAAGCCACAACGACGCTTAACGGCAGACAAGGAAAGACAGCTAACTAAATTGCACATCATATAACGGTCTTTATAGTGATAATCAACATACATTATATTTTGGCAAATCTTTACATATCAACCAAATAGAATTATACATACGTGTATAGTTATTGTAGGCTATGATCTCTTGGAACCACTGGGTGCCATGCAGCTCGCCTCAGGAATTGCCCATTAGTTACTCCACTATATCTCGTGTTGTTTTTCGTTGATCGCAATCGAGGAGGACCACTTTGTCAACATTCACTGAGTTCGAAGATGGTTAATTAAGCCAATCATGGACAAGGATTGTTTTTCACATTTTCACCCCCTACCATTGGGGTTGAAGAATGGCTGAGGTGAGCCGACTTGCGCAGCGATCGTCTCTGCATGACCTCATTTATTCTAGGTGCCTCATGTTTCTGAACATCCACGGTAATAGAGCTGCACCAGTCTATTCGACTGGTGGTGACTCTATCCCAGTCATCATAGTTAATACCGTACTGGATCAGTGATTTCTTAATCATGTCCTTGTACCGTTTCCGTTGACCATATGCTTGCTATCTTGCCATGTTGCTGTTCACCATAGAGCAGCTCTTTTGGTAGACATTTATCAGACAGGCCTACTGCTCGACCATCCCATTTAAGCTGTGCAGCACATATCAAGGTGTGTAGACTTGACATGTCCGATCGCATTAACACATCTGTATTTGCCACTGTCATCTAATCCTCAGTAGTTTCCGCAAGCAGTTCGGCAACATTCGTTGCAATGGTGCTACTATATAGACGTACATGCATATACTCAAACGAGCGTAAGCCTGCATCGATTCAAATAAATGGACACACACACACACACACACAGACACGCCAACCACATATACTAGGCACGCACACCAGCACGTACACTCAGATAAACCAGCCATTTATTCAACGGTACTCTCTTCAATGTTTGCTCTGATTAACTGAAGTTTTTAAATCAGCCAACGACACTCATTTAGAGAGGAAGCGAACGGAATCAGGGATATTCAATACCAGGCCTGTGCGACACTCGACAAATCTAATCGGTGCTGTCAACAGGCATTATAATCTAGTAATATTCTGTAGAAAAGCTCTCTCCACGGCTCAAGTAATGTAGAGATGGAGTACATGAGACGTGCGAGTGGGAGAGGGAGAGTCCACAGAGAGGAAATAGTCAATGTTGTATGCAAGGTTTCATTTTATAATATGGAATAACTTGGGATGTTGTTGTTGACTTCATAGCTACATAGTATTAGCAATGAGGCCCTACATGAGTCTGAAAATTGTGTCTACAAACTTGACCATAATTCGGCATTGTATGTACATATGTGCCCGTAAGAGAGAGTCTATATGTGTATGCTCGTATTGACAAATGTATGTAGAAACGGACAGTCATTATGTAACAAGAATTGTATTAATAACATATTTACAAGAAATGTAGTGTCTTCATTGTTGACATAGTCCCGTGCATGGTAACACTGTTGTCAACCTGTCCGGTAGATTGTGGATGCCCAACACATTGTGTCCACCTGTCCAGTAGATTGTGGATGCCCAACACCGTGTGTCATCCTGTCCAGTAGATTGTGGATGTCCAACCCATTGTGTCCACCTGTCCAGTAGATTGTTGATGCCCAACACATTGTGTCCACCTGTCCAGTAGATTGTGGATGCCCAACACATTGTGTCCACCTGTCCAGTAGATTGTGGATGCCCAACACATTGTGTCAACCTGTCCAGTAGATTGTGGATGCCCAACACATTGTGTCCATCTGTCCAGTAGATTGTGGATGCCCAACACATTGTGTCCACCTGTCCAGTAGATTGCGGATGCCCAACACATTGTGTCCACCTGTCCAGTAGATTGTGGATGGCTAACATATTGTGTCCACCTGTCCAGTAGATTGTGGATGCCCAACACATTGTGTCCACCTGTCCAGTAGATTGTGGATGATCAACACATTGTGTCCACCTGTCCAGTAGATTGTGGATGCCCAACACATTGCGTCCTCTAAAATAAGTCTATCGGTTTGAGCTTTAACCAGTTATGCACCGTATCCGTTACATTGTTGTCATCAGACTTGGGACACATTTTCCTATTTTCGAGGTCGTCATGGTCAGATTTGTGCGCAGCGCCGTGACTCTACGGCTATTTCATTAATATTGAATCGCCTATTATCAACAGCGGTAGGAATAACAACTTCAGCAGCAACAACAACATCAATAACAACAACAACAACTGCTACAACAACAAGAACAAGGACGATAACAACACACCAACAACGTTCTTCTAGAACACATTTTACAAATACATTGTACAGACGTACGAAGTTACTGCACTCTTCTTGCTCTCTCTCTATCTATCTATCTATATATCTCTCCCTCTCTACACATCTCTTACATCCTCACTCACGCACGCACGCACGCACACACACTCACATTCTCTTCATCCTTCTTGTTTTTCTTAGTAAAGTTTGTCTGCATTATTTTTGCGAGACACGGTCTGTCAGCAATAGATTTGATCAACGTGGTTATTAGAGGTCGCGTTCATCCTCTTGACTGTGCGGCAACAGGTCTGCGATTAGTTATAAGGGATGACTTATTTATAATATAACTTTTAAGAGCTTTACGAATTTTCACACAGTATAAACACAGATTACATATGTTGACAAAACAAATACCACATTTAACCGGATATACAAAAAAAGCAATTTATTAATAAATGACAAGATGTTTTAAACTTCCAACTTGTTCATCAACAGCTTGAATTTCGACAGAAGAGCGGAATAAAAGAATCAATATTATGTACAAAAACACTAGCAAACAAATATTTATGCGTGATATATAGACTACAAAAAGACCCTTAAGAGAGTCCAATAGGAGACAGTAATTACATGTCTGGAACACATTGCTTTGGATGAAACATACACAATGATACTCAACAACCTGCACTGGAAGAAAAATGTTACTGAAAGATCTGGCAAGCTTTACTCACTAATGTATATATATAGTCACGATATCAAATGGGTAAAATGTTCTGCAACATATAGAAGTTATAGAAGGTAGCTAGCAATAAATAAAAAATGTATGAACGAGACTTGTGAAGAGGTTCTGGGGGAAAGAGAGCACCAAGACAAAGCGTGGGTAACAACTTAAACTATAGTCAAGTTAAAAAAAACGAAAAATTAAAAAGGCATATGTATGCGGATGCAAGGCTAGGGACGCCCAAGTCTTGACACAAGATCAATATAATGAGGCCAACATAGAAGTTAAAAGACCATCGGAAGCGACAAAAGAAAATATAATGATGGGTTGGCGCGAGAGGCAGAGGAAGCTGCTGCAGAAGGAAATATGAACGACCTGCACACATAAACTGACATGCAAGTATAAGCATGGCAATGGCTTTATCAGAGATAATGCTGGACAGATGATTAGTAACACCAATGAGCAAACAAAAAGATGGGCTGGACATTTTGCAGAACTTTCTAGCCGCCCGGCTTCACAAGATTCTCCTGATATTCAGTCAGCGGATCCAGAACCACAGGTAAATTGCGAGAGGCCCAACAACAGAAGCAATTAAGAAAGGCTTTCGGCTTCCGAGAGACGACAAAGCGACCGATCCAGATGATATCTCCGCGGAAGCGATCAAAAACGACAATGAAACTTCAGCAATGATGTTATACAATCTACTGGGTTAATTCTGGGAGAGGGAAGAAATTCCGGAAGACTAGACAGAAGGCTATGTAATAAAGTTGGCAAAGAAGGGAGATTTACAGCAGTGTATTAATTATAGAGGAATAATATTATTATCGGTACCCGGCAACGTTTTGAACAGGATCATTCTAGATAGATTAAAAATGGTCATAGATGATAAGTTGAGGGATGAGCAGGCCGGCTTCCGATAAAACACGCCATGTACATACCAAATAGCAACACTGAGAAAAATAACTGAACAAAGTGTAGAATGGAACATCCGTTCATAATATGATTTGACAGCTTGGACAGGGTAACACTATGGAAGCTGCTCAGACACTATAGAGTGGCCCCAAAGTTCTCTAATATAATTCAGAAAACATATGAAGCAGCGAGATGTCGAGTGCCAAATGAAGGTCAGTGTTCTGAATCCTTTGAAATAAGAACGGGGGTTAGGCAGGGCTGTCTACTATCACCATTATTATTCCTGCTGGCCCTTGACTGGATTATAAAATGGACATTATTTTTAACCGACAACGACATTAAATGGACTTTGACGAGACAACCTGCAGATCTGGACTCAGCCTTTGATTTGGCTCTTCTGTCCCATACCCGCAGCCAGATGCAAAATAAGATATGTATAGTCCAAGAGATTCCAGTAGAATTGAGGCTAAAAATACACAGAGACATAATAATAATAGCTGTCCATCGCTGTCGATGAGGACCGCCGACATCATCCTTGTCACAGATTTCCCTGTTGGGTGTGGGTGCGCATGTGGCTGAACAGGCCAATGCGAGCACGAAAACATCTGCTACATATCGGGCACACGAGATTTGTAGAAGGGGATGGTGTTCCCGCTGCTCGGGATTTCCTCGTCTCGGGTCTGTTCTGGGCTTTCACAACACGGTCATCTTCACCGGCAGCTACACCCGATTTGACTGCGTTTCTCCAGTCAGATCTGTTTTTCGCAAGACATTCCCAGGTGTCGATGTCTATCTGGCAACTTTTTAGTGAGTCCTTCAGACCGTCTTTAAAACGTTTCTTTGGGCGCCCTCTCTCGCGCCATCCCTCTCTCAGCTCGCCGTAGAGAAGCTTCTTTGGGAGCCGCTCGTCTGACATACGGACGAGGTGTCCGGCCCATCCTAGTCGTGCTTTTTCTAGCAGTGCATGGATGCTGAGCATGTTAGCCCTCGAGAGAGAACTTCGATGTCAGTGACACGATCTTGCCATCGGATGTGGAATATTCGCCTCAGGCAACCCGTGTGGAAGTGGTTTAACCTCCTTGCATGTCCAGAGTATACAGTCCAGCTTTCGCAAGCGTATAGTAGGGTTGGAATGATGGTTGCACGGTAGACTTTGAGTTTGGTCTTGACGCTGATGCCACGACGTGCCCAGACCATCGAGCGCATTCTACCAAAGGATGTGCTGGCCTTTGCTATTCTGCTTGCCACCTCCTCGTCTAGGCTGACAGATCTCGACATCGTGCTGCCCAGATATGTGAATTTGTCTACGGCATTCAACGTCTGCCCGCTGACTGTAGTCTCTGGTTTTGTGTACGGCATGCCTGGTGCTGGTTGGTACATGACCACAGAGACATAGTAGGAGGTACAGAACACGATGTTCAGTTTAGAATACAGAAGGCGAGAGCAGGTTTCTTTGCATTGAGGAATTTATGGAAGTGAAAAGAAATTAAAACCACCACTAAAATAATAATCTTCAACTCCAACGTAAAATTCGTTCTATTATACAGCTCTGAAACATGGATGACAACACAGGTACTTATGGAAAAGGTACAGACTTTTACAAATGGTTGCATAAGCAATATACAAGGATGAAAAAAGTAGAACAAGATCACAAACGGGGAACTGATGGGGAAACGGGACAAATACCAGTGGAGCATGAAATACGGAGGAGGGGATGGCGACGGATAGGCCGCACATTTTCGAAATTAGTGGATACCATCACCAGATATGCTGTATTCTGGAATCTACAAGGCATAAGAAGTAGAAGAAGATCGAGACACTCACGGAAAGAGTGAACTGAAAGTTCATGTAAAAGCAGCAAATACGACGTGGGTAGAATTGACCCAGATGGCTCATGATAGGAAGACTTGACAAGTATTTATTGAGGACCTATGCTCCAGAAAGAGCTGACAGGTTTTTGATTGATTGATAATAAATATATTTATTAACGATACATTTCTGCTGTCTGAAAGAGAATCAAGGTCTCCAATGAATGATGATTCAAAGTCGAGAACAGGAGTTAAGTATATGAATTCGACAATAACACTCAGAAAACGAAAACTATGAAAATTTGGGATTCAAAATCTACTCTACAGATAACAATCGATGGTCATATACAGGGCCAGCTTCTTCTATCTTAGAAAATACAGCAAACACAAGTGGAAGATGCGACATTGAAATCAAGAAGAGAATAGGATGGTCACATATGTTTTCACAAACACGAGTCATGAATGGACATCCATGTAAGTCACCCACAAATTGAGGGCGAGTCATGTAATGACATCCATCTAAGTCACCCACCGATCGAGGGCGAGTCATGTATTGACATCCATGTAAGTCACCCACAGATCGAGGGCGAGTCATGTTTTGACATCCATGTAAGTCACCGACAGATTGAGGGCGAGTCATGTATTGACATCCATGTAAGTCACCTACAATTTGAGGTCGAAACATGGATTGACATCCATGTAAGTCACCCACAGATTGAGGGCGAGCCATGTATTGACATCCAAGTAAGTCACCCACAGATTGAGGGCGAGCCATGTATTGACATCCATGTAAGTCACCCACCGATCGAGGGCGAGTCATGTATTGACATCCATGTAAGTCACCCACAAATTGAGGGCGAATCATGTATTGACATCCATGTAAGTCACCCACAGATCGAGGGCGAGACATGGATTGACATCCATGTAAGTCACCCACAGATTGAGGGCGAGCCATGTATTGACATCCATGTAAGTCACTCACAGATTGAGGGCGAGCCAGGTATTGACATCCATACAAGTCACTCACAGATTGAGGGCGAGCCATGTATTGACATCCATGTAAGTCACCCACAGATTGAGGGCGAGCCATGTATTGACATCCATGCAAGTCACCTACAGATTGAGGGCGAGCCATGTATTGACATCCATGTAAGTCACCCACAGATTGAGGGCGTGACATGGATTGACATCCATGTAAGTCACCCACAGATTGAGGGCGAGCCATGTATTGACATCCATGCATGTCACCCACAGATTGAGGGTGAGCCATGTATTGACATCCATGCAAGTCACCCACAGATTAAGGGCGAGCCATGTATTGACATCCATGTAAGTCCCTCACAGATTGAGGGCGAGTCATGTATTGACATCCATGTAAGTCACCCACAGATTGAGGGCGAGCCATGTATTGACATCCATGCAAGTCACCCACAGATTGAGGGCGAGCCATGTATTGACATCCATGTAAGTCACCCACAGATTGAGGGCGAAACATGGATTGACATCCATGTAAGTCACCCACAGATTGAGGGCGAGCCATGTATTGACATCCATGCATGTCACCCACAGATTGAGGGCGAGCCATGTATTGACATCCATGCAAGTCACCCACAGATTGAGGGCGAGCCATGTATTGACATCCATGTAAGTCACTCACAGATTGAGGGCGAGTCATGTATTGACATCCATGTAAGTCACCCACAGATTGAGGGAAATAATTGTGGTGCTATGCAACCTCACCTTTCCTTTATGGTGCAGAATCAAGACCAGTGAACAAACGAATGGATAATACGATGGATGTTACTTTAATGTAGATATACGGGGCTATACAAGAATGAGGTGCATATCTTGGGAAGAAAATAAAACAAATAATGAAGTCTTAGAAAATTTGGTGTGGAAAGAGAATCGATGAAGGAGTACAATATTCAACAGTTAACCTATTGTGGTCACACAAAATGATATTACACATAGCCGCACAAAATGCAGCAAGAAATGGGCATCGTTAAACAACACATTAAGTAGGAGAAACACATCAAACCATGGACAGGCAAAAGAGTGGAATATTGTACCACCAAAGCAAGAGACAGAAGTCGCTTTAGATCCATTTCAGCTGACCTTCTATGTGTAACACTAAACTTAATACGACATATTTTCATCCCTAATCATATAGGTAAAACACAAGCTTGTCATTAGACAGCAATACGATGTGAACACACATTTAATCCCCCTGCCTCTCTTCCCTGCCTGTCCTTCCCCACACCTTCCAGCCCCGCCATCCTCCTCCAATCGCAGATATCTTGCACTTGCAGTTGTAACCTGCTCGAGCAGAAATATTAACTTCTTCAATATGTGATGTACGACAGGGGTCTGTTCTTCCTCCACTTGTGTTCATACTTAAAATGGATACAATTAAATGAAGAATCGCTCAATAAAAATGTGTCTGCTGATGATCAGGTCACCTTTTCTCTAATGGAGAAGACCTACAACACCACCTGAACTTTCCTCATTTCGCTTGTAATAAATATGACATGAAGATCAACACAAGCATGTCATAGACTCTTGTGATTCCACGTGAACAAGCGCAGATACGTTTCGACATCAGTGACAACACTGGTATCAAGCAAAAACGGGAGTTCAAATACCTAGGTAGTATGTTCACAGATGACGTAAGATGGACAGAGAGAGTGCACACATAATTCAGAAGACGAACGGTACCCATTATCAAATTGCCCCGATTTTGAAACACCCTATAGTATGTCTTTCAATTAAGAGGAGGCTGATAAATACAGTGTTTATTCCTACATTGTTTTATCAATGTTAATTGTGGTCCTTTCTAGCCACTCATAAGAGTAAGATCCAGAACTGTGAGATGCGCTGTGTGAGAAGTGCAGCCGGAAAGACAATTCGCGACCGAAATTGCAACACCACACGGAGGCAGACAGCGGGGACAACCCCAGTTAGTGCCTACATTGATTCTTAACAAAGCCAGTAAGTGCCTACATTGACTCTCAACAAACTCAGTTAGTGCATACATTGACTCTCAACAAACCCAGTTAGTGCCTACATTGACTCTCAACAACCCTAGTTAGTGCCTACATTGACTCTCAACAACCCCAGTTAGTGCCTACATTGATTCTTAACAAATCAAGTGGTATGCTCATTCAGTACGACCAGCCTGCACGAAAAGCATTCTCCGGTCCACGAGCAAGAGGCAGACGAGGATGTCGATGGATCGAGTGTGTCTCTGACATTCTCAGAAAGTTACACCTTACGACAGCACAAGCCTCATACTTGGAGATAACAAGAATTCTAGGCATCCCACCTCTCTGCGTGGGAGGGGCAGAAGGACAACAAGTGGAAGAATAGTGATGGACGTTTCATTATTAGTGATTCATCTCTTGTGCTCATTTACACATATTTGTTATTTACGATATACAAGTTCGTCAGTATATATGTCACACGTGGCTATTTTAAAACAAAGTGAGTGACGAACCTTAAAAGATGTGTATTATTGCAATGATATAGTCCGTGTTTCTCAGCATCACTTCCATTAGCAAAGATACACTTATCCCATCGTCGTATCATATATCTTCACCGAAACCTGCATCATGGAAGCCTGTCGTCTACCTTCTCAGAAACATTTGCACTTCTCGTACAACCTCTTTATCATTTACAAAACGCCTTCCACTAAAGCGGGATGATGCGTTATTATGTAGGCTAAACCATATGAGCACCATATTGATGCTACTACACATGCTATCGTTACTCGTCTCTCAGTTCCAATAATCAACCTCACCCGCCGTACAAATGCTTCTGCTCCAATTTGAACAGGACGACCAGGTCGGAATTTATCAACAGTTTTTGAGCGTCCGTGACAATTTTGAATTGGCCCATTCAAAAACCTACACGATAAACGCCTCTCACCTTAAACAAGAAGCCATTCAAAAACCTACACGATAAACGCCTCTCACCTTAAACAAGAAGCCATTCAAAAACCTACACGATAAACGCCTCTCACCTTAAACAAGAAGCCATTCAAAAACCTACACGATAAACGCCTCTCACCTTAAACAAGAAGCCATTCAAAAACCTACACGATAAACGCCTCTCACCTTAAACAAGAAGCCATTCAAAAACCTACACGATAAACGCCTCTCACCTTAAACAAGAAGCCATTCAAAAACCTACACGATAAACGCCTCTCACCTTAAACAAGAAGCCATTCAAAAACCTACACGATAAACGCCTCTCACCTTAAACAAGAAGCCATTCAAAAACCTACACGATAAACGCCTCTCACCTTAAACAAGAAGCCATTCAAAAAGCTACACGATAAACGCCTCTCACCTTAAACAAGAAGGATCTCCTTATGGACATCCCTTGCAGAAATACTCCTCTCTAAACTATTGCTCCTCTTTGATGGTAAACTTTGTCAGCGAGAACACCATTTTGTTAAGTGAGGTGCGTACTCATGTGTCTGATAACTCTACATAATTCACAAATATGGATGCTGCTGCCACATAATGACACCTTACAATTCCGCATCTGTTTGTGATCTACTTAGTGACTCACCGTCGTATAATAACATTTGTAGTGTATGTAAAAGTGCTATTTAATTTAAATATTTTGTTAGGACGTCAGGACATGCTTATTTGTCAAAGTCAACCTTTTCATTGGTAACCAGAACTTACTGTTAAATCGCGTAAGGTGTTCATACTTCGTCTTTCAATCTCACGTATCCTTCATCAAACATCATCCCAGTCACCATTACAACCTTGAAAAACGACTTTCAACCAACCGCCTTCACGTCATTACAATTACTCAAATTGTCTACATTTTCTGTGTCAACCCCTGTTCAGCACTCCTTGCACTCCCTTTACTCCGTTGGCAACCACTGTCCATCAGTCCCTACACACTCTCTTCACTGTTGACAACCACTATTCATCACTTCCTCTACTCCATTGACAACCACTGTCCATCACTCCGTACACTTTCTCTACTCCGTTGACATCCACTGTCCATCACTCCTTACACTCTCTCTACTCCGTTGACATCCACTTTCCATCACTCCTTACACTCTCTCTACTCCGTTGACATACTGTCCATCACTCCTTACACTCTCTCTACTCCGTTGACAATCCCTGTTCATCACTCCTTACACTTCCTCAACTCCACTGACAACAACTGTCCATCACTCCTTACACTCTCTCTACTCCGCTGACATCCACTGTCCATCACTCCTCACACTCTCTCTACTCCGTTGACATCCACTGCTCATCTCTCCGTACACTCTCACTACTCCGTTGACATCCACTGTCCATCACTCATTACACTCTTTCTACTCCGTTGACATCCACTGTCCATCACTCCTTACACTCTCTCTACACCGTTGACATCCACTGTTTATTACTCTTTACAATCTCTCTACTCCGTTGACATCCACTGTCCATCACTCCCCACACTCTCTCTACTCCGTTGACATGCACTGTCCATCACTCCTTACACTCGTTTTACTCCGTTGACATCTACTGTCCATCACTCCTTACACTCTCTCTACTCCGTTGACATCCACTGTCCATCACTCCTTACACTCTCTCTACTCCGTTGACATCTACTGTCCATCACTCCTTACACTCTCTCTACTCCGTTGACATCCACTGTCCATCACTCCTTACACTCTCTCTACTCCGTTGACATCCACTGTCCATCACACCTTACACTCTCTCTACTCCGTTGACATCCACTGTCCATCACTCCTTACACTCTCTCTACTCCGTTGACATCCAATGCCCATCACACCTTACACTCTCTCTACTCCGTTGACATCCACTGTCCATCACACCTTACATTCTCTCTATTTCGTTGATATCCACTGCCTATCACTCCTTACACTCTCTCTACTCTGTTGACATCCACCGAAGAAGCCTCCCCCCCCCCCCCCCCGTTATATCCCACATGTTACTCTCATTTCGTCACTCCCTCCTCCTTTTGATGTTACGATATATAACTGTGCAGCGTTCTCTTATTCCATCATGAGTATGTGCCACACCTGCAGCGGCAGATGGTGACAGCCTCGTGACTAGCACCAGACTTAGCGCTGACATTCTCATCCCTACAGATACAATCTGTCAATCTCAGCTGACTGTGACATGGATCTAGCTCCTCGCAGGATGACATGAAACAGCTTTTAGTTCTCTTGAGAGCCGGCCGTTCACACTCGATGCAGATACCAAGAGGGATCGAGGCTTCGGAATTACATACACACTCACAATCGAACGCGGAAGGGCGCACGCATGCACATACCCAAGCGCACACAGGCAGAAGGGCACACGTACACACATTGCAGGTGCTCGTACAATGGCGCCTACACATACACACCATGATTACCCAACTCGTTTCAATTTGTCGTGATATTAGTGAATACATGTGCTGTGTCAGTACACATGCCTACTGTGTAAGTTACATGTGTCATATATGACATTTATGATGTGTTAGTTTGCCTCCTCGTTCTTTACTTCCCATTTTATTTCCAGTCTATATTTTGTGACATTTTTGCAATTTTTCCTGACGATGTCCTCTGTATATCTGCACTTTTTCTCAATATTCTACAGCTGTATTGTCTCTAGTGATATCCTTAGCTACAATCTGTTGTTCATTAATTTAGTGATATCCTTAGCTGACAATCTCTGTTCATCATTAATCTAGTGATATCCTTAGCGGACAATCTCTGTTCATCATTAATCTAGTGATAGATATCCTTAGCGGATAATCTATGTTCATCATTAATCTAGTGGTATCCTTAGCTGAAAATCTATGTTCATCATTAATATAGTGATATCCTTAGTTGACAATCTCTGTTCATTATTAATCTAGTGATATCCTTAGCGGACAATCTCTGTTCATCATTAATCTAGTGATAGATATCCTTAGCGGATAATATATGTTCATCATTAATCTAGTGATATCTTTAGCTGAAAATCTATGTTCATCCTTAATATAGTGATATCATTAGTTGACAATCTCTGTTCATTATTAATCTAGTGATATCCTTAGCGGACCATCTCTGTTCATCATTTATCTAGTGATATCCTTAGCTGACAATATCTGTTCATCATTAATCTAGTGATATCCTTAGCGGATAATCTCTGTTCATCATTAATCTAGTGATAGATATCCTTAGCGGATAATCTATGTTCATCATTAATCTAGTGATATCCTTAGCTGAAAATCTCTGTTCATCATTAATATAGTGATATCCTTAGTTGACAATCTCTGTTCATTATTAATCTAGTGATATCCTTAGCGGACAATCTCTGTTCATCATTAATCTAGTGATAGATATCCTTAGCGGATAATATATGTTCATCATTTATCTAGTGATATCCGTAGCTGACAATCTCTGTTCATCATTAATCTAGTGATATCCTTAGCAGAAAATCTCTGTTCATCATTAATCTCTTCATAGATGTAACCGACAATCAGTACACCTAGTTAAAATCCTTAGCTGACAATCATTACATCTAGTCACATCCTTAGCTGACAATCAGTACATCTAGTCACATCCTTAGCTGACAATCAGTACATCTAGACACATCATTAGCTGACAATCATTACATCTAGTCACATCCTTAGCTGACAATCATTACATCTAGTCACATCCTTAGCTGACAATCATTACTTCTAGTCACATCCTTAGCTGACAATCAGTACATCTAGTCACATCCTTATCTGACAATCAGTACATCTAGTCACATCCTTAGCTGAAAATCAGTACACCTAGTCAAAATCCTTAGCTGACAATCAGTACATCTAGTCAAATCCTTAGCTGACAATCAGTACACCTAGTCAAAATCTTTAGCTGACAATTAGTGCATCTAATCACATCCTTAGCTGACAATCAGTACATCTAGTTACATCCTTAGCTGACAATCAGTACACCTAGTCAAAATCCTTAGCCGACAATCATTAAATATATTGTTATCCTTAGCCGACAATCAGTACACCTAATCATACCCTTAATCTACAATTATACCACCTAGTCATATCATTAGCCGATAATCATTACACCTAGTCATATATGTAGCCAACAATCATTACAACTAGTTATATTCTTAGCCGACAATCATTACACCTAATCATATCATTAGCCGACAATCATTACACCTAGTTATATCCTCAGTCGACAATCATTACTCATTGTTATACCCTGAGCCGACAATCATTAGACATAGTTATAAGCTAAGCCTACAATCATAAAAAATATGTATACCCTTAGCCGACAATCATTACATCTGATCCGCATAAAATATATCATTGAGTAATACACGATAAATACTATAGTGGTTAATATGTTTTCCCCTATAAATGATTAGAAATGATCGCATATACCGAGAGCTTGTAACTTCCCAGGATAGACGAGTAACAACAGCGAGGTAGAAGTTATGTTACTGACCTGTAGACTGACTGTTTCTCTCAGCATGAGGTTTAGACCGTATGCAAGTCTGCCTTCCCCATAATGAGCTCTGTTGATCGAGACGCATGCATGTTCAGTCAAACTGCATCCTGTCATATCGATCCAGAGAATGCATTTTTGTCAAATCGAAATTAAAGTAATATTGGAAACCATTCATTGAGTAATTGGTTTTCTGGGCATTACGCATACTTTTGAGATTAGTTCTAGAAATGTTTGTTTTCGATTCCAGGCGAGCTGGGACAATGTGTGATGTGACTTTTTGTCTCCCGATGTTCAGACTTGGTTTCAGTATGTTCCACATGTTATCGTTTCACAACCGACAAGCCACCGGATGTGATATTTATGTCAGTTCGACTTAGTCAATGATTTATCCTGCTCTGTCAGATACATAAGGCCTATACGCGCATCTAACAAGTACGTGATGTAAGGACCTCTGAAGTCTCCGCGCGCTTAAATGAAGGCCATAATAAAACGACTCCTTCAGTCTCCACTACGGAAAAACATTCACACGGGTCCTTAAAAGCGAGTACGATCTATTGTGGAGTCACTGGTCAGTGCGTCACAATCAGGATCCCGGAAGAGCATGGGATGCACGGATTTATATTCAGGCAGTTGTCAAGAAAAAACCCATAGCATACAATTAGAAACTCCATGTGACCGTCATTGATAAAAAAAAGGCATTTCATCGGGTAAATAGAGATATAAGCTAAGGTAGGCAATGGATATAGCGTAGATAATCAATTACTGGATGGCATATTTGCCTTGTACATAAATTGCGAGAGAGATGTACGAACAAGAGCTGGATTTCGACAAATTCGTTACCACTAATGAGTGATGAAAAACAGCAATGATGTGTTCTGTCTTCCCTGTTGTTCCAAACTAATATGGATAAAATGAGACATTTAGCTAACCCACATGACGAGTCCCTAAAGAGAATGTTGTTTGTTGTCATCTTTTACCAAAATAGAGAAGACTTACCACACCACCTAACCGATCTTCATTTCGCTTGTAACAATACGGCATGAAGTTCAACACAGGTATGATGATATCGAGTGAACACATGCAGAAAAGTGTCCACAACCGTGAGCGAGAAAAGTATCAAGCAAGTAGGACAGTTATACCTGGGTTCACTGATGATGCTAGACTAGACAGGAAGATTGCACGTAGAATTCAGAAGGTGAACCAGTGTCAACTACCAAATATCACCGACTTTGAAATAAGATTTATGGTCTTAATTTTAGTAAGATGAAGATGATAAATAGACTACTTAATACTTCATTGTGTTACCAATGTCAACTTTTGTACTTACTAGAAGTCCATAAGAGTAAGATCCAGAGCTGTGAGATGCGCTGTGTAAGAAGTGCAGTCAAAAACACAATCGGTGATCGAATCTGCAACACCAAGCTGAGGAAGATATTGGCGACAAACCCAGTTAGTGCATACATTGACGCGCATAATGTAAGTGGTTTGGTCATTTAGTCAGAATGCATTATGGCCGACCAACAGGAGGCAAGTGGAAGAGGGCCGACCTCGACGCATGTGGATGGACGGTGTCTCTGACATACTCAGGAAGTTATACGTTACGACAGCAGAAGCCTCCTATTTGCCGATAACAATAAATCGACGCTGCATCTCCCGTCTCTGTGACTTCTCATGGCAAGAGCAATAGGACAACAGAAAGAAAGTGTGTGTGTGTGGGTATATATATATATGTATGTATATGTAAACCAAGGCCATGGTGTACAATGAACGTGTTGTCAGCACCCTCCTATAAGGAAGCCAGTATTTAATAACCTACGTCAAACAGGAGCGCATGCTTTACACATTCAATCTACGCGCATGCGATCCATTCTTGGAATTTACATGCAGGGACAGAATGAAAAATGTAGAAGTGCACTCTTGAACCGGTCTCCCAAGCATGCACACATTCCTTAAACAGCGAAGACTACGATAGCTTGGTAATGAATTTTTTTTGAAGATGGTCGCACTCCGAAAGTTATCCTCAATGGACAGTTGGCAGATGGCAGAAGAGCGGTAGTCCGATCACGTTGAGGTCCAAAGATGTGTGCACGCGTGATATAAAGACCTTGGGAATGAGTATGAAATTATTGGATAACTAAACTGCAGACCAATCAATGTAGAGATGAACCCTAAAGGGCCACCACAGGCTTGGTGAAGGGAAGTTGTTCCAACACAACGGAAGCTGTTCCAACACAACGGATGCTGTTCCAACACAAGGGAAGCTGTTCTGACACAAGTGAAGCTGTTCAAACACAAGTGAAGCTGTTCAAACACAAGGGAAGCTGTTCTGACACAAGGGAAGCTGTTCCAACACAAGGGAAGCTGTTCTGGCACAAAAGAAGCTGTTCCAACACAAGGGAAGCTGATCTGACACAAGGTAAGCTGTTCTAACATAAGGGAAGCTGTCCCAACACTAGGGAAGCTGTTCCAACACAATGGAAGCTCTTCCAACACAAAGGAAGCTGTTCTGGCACAAAAGAAGCTGTTCCAACACAAGGGAAGCTGTTCTGACACAAGGTAAGCTGTTCCAACATAAGGGAAGCTGCCCCAACACAAGGGAAGCTGTTCCAACACAAGGGAAGCTGTTACAATACGGAAGTGAAAAGACAACGGCGGTGGAGAAAGAAAACAACAAACAGATAAATGTATATTCTTTTGGTTTACCACTCCAATTCGTATCATCCTATAGTTAGTGATGATTGAAAGGGGCTAGATTATTTATATATATATAAATATACACTAGAATATAAATGCCATGTTGAAAGTAAGCCCGACTATACAGTACGTGTTCTCTCTGCAGCGCCAATCCTTTTCTGTTTCCCCTATATCGTACATTTGAATACATACATGTCAGCACTGGCTATTAAAGTACATGCTCTGTCTCTCTTTCTTGCTTTCTTTTCATCTCTCTGTCTCTCTTTCTGTCTCTCTCTCATTCTCCCTGTCTCTCTATGTGTCTCTTTCTGTCTGTCTGTCTCTCTCTCTCTTTCTGTCTCTCTCTTTTCAATCTCTCTGTCTTTCCTTCTTTCACACATACATTAGAGCACCAGTACGTTCTCTCTTATCCATATTGAAGAAATTATATTACCGGATCCTAAATTCTCTACGTACGATTAAGATGGTTCAATTAAGAATATCAAGCTTGGACCACATATTGGAATACATTCAGAGACCAGAATATTGGAATGCGCCGGGAAATGGCGCCCCACCTCGTTACATCCTTATTCAGCGTGCGTCACAACACGACCTACTTATTGCACATCGACCACTTTCAGATGCCCGTGATCTGGTTATCGATCGGCTCTTCATTGACTACATGCCTGCTTGATTGATTTTGAGGAAGGCTTTGCGGCATAGAGACCCAAGGAAGGGGGGTGGGGTGGGGGGTGGGTACATCTGACTGGCACGTCAAGACAGATACAGAAACACAGACCGCTGCTAGGTAGACAAACATGGAGCGGCATGCACAATACGTGTAAGGACGAACAACTGAAGAGACGACAACGAAAACACAGAGAAACATAAAGGCACAAAGCAAGTAGTAGCAAAGAGCACTATATGAGTAAGTAATGTGCATGGCAATCAATGCATTTGTACAGAAACTTCGTTCGTTCTCAAATCCCCGATACCAGGCACTGAAACAGGCTTGGCATGTAGCAGGATGTTGTCCGGACAACGGAATGCGTTGTGTCGTAGGTTACAGCTTGACTGCGATATTTACACGTTTCGGTCCGACAGATTAGGCTTTGTCAGTGGTTAATATAAGATAGTAAGATACACCAGTGGATGGATATGTGGCTAGGTACACCGAACTAGTGTATAACATGAAGAAACAATAAGAAAATACTCCTTGCCTTACATTTACTATATTCACTCACGTATTCTCCACTTTGGAAATAGTGCTCCACCCCCAACCGTACCTTTCATCGTTACCCCAGTAGACTTGACGTCATCTGCCACTGCTCCCCGTCACTCCAGACCATCAACTGATATGTCCTGTCTACCACTGCCCCCGTCACTCCAGATCATCAACTGACATGTCCTGTCTACCACTGCCCATGTCACTAAAGATCATCAACTGACATATCATGTCTACCACTGCCCCCGTCACTCCAGACCATCAACTGATATGTCCTGTCTACCACTGTCCACCGTCACTCCAGATCATCAAATGACATGACATGTCCTGTCTACCACTGTCACCGTCACTCCAGATCATCAACTGACATATCCTTTCTACCCCTGTTCTCGTCACTCCAGATCATCAACTGACATGACATGTCCTGTCTACCACTACTCCCTGTCACTGCAGACCATCAACTGACCTGCCTTGTATTCGACTGCCCCCACCCATTCCCCCGTCACTCCAGACCATCAATTGACATGCTATGACATGTCTACTACTTCTCTCCGTCACTATAGACCATAAAGTGATATGACATAACATGTCTACCACTGATCTCCGTCACTACAGACCATCAGCTAACCTGTCGTGTATACCACTGCCCCCGTGATTCCAGAACATCAACTGACATGGATGCCTACCACTCCACCGTTACTATATGACAGTGGCTTATTTGCTTCTCAAAGAAATGAAGTATTTATGTATTTATCATCAATGATCATGTTGGTTGGTTTATTTGTCAAGATGGTCGTATCATGCTTTCTAATATGAGTCGGTACATCTGTTTTTTATACATTGAAACGTTACATTTCATTTACCAAAAAACAAGTAGGCCCGAGAGACAGAGACAGAGATATAAAGATAAAAATGGAGATCGATCGAAATAATGAGACAATAGAGATAGAGTGGACACATTAAAAGATATACATTAGTTGATGAGCAGATATCCATACTGGCAGAACAATTGGCAAGCAGCCAAGAAGAAGGGAAGACAGACAGGCAAGCATACAAACTGACGGACTCAATGATGAATAAACAGACACACTATCAGACCAACATACAGTCAGATAAACCGACCGATATACATTGAAATAGATAAACAGACAGACTGACAGACAAACGTTAATACAGATAATTATCCATAACAGCCTCACACACTGATATGTTATATTTGAGAATAACAAAAAGCTTGCCCAGGGCAGTAGTTAGACGACATTCTAGAATTCGACGTCAACAGCTTCATTATCCTTCAGATTCACAATAGTTTAATAAGATTGGCGTTCAAGTTAAACTGGAACTTTTTTGTAAGAAAAATATTTTGTTTAAGTAGTCAAAATGCCATGTATTGTTCGAAATAATCATCTGCAACATTTAGAACATGTAGAAAGATGTGTCAGTATGTCTGAACCAATCCAGGATAGTCTGTTTCATCTCGTCATCTGCACTTAAATTCTGATCTCCCAGGAATTCTGTTAGGGTTCCAAACAGGTAGAAATCGCTTGCAGCGAGGTCTGGGCTGTAAGGTGGATGTGGCAATAGCTCCCAGGCGAGTTGCTGCAGATGTGTGGGTTGAGTGTCAACACAGCCGGGATCATCACTAACGGATGTACGGCCTTCTCTAAGACGTATACACCATGCACATGACTTACTGAGACTAAGTGTCTCATCTGCCAATTGTTATTGCAGTCTTCTGTACATTTCAGCAAGTTTCACGAATTCCTTCCCATCACAAAACGCTGTTCCATGCGTTGTCCCCAGCATTGTCTCCAGCGTTGTCCCCAGCGTTGTCTTCAGCGTTGTCTCCAGCGTTGTCTCCAGCGTTGTCTCCAGCGTTGTCTCCAGCGTTGTCTTCAGCGTTGTCTACAGCGTTATCTCCAGTGTTGTCTCCAGCGTTGTCCCCAGCGTTGTCTATAGCGTTGTTTCCAGCGTTGTCTCCAGCGTTGTCTCCAGCGTTGTCCCCAGCGTTGTCCCCAGAGTTGTCCCCAGCGTTGTCTATAGCGTTGTCTCCAGCGTTGTCCCCAGCGTTGTCCCCAGCGTTGTTACCAGCGTCGTCACCAGCGTTGTCTCCAGCGTCGTCTCCAGCGTTGTCTCCAGCGTTGTCCCCAGCGTTGTTCCCAGCGTTGTCCCCAGCGTTGTCACCAGCGTTGTCCCCAGCGTTGTCTATAGCTTTGTCTCCAGCGTTGCCGCCAGCGTTGTCCTCAGCGTTGTCTCCAGCGTTGTCTCCAGCGTTGTCCCCAGCATTGTCTCCAGCATTGTTCCCAGCGTTGTCTCCAGCGTTGCCCCCAGCGTTGTCTGCAGCTTTGTCCCCAGCGTTGTCTCCAGCGTTGTCCCCAGCGTTGTCTCCAGCGTTGTCTCCAGCGTTGTCCCCAGCGTTGTCTCCAACGTTACCCTTATTTTGTATTCATGTGTCACGTGACTGGCTCATGGCAAGTGGGCTACATATCGGTAATAAGACACGTGCTCCCCTAACTAAGGATCTAGAACAAAATGTTTATGTTTAGTTTGAACGCCCCTCGTATAGTTCACAGGTATATGTACTGATGTCATGTATAGTTTCATCTTTTTGTTTAACCTACAAATATCAAGTCATACCCTGAAATGGAGAAAGGGATGTGTGGGTAATGAAGACATGTAATGTCAAGGTTAGATGAAAGCCCAGAGCCGACGATGCAGCAGTTAATGAACTGACAGTCAGGGACTCATAGATAGCTGACTGCATACAGGCAAGCGGCCAAAAACTGACTAAAACCCTATTGTACCTCCAAGCGGTAGCCCTGGAGGCAGACTGCTACCATACAGCCAGGATAAGAGATTATAGATATACGACGACCCAAAAATGCCGTGCTGAAATCGAATGTGTCGTGCCGTGATGTGCAGATATCGCAGCCTCGCTGTTAACTGCAACACATCGTCAAAAAAGTCTTTTTCATGACGAACACCGAAAAAAGTACACTGGTTATAACAGGGAAATAGTGAAATAGGGAGAGGGAGAGTGCGACAGATGGAGAGAGAGAGAGATGTAGAGGGAGAGTGAGAGATGTAGAGCGAGAGAGAGATGTAGAGGGAGAGGGAGAGATGTAGATGGAGATTGAGAGATGTAGAGGGAGAGTGAGAGATGTAGAGTGAGAGGTGCAGAGGGAGAGTGAGAGATGGAAAGAGAGTGAGAGATGCAGAGGGAGAGTGAGATGGAGGGAGAGTGAGAGATGTAGAGGGAGAGTGAGAGATGGAGAGGGAGAGAAAAGGAGAGAGGGATAGAGAGGGAGAGGGAGGGAGAGGGAAGGAGAGATAGGAAGAGGGAGGGAGACGGATACAGGGAAAGGGACGGAGATGGATAAAGGGAAATAGAAGGATGGAGAGATACGTAGAGTGAAGGATATAGGGAGAAAGGGGGAGGTAGAAAGGGGAAGGGAGAAAGGGGGAGGGAGAAAGGGGGAGAGGGGAATGGGGGGGGGGGGAAGGGGAGGGAGAAAGGGGAGGGAGAAAGGGGGAGGGAGAAAGGGGGAGGGAGACAGGGGAGGGAGAACGGGGGAGGTAGAAAGGAGGAGGGAGAAGGGGTGAGAAAGGGAGAGAGAAGATAGAAATAGGGGGAGAAATAGTGACAGTTCCAGCTGGTGCATGTACGTTTAAGGCAGGGGAGATTGCGCTGGCAACTCTAGGAACAAAGGTTGCCAGAATGCGTGTCAAGGTCAATCTGCTTCTCGACGCTAGGTCGACAGAAGGAAACGATGGGTTTATGTGGGAGAATTTATATGGTGCAGAGATGAAGGGAGGGGGAGGGGAGTTCCGGAGCTGAGGAGCTGAAGTAGGGTGTCGTTGCTGACCACTTTGGCGTTCCGAATTAGCGTGGGGAGTGGGGGGGGGGGGTGATGCCAGTCAGATTCCGCTACGACCGGCTACGACATTTAGAGTGACAGGGATTCGGGGATAATCATCCAATAACAATTAGTTGGGAATAGTTCCAAATTAGAGTGATGGCTAAGTCAGACAACCAACAGGAGACCATTAGACAGAATTGACGTTGCTTGAGATTATAAAATAATCTGCAAATATGAACTCAAGGAGACTGGCTGGGAGAGTGACTGATAGGCTTTCAGTAGTCTGAGAGTGAGTGTCAGTTTGCAGGGTGACTGGACCAGCATACACCTCAGGTTTTGGATAGTCGCTCTATTGGTGTTTATATTGGATACCCTGTGAACAGTAAGAGATCTGAATGTATGTCGTACGTACAAGACACCCAGTGAACCATGCGTGATCTAATTACTTATGATTGTACATATCTACGTGAATACATAAAGTGATCTAAGTAATTGTGAATGCACAGATAGTCTGACTGTAAGTGATCTGGTTGTATGTGAATGTATAGATCGCCTAAGGACGAGATCAGAATGGGAGTGGTATGTGCAGGATACTTTTGGGACGATGTGTGTTCTGATTATATGTGTATGCACAGATCGACTGAGTATATGACCACAAGTGAGTACGTGATCCGACTATAAGTGACGTGATCTAATTACATATGAATGTACAGATCGCCAGTGCATACGTGAACAGATTGTATGCAGATGTACAGATCACCTGATTGAAGGTGATCTTATTACATGTGAATGTACAAGACGACAGAGTACGTAATCCGATCGTGAGGTCCAGTTTGTGATTGTGCGGATAAGGAGAGTGCAGCGGAAATTGGAGGAAACTATCAAAACTATTGTTTAAAGCTTTCGATTGTAGTTCAATATTTATATTATGATTATTTAGTTTAGATGTACGTTCTTTCTTTTTGTTGATATGCATATTACACGAATATGTTATGTTTTCAGGATAGTGTTAACTGCGTTTTCCTGTGTGTAGTCATGTCGTGGTGTGGATACATGTTGTAACTCTTTAAATAAGTAAACTACTCAGCTAAACCTAAACTCTGGCACACGAGGGAGAGAGCGGGAAATTGATGGAGAGGAAGAGAGTAAGAGGAGAGAGAGAAACGTTGAGAAGACGGTCCATAATTTGAAAGGACAGAATTACTTAAAAAACGCAGACTAACATAATTGAATGTAGTGTACCCTGTGATGCTGATTAGCGCAGTGGTAGAGCATTCGCTTTCTATGCCAAGGCTACATGGTTCAACTCCATCTACAGGCAGCTCCAGTCGAATCAGCTGAAAATGGGTGTATGGCTCTCGACGAAAGATGCAAAACTGAAGGAAGAAGAGGATCTGATCAGCTCAACTCACATAACTGTGGCTTGGTACAATGAAGTATCCAACATGTCATCTCCAACTGCAGAGACTACCTTCTTTACCTTTATCTATACATAGATGCCATGAACGTTGTTCAGCATTGTCGACGTTAATAGATCTTTACGTTAGATCATCGAAATCACACAGGAACTAGATTGATAAAAAACGTGAATATGCCTATAGGGTTCCCGGCTCGATGTTGGCTCCTGTCTCTCCCTCAATGAACCTAATTCAATCAAATTTGACATGACCATAGAGTGAACCATTTGGACGACGAAGAACTAAGTACTAGCTATTTTCAGCAGGATGAAGCTATATGCCCCCCCCCCCCCCCTCCCCCAACTTCAAATGTCAGAATGACTGAAATTACTTCTTTCTTTGAAGATCTTTTCTTTTCTAAGAGACTTGAGCCACCAAGGTCGCATGACCTTACCTACCTGATTTCTTTATTTTGGGCACGCTGAAAGTGACAGTGTTTCTTAACAAGCCAAGGAATCTCATGAAACTACAAGAAAATATTTTGTGGAAAACCGACTCTTAACTTCCGATGCGTTGGCGAATACTATCCGTACCTTAGAGCTGCATCCATCGGTGCTAATGGTGACCCCTTGCAACATTTAATATGAGCTCATTATGTCACTCACACTCCGAGATATGTCTGTCAAATTTAATTGAATTACGTTCATTGGTTTAAGTTATAAAGGGAACCCAGGGTCCGATAGCGAGTGGGACACCATGAAGAACGTTACAAAAATTCAAAACAAACAGTCCATTATGTCTAGACCGATCTGTATAAAAAAATCGATCATTGAGATGTCAAATATTATAGATGCCTTTCCGGATGTCACCGCCATTTCTGTTTACGGTTGCTGTAGTTTAAGACATGACTCTGCGAGTTATCGTTCCAGGGTACCCACATATACCGTGGCTGTCTAAATGGTTTCCCTCATACCGTGGCTGTCTAAATGGTTTCCCTCCGGACAGTTTATTTAAGGTCAGTGTGATATCAACATTCATACATTATCACCGACATGCATTTTCGATAATGTCCTTTCATTTCCTGAGGTACTGAAATGTGCTTTATTTTAGAATACCATGTCAATCGCTAAAGTGGCGCATCAGCTGTCGTCATTTCTCTCAGAATACACACTGTTCTTAGTGGTCCCAGTATAGACACTGTATTTAGTACTCCCAGGATAGACACTGTACTTAGTACTCTCAGGATAGACACTGTACTTAGTACTCTTAGGATAGACACTGTACTTAGTACTCCTAGGATAGACACTGTACTTAATGCTCCCAGGATAGACACTATACTTAGTGGTCCCATGATAGACACTGTACACACTGCTCCCATGATATAGACAATGTACTTAGTACTCCCAGGATAGACAATGTACTTAGTGATCCCAGGATATACATTGTACTTAGTGCTCACAGGATAGACACTGTACTTAGTGCTCCCAGGATAGACACTGTACTTAGTGCTCCCAGGATAGACACTGTACATAGTGCTGCCAGGATAGAAACTGTACTTAGTGCTCCCAGGATAGACACTGTACTTAATGCTCCCAGGATAGACACTATACTTAGTGGTCCCATGATATACACTGTACTTACTGCTCCCATGATATAGACACTGTACTTAGTACTCCCATGATAGACACTGTACTTAGTACTCTCAGGATAGACACTATACTTAATGCTCCCAGGATAGACACTGTACTTAGTACTCCCAGGTTATACACTGTACTTAATGCTCATATGATAGAAACTGTACTTAGTGCTCCCATGATAGACACTGTACTTAGGGCTCCCAGGATAGACATTGTACTTAGTGCTCCCAGGATAGACACTGCACTTAGTGGTTCCAGGATAGATACTGTACTTAGTGCTCCCAGGATAGACACTGTACTTAATGCTTCAAACATGTCACTGTGATAAATATTGACAACAAAGGCACTGTTTTGAGTGCTTCCAATATAAGCATTCCGGTGAGTGCTGCCAACGTAGATACTGTGGTGAGTGCTCCTAATATAGAAACTGGTGAGTGCTTTCAACATTGACCATATTCTGAGTGCTCCCAACCTTGACCATGCAATGAGTGCTCCCAACATTGACCCTGCAATGAGTGCTCCCAACAATGACCATGTAATGAGTGCTCCCAACAATGACCATGTAATGAGTGCTCCCAACATTGACCATGTAATGAGTGCTCCCAACATTGACTATGTTCTGAGTGCTCCCACAATTGACTATGTTCTGAGTGCTCCCAACATTGACTTTGTTCTGAGTGCTCCCAACATTGACTATGTTCTGAGTGCTCCCAACATTGACTATATTCTGAGTGCTCCCAACATTGACCATGTTCTGAGTGCTCCCAACAAAGACACTGCTTTGACTGGTGTGGATCTAGAAACACATACCCGTCCAGTTAATATGTACCCCAGGGAGCACAATGACTGGATAGCTCTTACCACAAGCTCATTAAAGGAAGTAGGCCAGCTAGACACACATAAAGAAGATGATGATGATCACGATGATGATATGTAGGTGGATCCACATAAACTGTTCACTCCATGGATCCCATCTAGTGCTACCAGTTAGTATCTGGGGCGAAAATGGGGAAAAGATTTTGAGATACATCATACGATGAATCTTCGACAATCAGTTCCGTTCTTCAAGAAGAGATGCTCAACACAACCTGATAGAACTTCCAGTGCCCGCCCTGAATAACTTCTGAGCCGGTCGGGCAGCCCGGTGGAACTGTCGTCTCAATTATGCGGTGTCCGTGTGATGAGCCAGTTTGTGGGCACCCTGCAGATTGCCATGTTGAGCTCACCTGTCTTGTTGACAGGAACACATCATGATGTGTAGCTTGGTGCCCTGGACTTGCAGGCCAGGAGACTGACAATCATGGATACATACGATGTGAAAGATAAGGGAAGGAGAAACGATGTTAATTATGTGGCTGTATAAGATTAATGTCAAAGACAGGGATCATTGTCAGACATGGAAACAGACAAACCTGGACAAAGATGAAAGACCAGAAGGGAAAGTAGCTAGCAGACCACACTGCCAGTCATATTGACGACGATGATCTGAAGTGGTCAGCGACCCATAGCTTGACCCTAAGCGTCTGGGCCACGAACATGAGCTGACAAGAATCCTTATTCCACGGGGGTAGTTGTGGCCTAGAGGTGAGGCCCTAACCTCCCAAAGCGATTAACGGAATCGGCGTGGGTTCAAGCCAAGCAAGTTTCAAGCGACCTCTGGTCTCATAGGAGGTGGGACCAGAGTGTCTGCATCCTTAATTAACTTACAGTCGTCTTCACGTATGCCTTGCCACTGGCGCAATGTAGTTTAGGA
>JAVGWX010000019.1:37125523-37283023 GCA_036924085.1 Ariolimax columbianus | reverse complement strand
ACAACCACTACACATATGTGGCAAATAGCATTGCAGGATACTGAAACATGGACTCTTAAATAAAAAATGAACAAACTTTAGATGTAAGTGTAGATGTATTCCTTATAGCAGGGTGCACGTGTAAGCTGGGCAGAAAACAGGTCAAATGAACAATAGCTTAAAGGTGCCGGATCATTTAGACAACTAATGACGAGTGTAAAGACAGGTAGATTGTCTTGGCTTGGTCATAACATGAGACATGGAGGTTTCTTATTGAAAACACTCATCTTCATCTGATTGAGCAGTCCGGAGATAGGCTGCAAGGTTGTCTCTCCATTTGACCCTATTCTCAGCAGTTCTCTTAATTCCAGCATAAGTTGGTACTAGAATGTCCCTGAATACCTGAGATGTAATGGTGAGTCTTGTTTGCCCTGGTCCTCTCTTCCCTTGAATCTTGCCGTCTAGTATCTTCTATAGAAGATTTTCTCATAATGTTAGCCAGTCTACTCAACCGACGTGTTTGTTCATATGCAATATGTGTCTTTGTGCGCTCACATTATTTAGTCCATTGTTATTGGATCTTCTTTATGTAATATCTCACACTTTCCATTCTACGGTAGCGCCACCTTTCAAAATTGAAGGCCACATTCAGGGTCAAATAAATGGACTTCCAAGTAACAGTTACACCACACAGGCTTGCAATAATATATCGGTGCAGACATACTGAGCTGATGAGATCTGTTGAGAACTGAGGACAGTGGCATGACATGATCATAAGACTTCAACATCAGTCTCCGGACTAACTAAAGGAGAAAAGTGTTCTGATTTAATTAAAAGACGTGAACGCCCGTCTCTGCGGGGACTAGCCTCATGGTGATGATGATGAGACATGTATGTGAGGAGGATGAGTCGGAACAGAATGACAAGGAGCGATGTCAGTCGTCTGTCTGTTTAGTTCAGATTCCTGCAATAGATAGACCTAAGTTAAGAGTAAGCCATGTCTGCTGGTGCTGTCTATGAGCGGAAGCGTGTATGGAATGTACTTCGAACAGCCTGACCTAGGTGACAAGAAGCAGTGGAAATATGTGGAGGCTGAAAGCGATGTTTCCTGGACATTGGAGACGAGGAAGTGTTGTATTCTCCAAATGGCAGCGGGAAGTAATGGATGAGTGGTGAAAACATAGGACAAGTTATATTTATGGATGTCTAATATAAGATTGGGGGTGTAAGGGGTGTGTGGGGGGGTGTTTCAATAAGGAAAGTACTATATCAATAATTTAAAAAAATTGTTTAACATATATTAGTGATGAGGAGAAAGAAGTATATAAGAACAACATAGCAATATAAGAAAGGTATTATGGAATAGACAGAGCGGAGACAAAGGAGAAGGCCAAAGTGAAAGCTCAAAGTACAAAGCTAAAATTCTTAAAGTTTTCAAGGATCAAGATGGTGATCAGTGCACAGGCTGTAGCGGACTGCTAGAGTCAGGTCCAATGACGCAGAGCTGTCAAGTGTCTTCACATGGTGATCTTGGGTGACAGAGTGTAACAGGGAAAATCAGCTAAGGAAAAGGGATCAAAGAGGGAAAGCTGACGCAGTTCACACAAATGCCTGCTGAAGTCGGATGTGTCGGACCGATAAGTGCAATTATCGGATCAAGCTGTGAGCTACAACACATCGCGGACAACATCCTGCTCAACTTCCGCATATCCCAACTTATCCTCCTGAAGTCTCAACTCAACCTCCCCAAGTCTCAACTCAACCTCCCCAAGTCTCAACTCAACCTCCGCCAGTCTCAACTCAACCTCCCCAAGTCTCAATTCAACCTTCCCAAGTCTCAAATCAACCTCCCAAAGTCTCAACTCAATCTCCTCAAGTCTCAACTCAACCTCCCCAAGTCTACACTCAACCTTCCCAAGTCTCAACTCAACCTCCCAAAGTCTCAACTCAACCTTCCCAAGTCTCAACTCAACCTCCCCAAGTCTCAAATCAACCTCCCCAAGTCTCAACTAAAGCTCCTCGTCTCAACTCAACCTCCTAAAGACTCAACTCAACCTCGTCAAGTCTTAATGGAACCTTCCAAAGTCTGAACTCAACCTCCTAAAGTCTCAAGTCAACCTCCTCATCTCTCAAGTCAACCTCCTGTCTCATGTCATCCTTCTCATGTCTCAAGTTACCTCCTCAAGTCTGAAATCAACCTCCTCGTCTCAAATCAAACTCCTCAAGTCTAAAGTAAACCTCCTCAAATCTCAAGTCAACCTCCTCAAGTATCAAATCAACCTCCTCATGTCTCCACTCAACCTCCTCATGTCTCGTTACC
Source organism: Ariolimax columbianus (assembly GCA_036924085.1). Lineage (NCBI taxonomy): Eukaryota > Metazoa > Mollusca > Gastropoda > Stylommatophora > Arionidae > Ariolimax > Ariolimax columbianus. The sequence continues at coordinate 37,280,724 of JAVGWX010000019.1, read as the reverse complement.
TCCTCAAGTCTCAAGTCAACCTCTTAAATTATCAAGTCAACCTCCTCAAGTCTCAAGTCAACCTCCTCAACTCTAAAGTCAACCTCCTCGTCTTAACTCAATTTCCTAATATCTCAACTCAACCTCCTTATGTCTAAACTCAACCTCCCAAAGTCTCAAGTCAACCTCATCAAGTCTATATTCAACCTCCCCAAGTCTAAACTCAACCTCCCCAAATCTCAACTTAATCTCCTCAAGTCTCTACTCAACCTCCTCAAGTCTCAACTCAACCTCCCCGTCTCAAGTCAACCTCCCCAAGTCTCAATTCAACCTCCTTAAGTCTCAAGCCAACCTCCTCAAGTCTAAAGTCAACCACCTCGTCTCAAGGCAACCTCCTCATGTCTCAACTCAACCTCCTCAAGTCTCAAGTCAACCACCCCAAGTCTCAACTCAACCTCCTCAAGTCTCAAGTCAACCTCCTAAAGTCTCAATTCAACCTCCTCATGTCTAAAGTTACCTCCTCATGTCTCACGTTACCTCCCCATATCTCAACATCCCCAAGTCTCAACTCAACCACCCCGTCTCAACTCAACCTCCTCAAGTCTCAAATCAACCTCCCCAAGTCTAAAAGTCAACCTACCCAAGTCTCGTCAACATCCTCATGTCTCAAGTTACCTCCTCAAGTCTCAAGTCAACCTCCTCAAGTCTCAAGTCAACCACCTCGTCTCAACTCAACCTCCCCAAGTCTCAAGTCAACCTACCCAAGTCTCGTCAACCTCCTCAAGACTCAATTCAACCTCCCTAAATCTAAACTCAACCTCCTCTTTTCTCAAATCAACCTCCTCAAGGCTAAAGTCAACCTCCTCAAGTCTCAAGTCAACCTTCTCAAGTCTCGTCAACCTCCTCAAATCTCAAGTAAACCTCCTCAAGTCTCGTGAGCCTCCTCAAATCTCAAGTCAACTGCGTCAAGTCTCAAGTCAACCTCCTCATATCTCAAGTCAACCTGCTCAAGTCTCAAGTCAACCTCCTTATGTCTCGTCAACCTCCTCATGTCTCAAGTCAATCTCGTCAAGTCTAAAGTGAACCTCCTCATGTCTCAAGTTACCTCCTCAAGTCTCAAGTCAACCTCCTGAAGTCTCAAGTCAACCACCTCGTCTCAACTCAACCTCCCCAAGTCTCAAGTCAACCTACCCAACTCTCGTCAACCTCCTCATGTCTCAAATTACCTCCTCAAGTCTCAAGTAAACCTCCTCAAGTCAACCTCCTCAAGTCTCAAGTCAACCACCTCGTCTCAAATCTTCTTCTTCTTCTTCTTCTGCGTACGCAGTCAGACAGTAACCATTATTTTTTCGAAAAAAGCGGCGGTCATCCTGAGGCTGTCGCCACTGCCATAGAGCTTGTCTTGCAGTTCCACTGGTAATGGCCACATCTGCTCTCTCTGATCCTCGTATGTCAGGCAGTTCTGCAGCAGATGTTCAGCGGTCATTTTACCAGTACCGCACGGGCATTCGTCGGTACACCCTATCTTCAATTTGTTGAATAGGTGGTACCTCAGTCTGTTGTGGCCAGTGCGAAGTCTGAAGACAACGACCTGCTCTCTTCGGTTCAACTGGTAATAGGCATCGTTTTTGGTGTAACCAGTATGTTCGGTTTCCCATTTGGTCATGTATCTGGCTTTGATAAGCCGTTTTGACTCTTCGTACGTCATACTGGTATCTGTTTGTGGTAGTCTTGCACCTTCTTTTGCCAGTCTGTCTGCCTCCTCGTTGCCTTGGATGTTGCAGTGTGACGGAACCCACTGTACCACTACCCTTTTTGGTGCGGACTGCTGGCACAGTTTGCAGAGTGCTGCTCTTAAGTCATTAAACTCAGTGTTTTTCTGGCTTTTTAGCGCTGTGACTACGGCGAGAGCATCTGTCAGCAGGACTATATGGCTCTCATTTTCACTGTGTGTCACCATTTCTTCCACTGCCGCCCTCAGTGCCTCTGCCTCCGCTCTGAAATTGATTGTGTACTTACCAGTAGCGAATGACAGTGTTATTTTTCTGCCATTTGGTAGGTTCAGGAATGCTCCTGCCCCTCCGTTCTGTGTTATGTTTGTTACAGAACCGTCGGTGTATGCATGGGTCCAGTCCATGCTTGGGTAGCTTTTCGTAATAAACCTTAGGGTAGTATCTCTCCTTTCTTTTTCAGTCTGGCAGTTTTTGTTTGCAATACCTGGTATATTTTCTACCACCTCTGGAAATATATCCTGCCTCCAGGTAGGTTTTCGTACAGTAGTGATGGGTTTTGGTGTTGTTAGTGCGTTTATGGGATCTTCGTGCATCTTTGCTTTGGCTATTTCTGCAAAGTTTCTCCGCTTTAGTTTCCCATTTCCCAAATTGTTTAGTCTCTGGTGCATTGGATGGTCGGTCAGTCTTCGGAGTTTCTCTGACTGCAGCTGGGCTCTGTTTTGTAATCTTTTAAAGTTCTACAATTGGCGTTGACTTCATGCCACCTGTTATAATTCTCATGGCTTGGTTTTGAAGTTTGTTAACTTTATCGAAGTTCGCCTTCGCTGCGGTTGTCCATGCCGCAATGCCATACTCGAGAACTGGTCTCACTCTTCCAGTGTACAGTTTCTTTAGTATGCCTTCGTCTGCTCCCCAGCTTGTGCCAGCAAGTTTCCTCATGATTGCCATTCTTTCTCTGGCTTTCATTCGGTTTCTCTCAATCTGACTTTTCCATGTCATGCGCCGATCAAATGTGACTCCCAGATAGGTTGGGTTGTCGTTTGGCTGCAGGATTTTGCCATTTAGACTTAATTTGGTACTTTGGGGTTTTAATGAAAGCGAGAATATTGTGCATGTGGTTTTCTCCTCGTTTATTTTGACCAGCTATGAGTTCGCCCACTCTTCCAGCGATGTTATGGCCGTCTGCATCCGATTTCTTGCTATGTTGAGATTCTTTTCAGAGGTCCGCATAGCCAGATCGTCTGCAAACATTGAGCTATGGACTCTTCTTGGTATATTCTCTGTAATATCGTTTATATATACCAGGAAGAGTGTGGGTGACAATACTCCCCCTTGGGGTACTCCCTGCTCGAGTGTCACCTTTTTGCTCATCTGCCCTTGTACTTGGACTCCGGCCGTTCTTTGTTTGAGGTAGTGGTTGATCCACTTGTACATCTTCCCACAGACATCACTTCTTCTTAGATTGACTCTAAGTCCATCTTTCCAGACTTTGTCAAATGCCTTTTTCCAGATCCACCCAAACAGCTACTGTGTGTTTCTGTGCCTGGTAGGCATCTTCTATCTCCTGGGCTATGAGGATGACCTGGTCCTCAGTGGATCTGTGCTGTCTAAAGCCGGCTTGCTGTGGAATTAGTATTCGTTTTTCTTCCAGATGCCACATCAGTCTGGTGTTTATCATCCGTTCCATCAGCTTGCCGACACAGCTCAGTAGGCTTATGGGTCTGTATCCATTTGGATCTGTTTTGTCCTTTCCTATTTTTGGTACTGGTACCAGTATTGCGTCTTTCCATGCCTGGGGTACAATTCCCCTTTTACAGCTTTGGTTTAGGACCGATAGCAGTTTCTTCTTCGCTGTTTGGCCCAGCCCCATCAGCATTTCGTTTGTTATCCCGTCTTTTCCGGGAGATTTCCTTTTCTTTAATGTTCTCATAGCCTCTTCCATTTCGCTCATTGTTAATTTGACCATCATGTGCTCTTCAGGTGCCGTATTGATGTTGTCGTGCCCCTTTAGCTCTTCACTAATGTATGTATGCCTATCTGCAGGGACCTCGATGTGGTTTGCTCTGGCATAGTAATCAACAAAACCGTTTGCGGCTTTCTTACCGGTAGGCAAGTTTTCGCCCTGCTTGATGGTAATTTGTTTGTTTGACGGGGTTTCGTCGTTCATGGCTTTGACTAGCTTCCATAGCGCGTTCCCTTCTTTGTCCAGGTTTAGGATTTCCGTTTTGTTTTTCCAGCTTTCTCTTGCTGTTTCTTGAGAGTGTATTTGTATTTCGCCGTGGCGGCTTTGAGGGCGATGCTTGCCTCCATAGATTGTTCTCGCTCTGCCATGTTCCTAGCATTTGTTACTGCATCTTCCGCTTTCTGCAACTCATCATTCCAGTAGGGCTTATAGTTTTTCCTAGCTCCTCTTGGGATGGTTTCAGTGGCGGCTTGCATTATTGCCTTGCTTAGGCTTTCCACCATGAGCTTCATTTTGTTGTTTCGTGTGTTGATGGTTTCACACAGCCCATCTGTCAGGATTGCAAATATGTCCCAGTCGGCTCGTTTGTAATTCCACCGTGGGAGCGGTTTTGTTTCCTGTGGGCCTACTTCCATATCAATGTCTAGCCTGATCGGCCTGTGGTCGCTACCTGCCAGTTGGTTTAGCACCTGGCGGTCTATTTTATGGTGTATGTCCTGTGTGGAGAAGGCCTAATCTGGAGTCGAGGTGGTACGCCATGTTCTAGAATAGAAACTAGGGCTATCCTCCGGCCTATTGATTAGGAAGAGATTTGTATCTATCTCCCAATCTTCCACTTCGTCACCTCTGCTGTCTGTGTCAGAGTATCCCCATCTCTCCGAGTGGCTGTTGAAATCTCCAACTACTATGCAGTTGGAGTCTCTGACCTCCATACTCGAGAGCGATAGGTCTCTATTTGGTGGTCCGTACATATTGAAAATGCGGAGCTTCGTCTCTTGAGCCATTATGTCAACTCCTACAATTTCTGCTTGTCCGGTGTGACTGACAGGTACCGCGCTACTTGGTATGCAGTTTCTGGTCAGTATCAGGACCCCTCCTTTGTGGCCTTATCTATCGAGACGGAAGGTCTGGTATCCTCTGATTGAGAATTCATGATTATTGTTGAGGTGCGTTTCCTGGATACATGCCACGTCAATCTTACCTTCATGCAGGTGATGTGTTAGGGAAATATTTTTGTTAATGACTCCCTCCGCATTCCACTGTAGTATTTTGAGGGTCTTGAGTTTTTGGTCAATAAAAGTTGCCCCAAAGCCATGTGCCTTGATTCCACGACACATGGGTGGGTTACCACCATTAGTCAAGGGTGGGCCCCTTCGAGGCGTGAGGCCCGGCACTATCGCTGCCTGGCGGGACTCCGCAGGATGAGCGCCATACGTTTTTCTGATCGGTTATACTGACATCATACTGCGATTTACGTTGCACTGTTTTGTTAGGCTTGCGGCCCCGTGCATCCAATTTCAACATGCGTTTCTGTAGGGATGCCCTCCTTAGCCTTTGGCTGTCCCCAGCCTATCTGCAAGGCAGCAGATGTTTATGATCAGAGTTGTCTCTCTAATAGAAGTTGTCTTACCAGACTAACGAGTCTTCACTACTCGTGTCTATAGGGTGTGGTGATGATATGTGAGATGCTTTACGAGATGATATATGATATGCACTGGTTTACCCGGAAGAGAGGCAGTCCAGTGTGTCTGTACCCCAGGATCGTCACGTCCTGCCAGAAACGTAGCATTTGCATGTGAATGGGGTATCTCTTTGCTCTCTTTATTTTCTTGGCTTCTATGCAGGGATGGTACGCCTAGCATTCCCCGCCACCTGGGAATTTGACACAGTGGAGCAGGTGTGCAATGCCCGCTGGTCTGCATCTCTTCTGCGTCCACTGGTATGGCTGATAGCGTCAAGTCTCAATTCAACCTCCTCATGTCTCAAGTTACCTCCCCAAGTCTCAACTCAAAATCCCCAAGTCTCAACTCAACCACCCCAAGTCTCAACTCAACCTCCTCAAGTCTCAACTCAACCTTCCAAAGTCTCAACTCAACATCCACAAGTTTCAACTCAACCTCCCCAAGTGTTAACTAAACCTCCTCAAGTCTCAACTCAACTTAAATCTCAACTCAAACTCCCCAAGTCTCAACTCAACCTCCTTAAGTTTCAACTCAACCTCCTCAATTCTCAAATCAACTTCCCCAAGTCTCAAGTCAACCTACCCAAGTCACGTCAACCTCCTCATGTCTCGTTTCCTCCTCAAGTCTCGTCAACCTCCTCAAGTCTCAAGTCAACCTCCTTAAGTCAACCTCCTCAAGTCTCCAGTCAACCTCCTCAAGTCTAAGGGCAACCACCTCGTCTCAACTCAACCTCCCCAAGTCTCAAGTCAACCTACTCAAGTCTCGTCAACCTCCTCAGGTCTCAAGTTACCTCCTCAAGTCAACCTCCTCAAGTCTCAAGTCAACCTCCTCGTCTCAAGTCAACCTCCCCATGTCTCGTCAATCTCCTCAAGTCTCAAATCAACCTCCCCAAGTCTCAAGTCAACCTCCTCAAGTCTCAAGTAAACCTCCTCATGTCTCAAGTCAACCTCCTCAAGTCTCGTCAACCTCCTCAAGTCTTAACTTAACCTCCCAAAGTCTCAAATCAAACTCCCCAAGTCTCAAATCAAACTCCTCAAGTCTCAACTCAACCTCCCCAAGTAGCAAATCAACCACCCCAAGTCTCAACTCAACCTCCTCAAGTCTCAACTCAACCTTCCAAAGTCTCAACTCAACATCCACAAGTTTCAACTCAACCTCCCCAAGTGTTAACTCAACCTCCTCAAGTCTCAACTCAACTTAAATCTCAACTCAAACTCCCCAAGTCTCAACTCAACCTCCTCAAGTCTCAACTCAACCTCCTCAATTCTCAAATCAACTTCCCCAAGTCTCAAGTCAACCTACCCAAGTCACGTCAACCTCCTCATGTCTCGTTTCCTCCTCAAGTCTCGTCAACCTCCTCAATTCTCAAGTCAACCTCCTCAAGTCTCAAGTCAACCTCCTCAAGTCTCAAGTCAACCACCTCGTCTCAACTCAAGCTCCCTAAGTCTCAGGTCAACCTACCCAAGTCTCGTAAACCTACTCAAGTCTCAAGTTACCTCCTCAAGTCTCAAGTCAACCTCCTCAAGTCACGTGAACCTCCTCAAAACTCAAGTCAACCATATCGTATCAAATCAACTCCCCATGTCTTCTCAATCTCCTCAAGTCTCAAGTCAACCTCCTCAAGTCTAAAGTCAACCTCCCCAAGTGTTAACACAACCTCCTCAAGTCTCAACTCAACTTAAGTCTCAACTCAACCTCCCCAAGTCTCAACTCAACCTCCTCAAGTCTCAACTAGACATCCTCAATTCTCGACTCTACTTCCCCAAGTCTCAAGTCAACCTACCCAAGTCACGTCAACCTCCTCATGTCTCGTTACCTCATCAAGTCTCAAGTCAAACTCCTCAAGTCTCAACTCAACCTCTTAAAGCCTCAACTCAACCTCCTAAAGCCTCAACTCAACCTCCTCGTCTCAAGTCAACCTCCTCATGTCTCAAGATACCTCCCCATATCTCAACTCAACATCCCTAAGTCTTAACTCAACCACCCCAAGTCTCAAGTCAACCTCCTCAAGTCTCAAGTCAACCTCCTCAAGTCTCAAGTCAACCACCTCGTCTTAATTCAACCTCCTCAAGTCTCGTCAATCTCCTCAAGTCTCAAGTCAACCTCCTCAAGTCTCAAGTCAACCTCCTCAAGTCTCAATTCAACCTCCTCATGCCTCATGTTTCCTCCCCAAGTCTCAACTCAACATCCCCAAGTCTCAACTCAACCACCCATAGTCTCAACTCAACCTCCCCATATGTTAACTCAACCTCCTCAAGTCTCAACTCAACTCAACCTCCCCAAGTCTCAACTCAACCTCCTCAAGTCTCAACTCAACCTCGTCAATTCTCAACTCAACTTCCCCAAGTCTCAAGTCAAACTACCCAAGTCACGTCAACCTCCTCATGTCTCGTTACCTCCTCAAGTCTCAAGCCAACCACCTCATGTCTCAAGTCAACCTACTCAAGTCTCAAGTCAACCTCTTCATGTCTCAAATCATCCTCCTCATGTCTAAAGTTACCTCCTCAAGTCTCAAGTCAACCTCCTCAAGTCTCAAGTCAACCTTCTTGTCTCAACTCAACTTCCTCAAATGTCAAGTAATCCTCCTCCTGTCTCAATTCAACCTCCTCAAGTCTCAAGTCCACCTTCTAAAGTCTCAACTCAACCTCCTAAAGCCTCAACTCAACCTCCTCATGTCTCAAGTCAACCTCCTAAAGTCTCAAGTCAACATCCTAATGTCTCAAGTTACCTCCTCAAGTCTTAAGTTACCTCCTCGTCTCAACTCAACCTCCCCAAGTCTAAACTCAACCTTCTCGTCTCAACTCAACCTCCACAAGTCTCAACTCAACCTCTCCAAGTCTCAACTCAACCTCCTCCAATCTCAATTTGTCTCCTCAAACTCCCTAAGTCTCAACTCAACATCCTCAAATCTGAACTCAACCTCCCCAAGTCTTAAGTCAACCTACCCAAGTCTCAAATCAACCTACCCAAGTCTTAAGTCAAAATACCCAAGTCTCAAGTCAACCTCCTAATGTCTCGTTACCTCCTCAAGTTTCAAATCAACCTCCTCAAGTCTCAAGTCAATCTTCTCAAGTCTAAAGTTAACCTCCTCATGTCTCAAGTCAACCTCCTCATGCCTAAAGTCAACGTCCTCATGTCTCAAGTTACCTCCTCAAGTATTAAGTTACCTCATCAACTAATAAGGCAACCTCCTCAAGTCTATACTCAACCTCCTAAAGTCTAAACTCAACCTCTTTAAGTCTCAAATCAACCTCCTCAAATCTCAACTCAACCTCCTCATGTCCCAAGTTACCTCCTCATGTCTCAAGTTACCTCCCCAAGTCTCAACTCAACCTGCCAAAGTCTCATCTCAACCACCCTAAGTCTTAACTCAACCTCCCCAAGTCTGAACTCAACCTCCCCAAGTTTCAACTCAACATCCTAAAGTCTAAACTCAACCTCCTCAAATCTCAACTCAAATTGTCTCAACTTAACCTCACCAAGTCTCAACTCAACCTCCCCAAGTCTCAAGTCAATCTCCTCATGTCTCAAGTCAACCTCCTCATGTCTCAAGTTACCTACCTCATGTCTCAAGTTACCTTCCCAAGTTTCAACTCAACCTCCCCAAGTCTCAACTCATCCTCCACAAGTCTCAACTCAACCTCCTGAAGTCTCAATTCATCCTCCCCAAGTCTCAACTCAAACTTTCCAAGTCGCATGTCAACCTCCCCACTTGTCAAGTCAACCTCCTTAAGTATCAAATCAATCTCTTCAAGTCTCAAGTCAACAACCTCAAGTCGCAGGTCAACCTCTCCATGTCTCAGGTCAATCTACTCGTCTAAAGTCAACCTCCTCATATCTCGTCAACCTCCTCATATCTCAAGTCAACCTCCTCATGTCTCGTCAAGCTCCTCAAGTCTCAAGTCAACCTCCTCATGTATCAAGTCAACCACCTCATGTATCAAGTCAACCTCCTCATGTCTCAAGTCAACCTCATGTCTCAAGTCAACCTCCGTATGTCTCAAGTTACCTCCTCAAGTTTTAAATTACCTCCTCAATTCTCAAATCAACCTCCCCAAGTCTCAACTTAACCTCCTCATCTCAATTCAACCTCCACAAGTCTCAACTCAACATCCCCAAGTCTCAACTCAACCTCTTCAAATCTCAACTCAACTTAAGTCTCCTAAACCTCCTCATGTCTCAAGTAAATCTACTCAAGTCTCAAGTCAACCTCCTCATATCTCGTCAACCTCCTCAAGTCTCAACCTCCTCATGTCTCGTCAACCTCCTCAAGTCTCAAGTAAAACTCTTCATGTATCAAGTCAACCACCTCATGTATCAAGTCAACCTCCTCATGTCTCAATTCAACCTCCTCATGTCTCAAGTCAACCTCCTTATGTCTCAAGTTACCTCATCAAGTCTTAATTTACCTCCTCAAGTCTCAACTCAACCACCCCAAGTCTCAAATCAACCTCCTCGTCTCAACACAACCTCTACAAGTCTCAACTCAACCTCCCCAAGTCTCAACTCAACCTACTAAAATTTCAACTCAACTTAAGTCTAGTCAACCTCCCAAAGTCTCAAATCAACATACTCAAGTCTGAACTCAACCTCCCGAAGTCTTAAGTAAACCTACCCAAGTCTCAAGTCAACCTACCCAGGTCTCAAGTCAACCTATCCAAGTCTAAAGTCAACCTCCTCATGTCTCGTTACCTCATAACGTCTCAAATCAACCTTCTCAAGTCTCAAATCAACCTCCTCAAGTTTCAAGTCAATCTTCTCAAGTCACAAGTCAATCTCCTCAAGTCTCAAGTCAATCTCCTCATGCCTAAAGTCAATGTCCTCATGTCTCAAGTTACCTCCTCAAGTCTTAAGTTACCTCCTCAACTCTTAGGTCAAACTCCTCAAGTCTATACTCAACTCAACCTCTTTAAGTCTCAAATCAACCTCCTTAAATCTCAACTCAACCTCCTCATGTCTCAAGTTACTTCCTCATGTCTCAAGTTACCTCCCCAAGTCTCAACTGAAGCTCCCAAAGTCTCAACTCAACCTCCCTAAGTCTAAACCTCCCCAAGTCTGAACTCAACCTCCCCAAGTTTCAACTTAACCTCCAGCAGTCTCAACTCAACCTCCTCAAATCTCAGCTCAAGTTGTCTCAACTTAACCTCTCCATGTCTCAACTCAACCTCCCCAAGTCTCAAGTCAATCTCCTCATGTCTCAAGTCAACCTCCTCATGTCTTAAGTTACCTACCTCATGTCTCAAGTTATCTCCCCAAGTTTCAACTCAACCTCCAGCAGTCTCAACTCAACCTCCTCAAATCTCAGCTCAAGTTGTCTCAACTTAACCTCTCCATGTCTCAACTCAACCTCCCCAAGTCTCAAGTCAATCTCCTCATGTCTCAAGTCAACCTCCTCATGTCTTAAGTTACCTACCTCATGTCTCAAGGTATCTCCCCAAGTTTCAACTCAACCTCCCCAAGTCTCAACTCAACCTCCCCAAGTCTCAACTCAACCTCCTGAAGTCTCAATTCATCCTCCCCAAGTCTCAACTCAACCTTTCCAAGTCGCATGTCAACCTCCCCACGTGTCAAGTCAACCTCCTCATGTCTAAAAAAAAATCTCCCCATGTCTCGTTACCTCCTCAAGTCTCAAGTCAACCTTCTTAAGTCTCAAGTCAATATCTTCGAGTCTCAATTCAACCACCTCATGTCGCAAGTCAATCTCCTCATGTCTCAAGTCAATCTACTCAAGTCTCAAGTCAACCTTCTCATATCTCGTCAACTTCCTCATATCTCAAGTCAGCCTCCTCATGTCTCGTCAAGCTCCTCAAGTCTCAAGTCAACCTCCTCATGTATCAAGTCAACTACCTCATGTATCAAGTCAACCTCCTCATGTCTCAAGTCAACCTCATGTCTCAAGTCAATCTCATGTCTCAAGTCAACCTCCTTACGTTTCAAGTTACCTCCTCAAGTCTTAAATTACCTCCTCAAGTCTCAACTCAACCTCCCCAAGTCTCAACTCAACCTCCTCGTCTCAACTCAACCTCCCCAAGTCTCAACTCAACCTCTTCAAATATCAACTCAACTTAAGTCTCTTCAATCTTCCCAAGTCTTAAATCAACCTACCCAAGTCTCAAGTCAACCTACCGAAGTCTTAAGTCAACCTACCCAAGTCTCAAGTCTACCTCCTTATGTCTCGTTACCTCCTCAAGTCTCAATTAAACCTCCTCATGTCTCAAGTCAACCTCCTCATGCCTAAAGTCAACGTCCTCATGTCTCAAGTTACCTCCTCAAGTCTTAAGTTACCTCCACAACTCTTAAGTCAACCTCCTCAAGTCTTGTCAACCTCCTCAAGTCTCAACTCAACTTACTCAAGTCTCAACTCAACCTCTTTAAGTCTCAACTCAACCTCCTCATGTCTCAACTCAACCTCCTCATGTCTCAAGTTACCTCCTCATGTCTCAAGTTACCTCCGCAAGTCTCAACTCAAGCTCCCAAAGTCTCAACTCAACCTTCCCAAGTCTCAACTCAACCTCCTAAAGTCTCAACTCAACCTCCTCAAGTCTCAAATCAACCTCCTCAAGTCTCAACTCAACCTCCTCATGTCTCGTTACCTCCCCGAGTCTCAACTCAAGCTCCCCAAGTCTCAACTCAACCTCCCGAAGTCTCATCTCAAGCTCCCTAAGTCTCAACTCAACCTCCCCAAGTCTGAACTCAACCTCCCCAAGTTTCAATTCAACCTCCAGAAGTCTCAACTCAACCTCCTCAAGTCTCAACTCAACTTGTCTCAACTTAACCACTCCAAGTCTCAACTCAACCTCCCCAAGTCTCAAGTCAACCTCCTCATGTCTCAAGTTACCTACCTCATGTCTCAAGTTACCTCTCCAAGTCTCAACTCAACCTCCCCAAGTCTCAACTCAACCTCCCCAAGTCTCAACTCAACCTCCCAAAGTCTCAACTCAACCTCCTCAAGTCTCAACTCAACCTCTTCAAGTCTCAACTCAACCTAAGTCTCAACTCAACCTCCCCAAGTCTCAACTCAACCTCTCCAAGTCTCGTTAACCTTCCCAAGTCTTAAGTCAACCTCCTCGTCTCAACACAACCTCCTCAAGTCTCAAGTCCACCTCCTCAAGTCTTAAGTCAACCTTCTCATGTCTCAACTCAACCTCCTCAGGTCTTAAGTTAACCTCATCATTTCCCAAGTCAACCTCCTCATGTCTCAACCTCCTCATGTCTCAAGTCAACCTCCTCATGTCTCAAGTTACCTCCTCAAGTCTTAAGCTACCTCCTCAAGTCTTAAGTCAACCTTCTCATGTCTCAACTCAACCTCCTCAGGTCTTAAGTTAACCTCATCATTTCCCAAGTCAACCTCCTCATGTCTCAACCTCCTCATGTCTCAAGTCAACCTCCTCATGTCTCAAGTTACCTCCTCAAGTCTTAAGCTACCTCCTCAAGTCTTAAGTCAACCTCTTCATGTCTCAACTCATCCTCCTCAAGTCTTAAGTCAACCTCCTTATGTCTCAACCTCCTCATGTCTCAACTCAACCTCCACAAATCTCTTCCCATATTTTTGCATTGTGTTTTTGCATCTTTTTTCATATTGAACTATCCAGGCTCTTTGCGCATTATTTTATGGCGTCCTATTCGTGCCTTAATGTTGAACTATCCAGGCAATATGCCCATGTTATCGTTGTCTACCTGTGATGGATTTATGTTAAACTATCCGAACGGTTTATCTATTATGTTGTCACCCATTTATTCACGAATGTTATACGAAGATTCAAAACGGCTTATTAGAGCTAGATACATGACCAAATGGGAAACCGAACATACTGGCTACACACAAAAAAAATATGCCTATTACCAGTTGAACAGAAGAGGGCAGGTCGTGGTCTTCAGACTTCGCACTGGCCACAATAGACTGAGGTACCACCTATTCAAAAAATTGAAGATAGGTGGCACCGACGAATGCCCGTGTGGTACCGGGAAAATGACCGCTGAACATTTGCTGCAAAACTGCCCGACATACGAGAATCAGAGAGAGCAGATGTGGCCATCACCAGTGGCAACACTAGACAAGCTCTATGGCAGTGTCGACAGCCTCAGGATGACCGCTGCTTTTTTCGAAAAAATAATTGTTGCTGACTGACTGCCTACGATGAAGAAGAAAAAGACGATTCATGAATGTTAAACTATCCCTGCTGTTTATCTATTCTGCTGTCTACCATTGATTTATGAATGTTAAACTATCCATGCTGTTTATCTATTTTGCTGTCTCCCATTGATTTATAAATGTTAAACTATCCATGCTGTTTATCTATTCTGCTGTCTCCCATTGATTTATGAATGTTAAACTATCCATGCTGTTTATCTATTCTGCTGTCTCCCATTGATTTATGAATGTTAAACTATCCATGCTGTTTATCTATTATGTTGTCACCCATTGATTTATGAATGTTAAACTATCCATGCTGTTTATCTATTATGTTGTCACCCCTTGATTCATAAATATTAAACTATCAATGCTGTTTATCTATTCTGTTGTCACCCATTGATTTATGAATGTTAAACTATCAATGCTGTTTATCTATTATGTTGTCACCCATTGATTTATGAATGTTAAACTATCCATGCTGTTTATCTATTCTGCTGTCTCCCATTGATTTATGAATGTTAAACTATCCATGCTGTTTATCTATTATGTTGTCACCCATTGATTTATGAATGTTAAACTATCCATGCTGTTTATCTATTATGTTGTCACCCCTTGATTCATAAATATTAAACTATCAATGCTGTTTATCTATTCTGTTGTCACCCATTGATTTATGAATGTTAAACTATCAATGCTGTTTATCTATTATGTTGTCACCCATTGATTTATGAATGTTAAACTATCCATGCTGTTAATCCATGTTAATGTTGATGTCTCCCTTTTATCCTTGGATGTTAAATGTTACTGGCTGTAATCCACTCTGCTACTGCATTCCGCATGTGTTTTAATGTGATAATATCAATCGTCGTATGGCCTCGCCTCACCATCATCTTGTCCTTACCTTTCAACTTTTGCTTCTGTGATTCCTGACATCCTCCAGCCCTCTACCACTCACCCCTTGTCATTACAACTGATTCCACTATTGTAATTTCCTACCATCTATGTTATGCTGTTCTGCTGTTGTACAGTTCTATTTTATTGCGATTATTTCTCCTTTTCTCTTTGCCTTCATCATTATACTTTTCTTGTTCGTTCAATTTTATCTTTATCGGATGAATTCTACAATTGTAGCGGAGTGGTCCGCCGGGGGCTTTGTCTACGTCTAGGACAAGAATAGCACCACTGCCCCACATAGAGCATGTCGTAAGGACGACTAACTGTGTGAGATGGCATAAACATCGGACATGGCTATGTTGTTTGTTATAAATAGATGGCGAATAACAGCATGAGGGTCCACTTTGCATTAGTTTTTGAGTCTATTAAGATGGTCTCGAACATCTGTTAATCTCCCACGTCCCAACGTAGTAATAAGCTGCTCGAGTCTAGTCCGTTAAACAGAACATCCTCCTGCGGGCTACATCCAGCTCACGCCAGAGCTGGGACTTGCACATGAGCATTCGCCCCAGTAGAAGTACAGGTCGACTAAGACTAAGATTCTACAATTCAGAGCAAACACATTGTTGCCAGTGTCTGGCAACGTATTTTAGATTACAGTTGAAAACGTGTGCCTCTCAATTCTTTCCACCCCCATTATCTCTAGTCTCACCTCCTATTCCCCCAAGTAATAGATTGTAAGAGGATTATGTTTCTGGCGTGACCACAATTATGCCACTCTTATTTGTAGTAGGACTTACTATTTCAAGTTCCCGAATAATCGCCATAATACGCGCTGGCCCATTCCAACTTCACCATTATTGCACAACACTATTATCAATTATCATTCTTCTTCTATCACTTAGTTTTGTCTTATTGTTTAGATGTCACTTGCATTCCAGGACCCAATTCACACATCACAAATTGGGGATTCTTTCTTCTCAATTGCAAGCTTAATTTCGTAATGTGTAGTGAAGGGCTGAAATATAATAGTATTCATTTGTATTGGTGCATTTATCTCTTCATTTGTTGTATCATTTTCTGTACAGATGGTCGCTAGGCAATGTTCGTGACATTTTCCTATTTGACCACGTCCGTGTGTTTGTGTGTGTGTGTATACATACACATATACATACACATATACATACAATATATATATATACACGAGACGTGTTCAAATGAAACTGGACCAAACTGCACCTTACGTATGATGCGCATGATGACGTCACTTCAGGTGACGCTCATACCAACGGTCAAGTTTGTACAGTTGCATTATCCTCCGGCTCATAGTTTCCTCCGCAGTATGACACCAGTCATATTTTCAACGGTATGCTGAGGAAACTATGAGTCGGAGGATTATTAAATTTGGCAAACTTGGCGGCTGGTATTTCCTGTTTACACCTGAAGTGACGTCATACTGCGAACCGTACGTATGTTTACTTGGTGCAGTTAGGTCCGGTTTCATGTGTACATGGATTGATCGATGCACAATCAGAGGTAATGGCAGCCAAGGTTGTGAAGAAATGCAATCTGGGGGTAAACATATATTATGAACAACTTGTGAGAATGACGTCTTCTCATGATCAAGACAGTTTAGCAGAGACAGGGGAGGATCTACAAATACTGGTCAATAAAATCGCACATAGCATGAAAATAAACACTAAAAACAACAAGATAATAATCATTGCCAAGGATTCTACGAAAATAAAAGGCAGACATCGAATGGAAAACAATCAATTATACCAATTCCCATACTGGGTTAAATCATTGCAGAATATGCACGATGTCGTAGAGAAATAAGAACTGGGGTGGCGATGCCAAAGCCAAAGAAGACATCTAGAGAGTTCTGATTCTATCAGATAGCATTAGTATGACGATACTGAATAGATCCCTGGCCACATATGCTTTTTTTGTGGTGTTGTACTGTTCTAAAACATTGACAATAAATAAAGGAGAGAAGAAATACTTGGAGGGTTTTTGGGATGTGGTGGTAACGTAAGATGAATAAAGGTGAACTGGACAGAGAAGAAGTCAAACGAAACTGCCTTTGTGGAAGTGGTGGAGGATAGCTGTTAGACATGATTAAAAAAAACAAGTTAAGTCACGTGGGCCCAGTGAGGAAAGTCTTTGAAGACGGAACACAGATAAAGAGAGCAAGGTGCAGGTCAAGAAATACATATGTGACACAAGCATGGCGATAAAGACTGATTCTGAGCTAAAAACGGTCTAAAATGACTTGCAGAATGGGAAAGAGAATCTTGAGACTGATAACCATTCTAGGACTAAAAGGAATGATGATGACGGTGTGTCTGTGTGTGTGTTTGTGTGTTTTTGTGTCCTCTCTGTGCCATGTTAATGTGTGTGAAATAGTGCATATATTTATCCTCGTTTAACGCTGTGTGAGAACATGGACGTGGACTCTGCATTTATTCATGAGTTATGTTGTATTAGGCGTGCTTCGATCTGCATTTTGTAAGTTCCAGTGCATGTTTATTAACGATATGCAAATAATGAAATTAAATGCAAAAACAAATAATTTGATAATGAAATGAAATGCAAAATAATATTTGGATATAAACCAAACACGAGCTAGCTTGAGTGTAACAAATACATATACATGATCACCATAGGGTATAATATACACTGCTGCATGTTTGCTAAGCGATCCACGCTGCTCTAGTGTCGTGTATGATTTGTGATGTGTCATTAGATATCATATGACTACAAATGTATACTGAAAATGTATAGTTCAAATAGTGGAGGGGATATAAGCATGCTAGAAAAGAACAGGAGAAGAGCGACAAAACTTATAGTGGGATTCCGGAATTATAGTTATATGCAAATACTAAGAAAGACCGGTCTTCAGTGTCTAGAAATTAGAAGAATTAACCATGATTGTATTCAAATTTATAAGATAATCAAATTAAAGTATAAATGAGACTAACTTGTTACTAAAGTACAGCCGCCTACAAGAACAAACGGGCGCAGCTACAAACTAATCAAAGAAAGGTCAATATTATAAATTAGGTAAATATTTTTTTAGAGTGAGGGGAAATCTTTCAAATGCATTGCCACATGGAATAGTAGAGGCAGAGTCAATTAATGCATTAAACATAAATTGGACGTGCATAGTTTTTAGATCAGGTGAAGTAGAATAAACTGGTTGAATGCAGAGTCTTCTAAACCAGTATAAAGACGTTAAGTTAATTTAGAAAACATCCTATTCATGCCAGTTCTGCTAACACACGGCATGCAGTGTCTACCACGACATAGCTTTGAACGGCATGCTAATCTGAAAGTCATTGCGAGATTGTGAGCTCGTCAGGTTATTCACAAAGCACTGACAGTTCAAAACCTGGAAACGTGTTATTGCGGTCAACTAGTCTCGGGGAAACTATAGCTGCCACTCAACATTACCAAGTCAGGGCTGAATGCCCGAGGGAGGCGATGGTTTGTTGTATAGGGCAAAACCAACATAGTTGCGTCTAGACACATGGATGTAAGAAATACTACACAAGCAGAACAATGCCACACATCAGACAGTGAGCACTATGGCGATAAGCTAATGTATGATACCACGCTTTCAAACTCTTACTGCTCTCACAACAACCGTGGACACTGACATAATGGGTATAACGGATATTGTTCCTGAATTAGATCAGATTCCACGACTGGCTCAGAGTTCAGCTTCTCTCATGGTAAAGTGCTTTTCCCCCACAGCGGAATGTCAGAAACAAAGTACCCATTATTTTCATATAATCAGTGTATCCAAGAAAAACCATGTCTTCAAAATGCTCCTGCCATAGGTAAAATGAAGATGTCTTATATTATTCAAATTATTCGATCATCTTCAGAACAAAGTTACGGTTTCTTTTACAAAGCACAGTGTTCCCTGTAAGGCTGTGTTGTCTCAATACAGCTGTCCGGCGAGGCCAGTACTGTTCTTTCTCTTCCCGTGTATAGGTATGGCCAAGGTGGTATTCGGCAACATGTGACACATACTGACATTCAAACAGATAAGACAGATTTGAAAGTGAGAATTGTCAGGTGTACACTCGTCATCACTTTATGGCACAGAAACATGGACACTGAATAATATGATGGAAAACAATATTGTGGCTTTCGAAATGTGGGTATATAGAAGATTGAGTCGTATTTCTTGGAAAGAGAAGAAAACAAATTTTGAGGTATTGGAAAAGGTGGGGGTGAAAAAGAGAATTAATGACCGAAATCAGGATTAGACGTTACGTTATTTTGGTCATATTACAAAACATACCTCCTTGTTGAAGAACATACTGATTGGCATGGTGGAAGGCAGTCGTTCAGGAGGCAAACAACGCCTTCGCTTAAAGTGGGTGGATAACGTCAGGAGATGGACTGAACAGCGCCTCTCAGATTGCACCATTAGGACAAGAGATAGAGGAAACTGAAGATCCATTGAGACAAGAGATAGAAGACGCTGGAGATCCGTTGAGACAAGAGATAGAGGACACTGGAGATCCGTTGAGACAAGAGATAGAGGACACTGGAGATCCGTTGAGACAAGAGATAGAGAACACTGGAGATCCGTTGAGACAAGAGATAGAGGACACTGGAGATCCGTTGAGACAAGAGATAGAGAACACTGGAGATCCGTTGAGACAAGAAATAGAGAACACTGGAGATCCGTTGAGACAAGAGATAGAGGACACTGGAGATCCGTTGAGACAAAAGATAGAGGACACATATCCATTGAGGCAAGAGATAGAGGACACTGGAGATCCGTTGAGGCAAGAGATACAGGACACAGATCCTTTGAGGCGAGAGATTGAGGACACAGATCCGTTGAGACAAGAGATAGAGGACACAGATCCGTTGAGGCAAGAGATAGAGGAAACATATCCGTTGAGGCAAGAGATAGAGGACACAAATCCGTTGAGACAAGAGATAGAGGACACTGGAGATCCGTTGACACAAGAGATAGAGGACACTGGAGATCCGTTGAGGCAAGAGATAGAGGACACTGGAGATCCGTTGAGGCAAGCGATAGAGGACATTGGAGATCCGTTGAGGCAAGAGATAGAGGACACTGGAGATCCGTTTTGCCAAGAGATAAAGTACATTGGAGATCTGTTGAAACAAGAGATAGAGGACACTGGAGATCCGTTGACACAAGAGATAGAGGACACTGGAGATCCGTTGACACAGGAGATAGACGACACTGGTTGGTTGTTCTGTTAAAACCACAATATAGTGTAACTATGGTTGGTTGTTCTGTTAAAACCACAATATAGTGTAACTATGGTTGCTTGTTCTGTTAAAACCACAATATAGTGTAACTATGGTTGCTTGTTCTGTTAAAACGACAATATAGTGTAACTATGGTTGGTTGTTCTGTTAAAACCACAATATAGTGTAACTATGGTTGGTTGTTCTGTTAAAACCACAATATAGTGTAACTATGGTTGGTTGTTCTGTTAAAAGCACAATATAGTGTAACTATGGTTGGTTGTTCTGTTAAAACCACAATATAGTGTAACTATGGTTAGTTGTTCTGTTAAAACCACAATATAGTGTAACTATGGTTGGTTGTTCTGTTAAAACCACAATATAGTGTAACTATGGTTGGTTGTTCTGTTAAAACCACAATATAGTGTAACTATGGTTGGTTGTTCTCTACATAACGCGAACAGTTGTTGAAATCAACTTCTCAATGTTCAGTTTTTTTGTGCACTTCAAAAATCAGAAGACTGCTCGGCTTCTCTCCTCATTGTGTGTATGTCAGTAGTGCTGGAAAATTCGACCTATCATAGGCTGCCTTCTCACATAAATGTAATCTGTTACCAGCATGTAATAGGAGCCGCTAAAACATACATGTATATTTTGCACATTTGAACGTAATAAAACATCAGGGTTTAGCACGCTATGACGTCTGCCATAAGTACACACGGGGAGACGATCATTGATAGATATCAATGGAGTCCAGTTGGTTTATTTAGAGGCGTGTCGACGTCCCCTACATGAGCAGAAGTCCTGCACACAAATTATTACACCTGCATGATCTAGCTGATATTCTGTTAAATTATACCTGTTTAAATCAAGTGCCATCTCAGCATAAAATGTCGGCTGTATTGGATCTGCAGTCCCATATCTCTAGCCATAACGGTGCAATCTGACACAGCACATCTCTTGATTTTGTATTCCCACTTTATGTCTTCCTCTTGAACGACTGCCTTCCACCCTACCTTATAGTATGGTCTTCAACAAGGAGCTACGTCTTGTTATATATTAAATATCTTAACTGTCTATCAAATCTTGAATTCGGCCATGAATTCTCTACTTCTCGAATATTTTCAATACCTAGGCCTTTGTGTGCCTTCTCTATCCAAGAAATTCGACCAAATCCGCTTATATACCGACATTTTGAAGGATTTAATTACATTTTTCAATGTGTTATTCAGTGTCCATGTTTATATGTGATAAATTTATGACACGTATACATAACACCTGACAATTCTCATTTTCATTATATGGTTTATCTGTTTGGATGTCAGTATGTCTCACGTGATTGCTGATGGTTTATCCGTTTGGATGTCAGTATGTTTCACGTGATTGCTGATGGTTTATCTATTTGGATGTCAGTATGTCTCATGTGGTTACTGATGGTTTAACTGTAATGATGTCAGTATGTCTCACGTGGTTGCTGAACAACATCTTGCCAATACATATTACCATTTTCTGTTCTTCGAAAGTCTTATACAGTGGCAGTAACATGGTTTTCTTGTATATGTCACGAAATGCAGTTCATGTTTTGTCAAAACCTACATTAAAAAGTACTCTCACACATTTCGTATGTCAGATTTACAAAGATGACATAAGTAAAATGCTTGCCATATCAGAAGGACGTTGTGTAAATGCTTGACGTTGTTAATAAATTGCGCGGGACAGCGTTATGACAGCGTGTAGTTATTGTACTTAAAACACAATGCATTATTGCATCGTACAGTGGAAGACGTCTTTATACATAACAAAATGAAAAAGTCGAAGGACCCATCAAATGGGAATATATGGTGGCAGTGACTCTTTATATTCGGAAATACGTAAATGAAGCAAGCATATTTGTTTATTCTTTCGATATTGACTGAGACAGTGTATAAAGTTGATTGGCAAGATTGTCTTCAAGATTTGGCACAAATAACGCAAATGTCAGGCTGTGGTGTTTGTTGCTGCAAATAGCATGTTCTGATGTATTGGAGCCTATGATATCGGCGTGCCTGGTACCTTCTGGAAATGATGATGCGTTCTATCTTTACCTGTCTTTCTAGCTACCCAGTACATCATATACTCGCTGTTTGTCATAGTTATCCAGTACATCAGATACTCGCTGTTTGTCATAGTTATCCAGTACATCAGATACTCGCTGTTTGTCATAGTTATCCAGTACATCAGATACTCGCTGTTTGTCATAGTTATCCAGTACATCAGATAATCGCTGTTTGTTATAGTTATCCAGTACATCAGATACTCGCTGTTTACCAAGCCGTCATGACATGCTTATCGCACAATGTCCATCTTTGCTTTTCTATCGTTTGTCCTATATGTGAGTCTGTGCCTATACACAAACATCTATATCAGTAATAAACACATGCCTGATATTCCTACCAATTATGTTACCTAGGCAGTTTTCCTGCTGTTTTCCTGTTGGATTCTTGCTGTTTTCATGTCATGTTTTATTATGTCACTTTCTACATGTTAACCAAAAGACTATCATCATTCTCAGAAACTATCTACTTTTGTATTTGATATAATCGTTCTCCTGTCTGGCATACTGTTAAAGAAGTACAGGCAGCGTTGAAGGAAACTGGCCGCCTTAGGTAGACAAACTGTGGTTTCGAATAATGAAGTATCTAACATCTGACCCAGACAGAAGTGTATGCCATGGTACTATCTTGACTCGGATTTTCAGTTTACTTCCATCACGTCACGGATTGTTGTCATGGTGGTTAGTATTGTACTGCTAGTTTCTGGCAGATTGTGTAACATCTTTCACTTTCCTTTGATCTCACAATTATTTTCTTCCTTATTTATGTCTTGAAAAAAAGAATGGAGATGTTCTCTGTATGTTCTCTGCAACAATACACATCGAAGCAAGGAAGTGTTAAACCATAAAAATCATTGGTCAGAACAAAATTGGAGTACTGTGACCAATCGTGGCGTAGAGTGGATATAGATACGATATAACGGAAAAAAGAGCTACGAAAATGATTGTGGGATTCCAGAATTATAGTTAAGAGGAGAGACTACCAAAAAAATGGTCTGATTGTCTAAGACACAGAAGAATTCGAGGTGACTTAATACACGTCTGTAAATTAGTCAATGGAAAGGATAAATTAGACTATACCAAGATTTTAAAGTGCAACTGGCTACAAGACCTAGAGGTCACAGCTTCAAATTATGTTAAAAACAGGTCCAGGTTATATTTAGAAATACGGGTTTAGTCAGAGAGTTGTGAATGCTGGAAATGCATTGCCACAGGGTGTGGTGAAGGCATGGTCAGGTAATGCATTCAAAAGTAGACTGGATGATCTCAGAAATGTTTTCATGTCGGTGGAGTTAAATAAACTGGTTGGATACGGACTCTATAGAGCCTTCTGAACCAGTAAAAAGAAGTGAAGTTATTCATTTACATCAGCTCTATGTTCTCTGTGTCACCCTTGCAAGTTAATTCTTGTTGGTGTGCCTTGCCATTTCTCTTAGTGGCTTCCCATTTCCTACATGGCAAGCATACGCTACGTTGAGTAGCTGATGGCTGATCAAGTTGCATGGTCATTGGAGAGATATAAGCTTGCAGTAACCTTCTATGTTTCTACGTTTGTCAGATGGCGTCAACTGTAGCCGCTGGCATTTATCGTCAATATACAATTCATAGGACTCCCTGATCCCTCCTTAGCAATCTACATTGCACTTGCTCAGTATGGTTCTCATGTCTTTTCATCGAATCCTTTCAAACGATCGAATAATTGATTAATCAACTTTCTCTCATCCGCAGATATTCGCATTTCTCTTCACTGTATCGTACTCTGTAAATCGTTACTAGATATTTATATAAAACCCAAATGACTACTGCGCCGCCAAAGAAGTTCAACACACGCCTGAGATGATGGTGGTCTGACTAAAGGCATGCGTTGGAGAATTATTAATAATTCAAACAGAATTTAAAATTAACTATTCAAACAGTGACATGTATGTGTATGATATAGGTAACAGCACAGTTAACAGTAATTGCACACATACATGAATATCCACATACCCACACTTACACACACATGCGAGAGAGAGAGAGAGAGAGAGAGAGAGAGGGCGGAGGGGGGGAGAGAGGGCGGGGGGAGAGAGAGAGAGATAATGACAGAGGGGGAGAGAAATGGAATTTACTCAATACCAAACAAATGGTTATTTAAAGCACACATTCATGTCTAGGAGGCAAATTCCTATACTCATGACTTCCTTAGAGCGATACGCATCCCTCGGCTGGAGGTACGTGTTGGGAATCTGGAGTTTATAGTCATTCAGTTTCAGTACAGTTTGTGTGTGTATGTATTTTTCTGAGTGCTTCAAATATATCTTTCTTTGCTTTGGTGTTTATAATTGTTGACTATAAATTACAAGGTTCTAAATGTTATAGCCGGGAATGGGGTTAAGGATGAACTATCAACACCAACTAAATGCTCCCATGGCGTGCGTCTCATATAGCCTCTGACAACAAAGTCCAACCCCTGGCTTTCGTGTGGCATAACTGGTTTGACTAACAGGAAAAGGGCCGGAAGGCGAGCAATAGGCGCCTTAAAACCAGTAGTTTCGGGCAGATGGGGCTCGAAAGCCTAGAAAGGCAGCTCATCTAGGAGAAGAAACTCTGATTAAAAACCATATCAAATCTTGCTGATAAGATACTGGCGTATCTTGTTGGCTTTTGTCAGATACGGCTGTGCAACCTGGTTTCTGATAACTCTGAAAGTTGGTCAGCGTCTACCAAACCTGACAACTGATGGAGCATACGCAATAATACAATGCCTTAATCCAAGATCGAGGAAATACAGCCTCAGCTGTGTGTTGTGGCAGGGCAGACCACGCCTTGGTTGGCGGTTGGTCTAGGAGAGAAACCCCGACAGGCGAACAGATAGAGCATTGCTCTGATGATCCGGCAGCTTCTGCAGCTTGCCTTGTTCCAAATGTACTGGTATCACCTTTCCATTGGAGCAAACAGGGCAGACCGAGAGAAGGATCATGCTGCATGGGCAACACACGGTCTCTATATATCTGTCCGGGCGTTGTCATAATAGCATAACTACTATCGTCTGACAAGACGATGATGATAAATGAAATATGATCACAGTTAATTTATACATATATCGTGTCTGATGCAATTTTAGTGTAGTCATCATGCCATGCTAGGCGTTAAAACAAATTGTAAAAGAAGTGGTATAGGCGGTTGCGTTAAGACAAATTGTAAAAGAAGTGGTACAGGCGGTTGAAATGTCCTTTTCGCGAAAACAATATTTTAATTGTTCTAAGGACGATCACATTTGACGTAATAAAGTGTACACTGACGTAGTATTTCAGTTGTTCATTTGGCGATATAATATGTCTCAGCTGATTGTGACCGGATCAATAATTCAGCCGTTTTTGTACGAAAAGAATATGCATCAGTTAAATGTGAACAGAAGAATGTATATGTTGTTCATATGACGATGATCATACGGTAGAGCCAATTGTCCTGGCCGAATTGACGTGTGATGTGACACAAACATGAACAAGCATCTCATATTGGCCCATGGAACTGAAGGAAACATAGACCGACATCTATTATTAACGATTGCAGGCGCATAGACAGGCGATAACAACGTGTACGGATGTTACTAAGACATTGGACAACTCCGATAACTGGGTTCCGGCCACTAATATATCCAGATTGCTAAAGTCATTTTCAGATAAATTGCACATTGACTCATATTTCAATTTAACGTTGCTCGTGCATTCCTCTATAATGTGTTTCTGTTGCTTATTTGGTTCATCCGTTCTTGCATTTAGCAAAGTGTTGATTTGTTTGAACAGATGTTTAATGTCTTCGAGTTTTGGATTTAGTTGTTTCAGAGCAGGAGGAATGTCATGCCAGAAGAATTACAGCCCGTTGTTATTGCCTTCAGTTTTGTTAGAAATGTAAGAGGTTCCACAATACAAGACAATAAATGGGGCACTTGAATGTAATGTGGAAGACATTACTATGAACTTGAAGGCGTAAACAGTGTTGATTGTCAACCCACGACCGCATGGCATTAAAAGAATGAACGCTTTTGTCATTAGTGGTAATGTTTCTACATATGTGCTTTCATCCATTACGTTAACCAATGGAATAGGTATATCCAGACAATTAAACAAGGCGATCATGAATGTTGTTGTCAGCGAACCATTCATAATAATGGATATAAACTATATAAGTCACAAAGAGACGTTAACTTCGGACTTGAATCTTTGATATAAAGACAGATAATGGAATCATTTTAAAATAAATTCATATAAACAATTCTGAACATATATGTCAATTATTGAATTACAACTTTCTACAGAACACGTAGTGTGCATTGTTGTATATGTTCATGATTTTACAGACATTAAGTAATTGTCTGCCTGGCGATCTAATTTTACTGACTGGTTTCCTTTTCAACACTAATCTGTGCTAATTGATCATTATTTTCTTATAAAAAAAAATTATTAAAGAGAAGTTATACACCGAGGAAGTAATGAAATAGATTCATGTAGTAGATGTATTAACTATCAAGATTACTATACATATTGATGCTAAATACTCAATAATAGTGGCTGGTTTAAACTGGCTGCAATAATATCTTACAGGTGAAAGCTCGGACGAATAAGTTCGATTGACGACTTTTCTGACGTCTGTCAAAGGATCCCATGAAAATCTATCAACCTGGCCAACAGTTTAAAGCGCTTACCCAACTACAAGCTACTCACCGTGTTGTATCACATCCGAGCGAGATCTCTCCTACATGAAATCACTCCCCAGATGTCACGCAAACTGATGGTGATTAGTCATTGCAGGTGTTTCACGTGTCTCCTGCTTCGGCTTTCACAATGTGTGGCTTATCACTCAATCTACACTTGTGTAGAGTAATTCAATTTCCTCACTCAGAGACACGAAAAAAGACGTAAATTGAACTCCCACTCTCTCTCAATTCTTGCCAGTCCCTTCTACGAATGAGACAGTGCGCGTAACTAGGATAAGTTATCTGTCCCTTTCTGTGCGCGCGGGAAACGACAGTGAGCGCTAGACGACGTTCTGGCCTTATTTACAAAAAATGGCTAGCAGGATATTGGAGCAAGCGCGGCTCTGGTTTGTGATGTATGCGTGAGAAGAGGAGAACATGTGCATCTGATTCCAGGAGGTTGTGGAAGTGTGGTGGTAGTTTGTGATGCCTGAACTGTATCAAGTGAAGACAGACAGACCGCTACTGGCTGGGGACGAATTATACCAGAGCATAATCAGTTTCATGTTTGTGACACACACAGCGGGGCAGCGGAAATCAAGACTAGCAGTGACACACATTTCTGGACAGAGGAGACAGACCTGGGTATCGGCATACATACCTGGACAGCCACATGCATACCTGGAATGGGGCGTACATACATGGACAGCGATATACATACCAGGACAGCGATATGCATACCTGGACAGCGACATACATACCTGGACAGCGATACACATAGCTGGACAGAGACGTACATATATGGACAGCGACATACATTCCTGGACAGCGACATGCATACATGGACAGCGACATGCATACATGGACAGCGACATACATACCCGGACAGTGACATAGTTACCTAGACAGGGACATGCATACCTGGACAGTCTCATACATACCTGGGCAGATATGCACCTACCTGGACAGAGACATACTTACCTGGACAGCGACATACAAACCAGGACAGAGACGTACTGACCTGGACAGAGATATATTTACCTGGACAGCGACATACATCGACGGACAGCGACAAGCATATTTGGACAACATAAACAGGCCTGGACAACAACATAAAACAGGTCCGGACAACACCATAAACAGGTCCGGACAACAACATAAACAGGTCCGGACAACAATATAAACAGGCCTGGACAACATAAACAGGCCTGGACAACAACATAAAATGGCCTGGACAGCAACATAAACAGGCCTGGACGACAACATAAACAGGCCTGGAAAACAACGTAAACAGGTCCGGACAACATAAACAGGCCTGGACAACAACATAAACAGGCCTGGACAACAACATAAACAGACCTGGACAACAACATAAACAGGCCTGGACAACAACAATCAGAACCTTGCCGCTCCTGGCGTCATACAAGATATTGAACATTAAACCGGCAAGAGAATCAGCCAGACCTTGTCTAATTACGTAAGCATTTCTCCATTTTGTCTAATTGGCTGGTTAGTTGTGTCATTCTTGTATGTTGGTTCGTCTAGCCTCATCTGCTTATATAATTGAACATTTCTGTATCTTTTCTGGTTGGTTTTTCCCGATTAATATGTAGATGCATGTAGTGTATTTAGGTGGCCGAGATAGCGCATTGGGTCGATATATCCTTACAAAGTTGGTTCCAGAATACTCTGCCAAAGTAAAAGGTGGCCCGCGTGATGTTTACACATCACCCCTAGTGGACTATTGGTCAAGAAAGATATGGACCTAACACCATATTCCCAATATGTCACACTGACGTGTTAACGGGATCTTGACTTCTTATTTCAATTGCGTATTTAAAATAACTTAAAATAACATCTCCTTCTCTATTTCTCTGTCTTTATCTATTGTTCTCTCTCTTTTTCTCTTTCTATATCTCCATTTATCAATCTTACTTGTTCTCTCTTTTTCTCTTTCTCTTTATCTATCTCTCCATTTCTCTCTGATATTATCTATCTATTTATCTCCCTATTTCTCTTTCTATTGATATCGCTATCTATTTTCTCTATTTCTCTCTCTATCTCGTTTTCTTTCTCTCTCTATTGTCTCTCTCCCTATGTCTCTCTCCCTATTTCTCTCTCTCTCTTTCGTTTTCACTTAAACTGTATGCCCTTCTCTCTCCTATCTCGTTCTTTCTTTCTCTATCTATCTCTTTTTCTCTCTATTCCTTTTTTTCTCTTTCTCTTTTTCTATCTCTTTCTCACTCTTTCTCCTTTCTTTTTCTCACAACTTTCTGTATTATTATTCTTGGTAGTCTGTTAATGTTTCTTATTTCTGCACCTATCCAAGTCCAAGTAATATTGGGATATGAGCTTTCTATACAGTCGATGTAAAGTGCTCATCTCTTGTATGTAGAACTGGTGGTCTTGTGATGCAAGGTTGTTGAAATGAAGATTGTAACATCAGCATTCTTGTGTTGGTACACATCAACAATTATTATTTGTACCACTGTTATACACACGCTTTATGTAATATGGTCAAGTCTTTTACATGGGTATGTCTGTCCGGTCGATCAGATGTTTTTTTCTGTTTAGGCTAGTACATGTAAATGTTTATTTAATGTACTTGATAGCTGCGTTTGTAGCACATATATGTACGCTTAGACTGTCCGTTCAAAAAGTCGCAAATGCCCGACAGTTCAGCCTGTTGTATATATTTATATGTTTTGTTGATCATCCCGTTGAATGTTATTAAGTCTGTTCAATAAGTCTTTTGGGTAAGGCTGTTCCTTAAGTCTCTTAAGTAAGCTGTTTTAGTCAGGTAGTGGTGAGTGCTTGGAATGTACTGCCACATGAAGTAGTGGAGGCAGGGATAATTAGTGCATTTAAGAATAGTTTAAATGCACATAACTTTTAGAGCAAGGAAATGTAAATTAAACTGGTTGTATACAAACTCTGTAGAGTCTTCTAAACTAGTACAAAGACGTTAAGTTAAGTTTGTTCAGTTTTGTTGATGCCTGTTGAAAATACGAGTAGGCGAAATTCAGAGCAAAAGCAAAAACGGTACGTCCAAGAAACAATGAAATCACACAGGCTTGCAAGAACATGAGAGTGCAGAATTATACTGAGCTGAAGAGACAGGGGGTAGGGGTGATCATAAGACTTCAACACCAGTGCCTGGACTGACCAACCTGCTGATAAAGATTGTGATGATGATGATGCTGATGATAGAGTAGATTAACAAAAGCTGATCAACTGAGATCACTCTTTTCCATTAGCCACTTCCCTGTGCACCGATGAATACGACAAAGAGATATCATCTTCCTACAACTGTTCACAGCTGCCCTTAAAGATGTTTAGTGTGCCCCTAAACTAGTTTCCCAACCTTTTTACACCTGCAGACAGGTACAAATGGGAAACATTTGAAGGAAGATAAAAATATTTGCTGTTTGAATTTGTTTTGTCTCTATCTTGTAGGGATTCAAATTTGACAACACAATAACATACCCAAAAAACATGTCTTCCAAATTACAACACAATATTAGCAGATAACCTCTAAAACGTGTCTATTAATTTTATCCTGACCTAATTTACGTATCACGATATTTGCAGGCATCGCACCCCCTCCCACAAACCTTTAAAACTTTGATAAA
This sequence comes from Ariolimax columbianus, assembly GCA_036924085.1. NCBI lineage: Eukaryota > Metazoa > Mollusca > Gastropoda > Stylommatophora > Arionidae > Ariolimax > Ariolimax columbianus. The sequence continues at coordinate 37,250,690 of JAVGWX010000019.1, read as the reverse complement.
CACGCAAATATAGATGAGCTCTTGTACTGATACATGTGTGGCTGACAGATGACATGTGTGGGTGACAGATGCCATGTGTGGCTGACAGATGACAATCGTGGCTGACAGACAATATTTGTGGCTGACAGATGGCATGTGCGGCAGACAGATGACATGTGTGGCTGACAGACGACATGTGTGGCTGACAGATGATGACATGTGCGGTAGATAGACGACATGTGTAGCTGATAGATGACATGTGTGGCTGATAGATAACATGTTTAGCTGACAGACGACATGTGTGGCTGACAGACAACATGTGTGGCTGACAGATGGCATTTTAGTTTAACCATTAGCCAGTCACAACTTGGATCACTTCAAGCCGATCTCCGCACTGGCTTTCGTCACAATCATCGTGTCGCGGGCCGGCAGGAAATTTCTGCAGACCTACTGGTCCAGGGACCGGCGGTTGGGAAACACTGCCCTGAACTGTAAGGATCAAGGTGTCCACGGATGGCGGCATACGTTCTCACACCTACGTTTTTAGGACGATATTGTGATCTTCAACCACCAGACGCCGAACAGACCCTGAAGGAGCACAATGAAGCAGGCTGTCCTGAACATAAATAGAAAGACGATTCAATTTAGACTCGTTCTGCCCTAAGGGGATTCAGTGATTGGGAAATTAGCCTGTAAAAATTGTTTGTCTACCTAGACTAGGAAATGAACTACAACCTGTTTAGGTTGTAGTTGATTTCCTAGTCAACGTTTGTTGATAAAGAGATTTGACGGAAGAGATCGGGGGGTTGGCGCAGCTTCAACCGCAATTAAACTGATACTCATTCAGCTGACGGACGTTAAGTCCAGGGCTCACACCTTCAAAAGCATGGTTATCCCAGCAATGCTATCTTCTTCTTCTCCGTACGCTGGTTACAGCGATATACGTTGCACTGTTTTGTTAAGCCTGTGGCCCAGTGCATCCGATTTTAACAGGCGTTTCTGCAGGGATGCCCTCCTTAGCATTTGGCTGTCCTGAGCCTATCTGCAAGGTAGCAGTTGTTTGTGGTCAGAGTTGTCTCTCTTAGGGAAGTTGTCTTGCAGGACTATCGAGTCTTCCCTACTCGTGTCTATAGGGTGTGGTGATGATATGATATGATATGATGGACTATGTACTAGTTTGTACTATCCCGGAAGAGAGGCAGTCCAGTGTGTCTGTGTCCCAGGATCGTCACTTCCTGCCAGAAATGTAGCATATGCATGTGAGTGGGGTATTTCTTTGCTCCCTTTATTTTCTCGGCTCCTCTGCAGTGATGGTACGCCTAGCATTCCCCGCCACCTGGGAGGTTGTCACAATAGGGCAGATGTGCAATTGTCCGCTGGCCTGCAACTCTTCTGCGTCCATTGGGATGACTGATAGCAGACAGAGGTAAAGAGCGAGGCAGAAGTGCATTTAACCAAGGGACAAGCCTTGTCATGGCACGGAGATGTTGTTCGCCTGGTGTGCGGACATATCTCATGATCAAGGGTTGAGTCTCAACAGTCCGCAGTGAGGTGGCTGCTCTACTGCTTACGACCGAGAACTAAGTCTTTTACTAGTGGTATCACACACCGACGCCGTATGGGGTGAATATCGAGCAGCTCCCCGCCCGCTTTGATCGGCGGGACGGCAGCGACCTTTTCCTGCGGCTCGACCGGGTCGGGCTGAGACGTGAGCGTCAGGTCCCAACCATATCGTTGCCCCCCGTCGTAGTGGTCCAGCAATGCTATGTGAGAATGAGGTTTGGAGTCCACACAAATCAAGGCAAAGGCAATGGTCGCCGTCCATTGAAGACGATGATGGCATAATTAATTTTGTTAGCGCTATTTTTAGTAAGGATAAACTGCGCTACTTTTTATCCTCACTCTCTAGTTTCGTAAGGCCCGACCACAGCGACAAGTCAAAGACAAGATGGCTAGGGGGCGACTACGAGATGCAGAGGACTCCGCATCAAGCAACCGTGAAAAAGAGGGCGGAGTCCGGATTCGAACCCACATCACCTGATCACAAGGCCGACAGCTTAACCACTTCGCCATGGAATCCCCAAATCACAAATCAGACGCATATAAACTCCGTATTACCGACCGAGCAATGCAGAGACGAATCCTAAACATCTCCCTAAGAAACCACATCTGAAATGCCGACATTTTACGGGATGTCGTCGACTCTGGGTCAATGCGAAATACAGATGGCTTGCCCATGTGGTCCGCGTGACTGATGATAGATGAGCCAGAAGGGTGTCTTTCTGCTGATTTGTACCATGCCCTCGGACCATCATGGTACTCTAGGACAAAGGACAGACACTTAATACATTCAAGCAGCTTTTGTCTACCTGACATCAGGAAACCTTGCCTTATTGAACACCATGATTCAAGAATCAAGTAAGTAAGAGCAATAGTTTCATGGCAGAGTGAAAGAGTTCAACTCCCGCTACTGGTAGCTTCAGTCGACCCAGATGTAAATGGATAGCTGACTGACTGTTAGGGAGGGAAAAAGCAGTGATGAAGAAAAGTGGTCACACCGCTTCACAAACGCGGCTACTGGGAACAATGTAGTCTTTAACATTTCATCTTTGACGGCAGTGTTTGCAATGGGACTACCTTTAACTTTTTACTTTGTCTGTTTAGTGTGTCTGTCACCTCAGTCTATCCAGTGTGGCTGTCACCTCAGTCTGTCATATCTTTGTCTCTGTCTGGTCAGTGTGTCCGTCACCTCAGTCTGTCACCTCGCTGTCTCTATTATCTGCTCAATGTATCTGTTTTCTCAGTCTGTCATATATGGCTGTCTTCTTTGTCTGCTTAGTGTCTGTGTCCATAATCTATCATAGGTCGCTGTCTGTTTCTGATGTCGAAGAAATGCCTGAATGTTTGGTCTGGCACATTTGTCTGGCTGTTCAATCGTTCAAATATGTCTGGCTGTAAAGAATATGATGGCTTAGTCTGTCATACTGATGTTGTCTTACTGGGGCATCTGTTATATCTCTATTTAGTCTATGTGAGCATTTGATCTATCATTCGTCTATCAGTTAAGTCAGTAGAACAACACAATCTGCCAAATCCCTGTCTGTTTAATTTGTTCAACGACTGTCTGTCTGTTTAGTCTGTCACATATGTGTCATTCAGTCTGCCATTTTTGTTTGTCTTACTCGTTTTTACTTGAGATGTCTGCTTGGGCTGCCCAAGATCGGGTGCCAAGACAAAGTGCCTAATTCATTAATTCGTATTAACACTAACATGCTGAACATTCATATGGTTCGGATAAAAACCCAAGAAAAGATGAACGGGATAAAAACCCCAGAAAAGATGAACGCGACATGTTGTTTCTCAAGCGACCCTAGTCTCAAGGGAGGTGGAGTCAGAGTGTCTGCATCCTGAGTTATCTCAAGTCGTCTCGACTGATCGTTCTGTCACTGGCCCAATGTATATCGGGACCAGAGAGTGAGGTTGAAGACCACTGCAGTTTCTTACTCACTATAATCCAAATACAACGCAAGCTTGATCATCAAAATAAAACCGTATGATGATTTCACCATTACCGCTTGCGCTTGACAACTAACTATCACTATCACTCCTTGTCATTATGTCTGCCTGATCTGTATGTATGTCAAAGCTACCAGTTGTGTCCGTTGCGACGATGACATTTTTTCCCCTGTTCTTTTGTGTGAGTCTACTCATTCTATCATTGATGTTATTTGTTTATATTTCAAATCCTGATTGTCTGTTTTTAAATGTCTCTCGTCTATATCTGGTTTGTCTGCCATGACCTAACTGTCTGTAGTTGTCAAATTATTTGTTTGGCTATCGCATTATTATGCCTGTTTAATCTGTTGTATATATGTATGTTTAGCTTTGCACTTTAGACATATGTATATCGGGGCTGTTTGTTTAGTGTCTGATCAATGTCTGGTCTGTCTATCTGCTGATCTCTTCTCCGTTCTTGCCCTGTGTATTAGATAAGTATCAAATAGAGCGACTCTGACAGCTCTAACCGGTCTGTTGTTTTAGTCTAGAATGATATATCCACTCTATCCAATCTGAAATGCCTCGTATTGACTAGATTATCGTTTCGGTCTGTCCCACGACGCTGTTCTGTTAGTCTCACTGTCGCGCCTATTTGAATGTCTGTCTAAATTGTATGATTTTCCGGTCTTCTCTATCTGGATTTTATTTTATGTCTGTTCTCGTGTGACGTTTTTGATTTTTTGGCCTGTATCCTGCATCTGTCTCCGGTCCTTTTGACAACTGCACTCTTCAAAAGTAGAACAAAGACCCGCTAACACGGCGCTGTGACACATTGGGAACATGGTGTAATGTCGAGATGTTTGACCAACGGCACACTTGGGGGGGGGGGGGGGGGGGAGATGTAGAGAAGAGGAGGGTGGGGTATGGTCAATATGACGCACGTGCGCCTTTATTTTCCCCGCTTATTATGTGGCCAAATAGTTTAGGCTGGTTCGACCCCAGAACCTGTTGTGTGATCAGAAAAATTCCACACCACCTCGGGACACAACTGGGATTTATCGGCTGGGAAGCCAGTTCACCAATCAACCACGCCACCTCGACTCTCCTGCTGTCGTTTTCCTATTCATTATATGACCTGCTGTATTATTCCTAATCAGTATATGACCTGCTGTCGTATTCCTAATCATTATTTGACCTGCTTTTGTATTCATAATCATTATCTTAGAGAGAAGAGGAACCAAGAACGAAGAAGTCAACCACTGTGAACATCGGTGTTAGACCAGTGTTAGACAGGTGTAAGACCTGCGTTAGATCAGTGTTAGACAGGTGTAAGACCTGCGTTAGACCAGTGTTAGACAGGTGTAATACCTGCGTTAGATCAGTGTTAGACAGGTGTAAGACCTGCGTTAGATCAGTGTTAGACAGGTGTAAGACCTGCGTTAGACCAGTGTTAGACAGGTGTAAGACCTGCGTTAGATCAGTGTTAGACAGGTGTAAGACCTGCGTTAGACCAGTGTTAGACAGGTGTAAGACCTGCGTTAGATCAGTGTTAGACAGGTGTAAGACCTGCGTTAGACCAGTGTTAGACAGGTGTAAGACCTGCGTTAGACCAGTGTTAGACAGGTGTAAGACCTGCGTTAGATCAGTGTTAGACAGGTGTAAGACCTGCGTTAGATCAGTGTTAGACAGGTGTAAGACCTGTGTTAGACCAGTGTTAGACAGGTGTAAGACCTGCGTTAGACCAGTGTTAGACAGGTGTAAGACCTGCGTTAGATCAATGTTAGACAGGTGTAAGACCTACGTTAGATCAGTGTTAGACAGGTGTAAGACCTGTGTTAGACAGGTGTAAGACCTGCGTTAGACCAGTGTTAGACAGGTGTAAGACCTGCGTTAGATCAGTATTAGACCAGTGTTATTAAAATCGCAAAGCATAAGAGCTTTACCCCGGAATGTCATCGTATTAAAATACAAGTGAAGTTACATATGAAGCTGACACAAATGTTACACTTTCGTTCGAATTTCGATTTCTTTTTATATAAAAAAATAAAGGTTAAATCACAATACTTATTGTGGTTTTTTTTTGTGTGCATCTATTTTACCTGGCAGTTGCTTGGCAACAGGAGAAATGAACGCACGGGTAATAAGGCACCAATTATGTATCTATCGACATATCTCACCTTCTTGTAGCTTGTGGAGCTCTGCAGAGCCACTTCTGCTTGAACAAGGGCTTGAACTCAATCACGAAAACGCTGGAAAGAACTATTGGATTCTGGATAATTCGACTTAATATCATGATGTCACGGGTAATTTAGATGTTCTTGCTTCAAGGCTTGTTCGAGGGCTTCAGGGCTTGAGGGGGTCAGAATACGTGGTCTGACATCACGAGAGTTGCACAGAAAAACTGCTCGCACTATGGTAGACATTCTCAAGAGGGAAATGAAGATTGGAGAAAGAGTAAAATACCTGCAGACATGTTTTAGACAGAGAAGACTTGACGATAAAAAAGATGAAGACGTTGATTAATGTGGGTCTGATTGTAATTAATGTTTTGAAATGCAGGGTGACACATGACCAAAGTTTGTCAAATATAATGTGACATCTAGAAAGGGTTACATACTATAATGCACAGAACGAGTGGTATAAGAAAGTCCCTAGACGGGAGAACAGGACGGCGGAGGAAGACAACAGACAATGTGTAGGTTAAGACGAGAAAGTCCGTTTAGAACCAGAATAGTAAATGAGATTATTCTTGCAATCAGAAAGAACCGTACACTTACGACAAGAAATAATGAGATTGTAATTGATAGAGAAAAACAAGAAGAAGAAGAAAATTAAGAGAGAGAGGAGGGGGGGGGGGGGAGATGGGGAGATGGAAAATGGGAGAGAGTGACCAGAAAAAACAAATAAGACCGTGTATGTTTATTTACGTGAGTAAATTAACTAGATATTAAAAGAAGTAATAGTTGCTTGACAAGAGAAAGACAGAGATAGAAAGAGATAACGAGAGAGAGAGAATGAGAGAGAGAGAATGAGAGAGCATGGATCAGGGAGGCAGCGTGGTGGGGAAAAGGATAGAGAGGAAAAAAGGAGAGACAGAGGAGAAGAGAGATACCAATTTAGAAAACGAAAGAGAGGGTAGGTGAGAAAACATGCTGATAATGTGAGATTTGAAGATAATTTACAATAGCAAATATATCAATCCAGACAATTGTAAGTTAATATGACATTGGTTTCTCTTGACAAGATTAGTATTACTGTCAGGTATGTGTGAAATGCAGTGTCAGGCATTATGTGACAGTGTTAGTATCAGGTAGGTGCACAAATGTCATGTATGAAGCATGGGAGATATAAAGGGGAAAATAGACCTTGGAAGTTGACAAGCGGACGAGATAGACCCTGGGAAATTGACAAGGGGACGAGATAGACACTGGGAAATTGACAAGGGGATGAGATTGACACTGGGAAGTTGGCAAGGGGACGAGATAGACCTGGGAAGTTGGCAAGGAGACGAGATAGACTTCAGAAGTTGACATGGGACGAGATAGACCTCAGAAGTTGGCAAGGAGACGAGATGGACCTCAGCAGTTGGAAGGGCACGAGATAGACCTCAGAAGTTGGCAAGGGGACGAGATAGACCTCAGAAGTTGGCAAGGGGACGAGATAGACCTCAGAAGTTGGCAAGAAACGAGAGAGACCCTGAGAAGTTGACAAGGGGACGAGATAGACCCTGGGAAGTTGACAAGGGGACGAGATAGACCACAGAAGTAGACAAGGGGACGAGATAGACCCAGGGAAGTAGACAAGGGGACGAGATAGACCACAGAAGTTGGCAAGGAGACGAGAAAGACCTGGGAAGTTGGCAAGGGGATAAGATAGACCTCAGAAGTTGGCAAGAGAACGAGATAGACCTCAGAAGTTGGCAAGGAGACGAGATAGACCTGGGAAGTTGGCAAGGGGACGAGATAGACCTCAGAAGTTGGCAAGGGGACGAGATATACCTTAGAAGTTGGGAAGGGGACGAAACAGACCTGGGAAGTTGACAAATGCTTTAGAAATTGGGAACTTGACAGATTGACATGATGTAGTGAAAGCGGTGCAGTGACACGCGCAACTGCCTGATCAACGAGTTGGGGAAAGAAGTTCCTGCTGACCGGCAGCCATGTTTAAAAGGAAGGACCATGAGAAGCCAAAAAAAGACGAATCACAAAGCAGAACAGACATAACTGTCTTGGAGGTTTTTCAAATGTCAGTTACGTAGGCATCACAATATTGCCTACATGGAAAGGACGGTGAATTGACCCAAGCGACAGAGATTTCACGTACATCCGCTCTTCGTGATCTTGTTTAAATGACATGAAACGTAGTTGTAAGAGAGACACATAACGACCGGTTACTTAGAATGCCTTATATGCTACCTATGTCAGATTAGTGAGAGAGGTCGGCCATAGCCTATTGACATGTACCCAATCTCTGTCAGATTAGTCATAAAAGTAAGCCAGAGCCTCCTGACAAACTGATGTTTACGCTGCCCTATCAGATTTGTCAGCGGTCGGTAAGAGCTCCCTTCAGATTTGTCAGTGGTCGGCCAGTGCCCCCGACAGATTTGTCAGTGATCGGTCAGAGCCCCCGACAGATTTGTCAGTGGTCGGCCAGAGCCCCCGACAGATTTGCAGAGTGGTCGGCCAGAGCCTACTGATTGAAAGGTAGGTGTACAAGGACAGCATGGTACACATTCCGAGAACCAATCAGCAAGGTGTACCATAGAACACCAGAGAGCACGCTTCCAAAGCACGAGTGAGAAATCGTTGGTTCTATAGTGAGATTAGACGGGCGGAAGCTGCCAGGCTGTCAGAGACCAACCGCATCAAAAGAGAATAGGACTAACATAGTTAGATCAAATTCTAGTTGGAATTGATAAAGGACATATCCGTATATAGATATAGAGTGTACATATCCAGAGGTTCCAACCAGCAGATTCTGATAAACCTTTAATATAGATAATAGACAGCGTTAGTTTGATAGATAATTATTGTAAGACTGCTAGATTATGAAACATAAAAAAATTACCATATGTTTTGATATTGTTTCGGTATATCTTATGGTTTGGCGCGTAAAGGGTAAATTGAGTGTGAAGTGCAGAAAAGGCTCACATGTAAGGATAAATACTGGTTGAATCGAAGTTAGTAGTTAGTAGGGCTGTTACATATTGGTAAATTGACTCCTGTGACAAGAACAGCCCACAGGTGTCTCAATATGGGGATGTAAATTTTGAAGTTCGGTCTATTTATATTTGAAGAGACCCGCACACAAAAAGTACATTATGTATTTATATATATATATATATATATATATATATATATATATATATAAATAAATAGATACATACATGTTCATATTTAACAACATACTTTTTCAGCTTCAGAAAATCATTCTAAGGACTGAATGAAAACTCGCACTGTTTGGATATTGCATCAGGGGACTTCGGAAGGGGGGCGGGGGCGGGGGCTGGGGAGGGAAGTACAGATAGACAACATTCAGAAGCGTATAAGACAATGTGTAGCAGTCCTGAGAAAGTCGACCAAACCTGGGAACTGATGATATACTATTGAAGAAGTTGTGCATTAGATATGGGAGGCCTAGTGGTGGCAAATGAAAGAGCCTCAGACTCAGGTTAGTTTTTTGGGGCTCATTGCTATGTGAGGTTGCCAGACAAGGAAATTAAGTATAAGGAAAAAAAAAAGCACACATGACGATAGACAGAGCCCGTTGGACATATAATATACAATTAACGACTACTATAATTTAAAAAAACACATGAGAACTTGAACAAAACCATTATTGGACGTCTAGTATCCAGGAAACGTAAAACAAAGAAAGCATATAAGAACATAGAACATAGAACATTATTGGACATCTAGTGTCCAGGAGAACATTGACCGTTTTGATATATTTACGATTGGCGGGTTCTAGATTCAAGAGTTATGACACGCAGACGACAAAGTCATACTATCAAGAAGAGTAGAAGGGCTAGACCAGTTAACTTCAGCTATAATTGGACATAGTAAAGATCAAAACCTGTTTATAAACATAAATAAAACAAAGATAATGACCACCGACAAAATACAATGTCAGTATAAATGTACAGTGGGTGGTAAGGAATTAGATCAGGTCACGCATTGTAAATATCTGGGCTCCAGAATTGACAAAAATGGCGAATACTTGAAAGAAATCAGAAAAAAGATTAGCCATGGCAATGCAGAGACTGAACAGCCTGAAGAAATAATGGCAGAGCACCAACAAAACGACAAAAGTAAAAATCTTAGGGCCTGTGATTTTTCCCGTGGCATCGTATCACTGCTAATCATGGACGATTACCAAAACTTATAAAGAAAGAATTGAATCCTTAGTGTCAAAATGTTACAGAAAGATCCTCAGAATACCCTGGACAGAGGAAAAGACATGTAGACATTCAGCAAGAGTTGAGCATAGAGGAGAACTGGTTTACCAATTCCATTTTTGCAAGGAAATGTAAATACTTTGGTCACATCAAGAATCACAACGGTCTTGAGAAAACATTGAAAGAAGGTATGGTGCCAGGTAACAGAGAAAGGGGTAGACCAAGAAGACAATGGCACACAAAATATCCAGAAATGCCTGGGCATGACTGTGTCGGAGGCTGGAGTTTTGGAAAGGGAAAGTTTCTTTAATACACACTGTAATGGGAGCGGCGTTCTATAAAGGACATGCTGCATGATAATGATGTATCCAGCACATGTAGAACAAAGAAAGCCCATAAGACCATGAACAGAACCACTATTAAACACGTTCTATGTAGAAGGTAATCACTATATCTTTCTATATATGTCAACTGACACTGGAAACAGAACGAATGGTGTTTAGGATTCTGTCTGTCCAGGGTACTCCCAGATAATGCCTGTCAGAAACAGATACAGGCATATTGATCCATAATTCCTGAAATTAATTTTTTTAAGGACAAAATAACTTCCGCAATTATACAGGACGTTATATAAACAATGCCTTCCTACGTGTTGATACTGGATGCGATCAGGAGTGACAATAGGGACAGACTGACGTCGTTATTCATCTAATACCAGGCGATTTTGACGAGATACGTCGATACTGCGGTGAGGCGGGGGGTGGGGGGTGACATTGTCAGCTGGAAGTGAAGTTCGACACTCGCTAGCTGGCTTCGATTACTTCAGGTCCATATGCAGGTTTGATCAATCCAGAGCTGGGTAGATAGGTCTGAACTGAGCATTCTCTTTGTGTCTGACGTGTGCATTTTTTTGGGTAAAAGTAGTCTCGTATCAGCTGTCGGGGATGAAGTGTTAGCGACGTCATTGCACTAAGACTCATATTTTCATTAAGTAAGGTTCCTTACATCGGTGCCTTTTGTCAATACTATTAATTCCAGTACTGAATTACATCTGGGTCTACTAGAGAGTATGGATAATGGTGATGGGACCCGATGCCTTGACGGTAAGAATCAAGAGGCATACAACTCTACAATTCTTCTTCTTCTTCTGCGTACACAGTCAGACAGTAACCATTATTTTCTCGAAAAAAGCGGCGGTCATCCTGAGACTCTCGCCACTACCATAGAGCTTGTCTTGCAGTTCCACTGGCAATGGCCACATCTGCTCTCTCTGATCCTCGTATGTTGGGCAGTTCTGCAGCAGATGTTCAGTGGTCATTTTACCAGTACCGCACGGGCATTCGTCGGTACACCCTATCTTCAATTTGTTGAAGAGGTGGTACCTCAGTCTGTTGTGGCCAGCGCGAAGTCTGAAGACAACGACCTGCTCTCTTCGGTTCAACTGGTAATAGGCATCGTTTTTGGTGTAACCAGTATGTTCGGTTTCCCATTTGGACATGTACCTGGCTTTGATAAGCCGTTTTGACTCTTCGTACGTCATTCTGGTATCTATTTGTGGTAGCCTTGCACCTTCTTTTGCCAGTCTGTCTGCTTCCTCGTTGCCTTGGATGTTGCAGTGTGACGGAACCCACTGTACCACTACCCTTTTTGGTGCGGACTGTTGGCACAGTTTGCAGAGTGCTGCTCTTAAGTCATTAAGCTCAGTGTTTTTCTGGCTTTTTAGCGCTGTGACTACTTCGAGAGCATCTGTCAGCAGGACTATATGGCTCTCATTTTCACTGTGTGTTACCATTTCTTCCACTGCCGCCCTCAGTGCCTCTGCCTCTGCTCTGAAATTGCTCGTGTACTTACCAGTAGCGAATGACAGTGTTATTTTTCTGCCATTTGGTAGGTTCAGGAATGCTCCTGCCCCTCCGTTCTGTGTAGTGTTTGTTACAGAACCGTCGGTGTATGCATGGGTCCAGTCCATGCTTGGGTAGCTTTTCGTTATGAAGCTTAAGGTAGTGTCTCTCCTTTCTTTTTCGGTCTGGCAGTTTTTGTTTGCAATACCTGGTATATTTTCTACCACCTCTGGAAATATATCCTGCCTCCAAGTAGGTTTTCGTACAGTAGTGATGGGTTTTGGTGTTGTTAGTGCGTTTATGGGATCTTCGTGCATCTTTGCTTTGGCTATTTCTGCAAAGTTTCTCCGCTTTAGTTTCCCAGTTCCCAAATTGTTTAGCCTCTGGTACATTGGATGGTCCGTCAGTCTTCGGAGTTTCTCTGACTGCAGCTGGGCTCTGCAGTCTCTTCTGTCGGTCATGGATTGCAGTTTTGTAATCTTTTCAAGTTCTACAATTGGCGTTGACTTCATTCCACCAGTTATGATTCTCATAGCTTGGTTTTGAAGTTTGTTAACTTTGTCGAAGTTCGCCTTCGCTGCTGTTGTCCATGCCGCGATGCCATACTCGAGAACTGGTCTCACTCTTCCAGTGTACAGTTTCTTTAGTATGCCTTCGTCTGCTCCCCAGCTTGTGCCAGCAAGTTTCCTCATGATCGCCATTCTTTCTCTGGCTTTCATTCGGTTTCTCTCAATCTGACTTTTCCATGTCATGCGCCGATCAAATGTGACTCCCAGATAGGTTGGGTTGTCGTTTGGCTGCAGGATTTTGCCATTTAGGCTTAATTTGGTACTTTGGGGTTTTAATGAGAGCGAGAATATTGTGCACGTGGTTTTCTCCTCGTTTATTTTGACCAGCCATGAGTTCGCCCACTCTTCCAGCGATGTTAGGGCCTGCTGCATCCGATTTCTTGCTATGATGAGATTCTTTTCAGAGGTCCACATAGCCAGATCGTCTGCAAACATTGAGCTATGGACTCTTCTTGGTATATTCTCTGTAATATCGTTTATATATACCAGGAAGAGTGTGGGTGACAGTACTCCCCCTTGGGGTACTCCCTGCTCGAGTGTCACCTTTTTGCTCATCTGCCCTTGTACTTGGACTCTGGCCGTTCTTTGTTTGAGGTAGTGGTTGATCCACTTGTACATCTTCCCACAAACATCACTTCTTCTTAGCTTGACTCTAAGTCCATCCTTCCAGACTTTGTCAAATGCCTTTTCCAGATCCACCCAAACAGCTACTGTGTGTTTCTGTGCCTGGTAGGCATCTTCTATCTCCTGGGCTATGAGGATGACCTGACCCTCAGTGGATCTGTGCTGTCTAAAGCCTGCTTGCTGTGTAATTAGTATCCGTTTTTCTTCCAGATGCCACATCAGTCTGGTGTTTATCATACGTTCCATCAGTTTGCCGACACAGCTTAGTAGGCTGATAGGCCTGTATCCATTTGGATCTGTTTTGTCTTTTCCTTTCTTTGGTACTGGTACAAGTACTGTGTCTTCCCATGCCTGGGGTACAATACCTCTTTTCCAGCTTTGGTTCAGGACTGATAGCAGTTTCCTCTTTGCTGTTTGGCCCAGCCCCATCAGCATTTCGTTTGTTATCCCGTCTTTTCCGGGAGATTTCCTTTTCTTTAATGTTCACATGGCCTCTTCCATTTCGTTCATTGTTAATTTTGCCATCATATGCTCTTCTGGTGCCATATTGATGTTGTCGTGCCCCTTTTGCTCTTCATTAATGTCCGTATGCCTATCTGCAGGGACATATATGTGCTTCGCTCTGGCATAGTGTTCAACAAAGGCGTTCGCGGCTTTTTTTCCAGTGAGCAAGTTTTCGCCCTGCTTGATGATAATTTGTATGTTTGCCGGAGTTTCGTTATTCATGGCTTTTGTTTTTCCAGCTTTCTCTTGCTGTTTGGTTTAGAGTGTATTTATATTTCGCCGGCTTTGAGGGCGATATTTGCCTCCATAGATTGTTCTCGCTCTGCCATGTTCCCAGCATTTGTGACTGCCTCTTCCTCTTTCTGCAGCTCATCATTCCAATAGGGCTTTTAATTTTTCCTTGCCCCTCTTTCGATGGTTTCAGTGGCAGCTTGCATTATTGCTTTGCTTAGGCTTTCCACCATGGGCTTAATTTTGTTGTTCCGTGTGTTGATGGTTTCACACAGCTCATCTGTCAGGATTGCAAATCTGTCCCAGTCGGCTCGTTTGTAATTCCAACGTGGGAGCGGCTTTGTTTCCTGTCAAGTGGAATGCGATCTATGTTTATAGGCCATCGTGATGTTTAAACACTCAGGCCACGTCGCTGTAACATTCCCAGTCCTAACTACGTCGCCGTAAAGATACATGTCCTAGCCACGTCGCCGTAAAGTTACCTGCCCTAGCCACGTCGCCGTTAAATTACCTGCCCTAGCCAGGTCGCCGTAAAGTTACATGTCCTAGCCACGTCGCCATAAAGTTACCTGTCCTAGCCACGTCGCCGTAAAGTTACCTGTCCTAGCCACGTCGCCGTAAATTAACCGGTCCTAGCCATGTCGCGGTAAAGTTACCTGTCCTAGCCACATTGCGGTAAAGTTACCTGTCCTAGCAACGTCGCCCTAAAGTTACCTGTCCTAGCCACGTGGCCGTAAAGTTACCTGTCCTAGCCATGTCGCCGTAAAGTGTCCTGCCCTAGTCACATCGGCGTAAAGTTTACTGTCCTAGCCACGTCGCCGTAGATTTTACTGTCCCAGCAGTGTCGCCGTAAAGTTTGGTGTCCTAGCCGTGTCGCCGTAAAGTGTCCTGCCCTAGCCACGTCGCCCTAAAGTTCACTGTTTTAGCCGTGTCCCGTAAAGTGTCCTGCCCTAGCTACGTCGCCCTAAAGTTCACTGTTTTAGCCGTGTCCCCGTAAAGTGTCCTGCCCTAGCCACGTCGCCCTAAAGTTCACTGTTTTAGCTGTGTCACCGTAAAGTGTCCTTCCCTAGCCACGTCGCCCTAAAGTTCAGTTTTAGCCGTGTCCCCGTAAAGTGTCCTGCCCTAGCCACGTCGCCCTAAAGTTCACTGTTTAGCCGTGTCCCGTAAAGTGTCCTGCCCTAGCCACGTCGCCCTAAAGTTCACTGTTTTAGTCGTGTCCCCGTAAAGTGTCCTGTCCTAGCCACGTCGCCCATGGTCGCCACGCCATACAGGTCATATGTGTTCTCATCTATTATTTTATAGGGTTGACAAAAGACAGGGATGTTTAACCATCATCATAGGCGTCTCAGTCTTTATAGTTCATGCGCGTGGCGCCCTGTAAGTTTTGTCCAGCTCTGTTCCATGTAATTCGACACTGTCTGCTACGGCTCTAAGGGCCGGACCACGAGTGACAGTCCTTGTCACAGATAGTGCAACCATACTGAGGAGGTTGGCTTGCATTGCTGTTCCTTTATATCTTTAGTCGTTCTCTTTTATCTGCAGCCAGAAGGCCTCTACGAGCGTCAGCAGTCACTATGTCCCATTCAACTGACTATCGTCAGATAGCTAAAATTCCTGAGCAATTTCTTCCCAGTCCTCGGAAGGAATATCGCATGATTTCATGTCTCTCTTGCATACGTCATTGAATCGCAGTGTGGGACAGCCGATTCCTCTAACTCCAATGGCTAGCTGTCCAGAAAAGATATACTTTTGCAGCGTATCCGCTTCCATGCGATGAACATGTCCCAACTATCGAAGACTTCGCTAGCTCAACATCGAGTACATGCTGTGAGTGTCTGCTCTCTGTAAAACGTATTATGTGACACTCTCTCTTGACCCCCAACTCCAATATACGCCGTAGACACTTCATGTGGAAGGTGTTGAGCGGCCGTTCCGGTTTAGTGTAAGTGCTTCAACTTTCCCTTCCATTCATGAGAGTGACAAGAACGCAGGTCTGATATTTCCGAACCATGGTGTAATGAGACAGCGAAGTGTTTTCCCAGTCTCTCTTCGTCAGGTGGGCCATGACGGTACTTGCCCTACCAAGACTACTGCCAATCTCCTTCTCGAGCGAGAGAGTATTGACCAGATACGTGAAAATCTTGACTTCCAGGGTGACGCCATCAGACTTTATGGATGGCGTAGTGGTAATGCCCTGTGCGCAGACCTTCGTCTTTCCCAGATTCATGGTGAGCCCAAACTGCTTCGACCCCCCGTCAAATCTGTCTCCAAGTCTCTGCAGGGCCTCCTAACTATTGGTCACTAGAACTGCATCATCCGTAAATAGCATCTCCTTAATGAGCACCGTCCTCATCTTGGTCCTCGAACGCAGTCGGGACATTTTAAACAGCCGCCCATCTGATATGGTGTGCAGATACACACCGTACACAGATGTGTCATAAACGTAGGCTAGGAGCATAGAGAAGAAGATCCCAAAGAGGGTCGGCGCGAGCACACATCCCTGCTTCACTCCACTCTTGATAGGAAAAGTGTTTGAAGACGATCCGTCGTAAAGAACTGAGCCCTTCATATCAGTGTGAAAAGAAACCATCAAGCCACGCAGTTTTGGTGGGTAGCCGATCTTCTCTAGGGGTTCGAGTAGACCCTGTCTACTAACCAAGTCGAAGGCCTTGGTGAGGTCTAGAAACATCATAAAGAGCGGCTGGTCTTGTTCTCAGCACTTCTCATGGATTTGGTAAAGCGAGAAAACCATATCCGTTGTTGATCTACCTACTCTAAATCCACACTGGTATTCTGGGCACACCCTATCCGCAACAAGTAGTCTCAACGTGCGGGCGGCCGTAAACTTTGCCTACATAACTCAGGAGCGAGATCCCTGTATATGTATTGCAGTCCACCCGGTCACCTGCGTTTTTGTAATAATGATGGCGTCAAGCATATCTTTTAGGGAGGCGGCGGGATGGGGGAGGGGAGAGACTGCACCTCCCTTCCAGCAGAGGCATAGAAGATCAAACATCGGCTGAGCTAGTGCTGATTTCTCGCATTTGATGGCTTCGGGTGGGATATCATCTCCCCCTGGTGATTTGCCATTTGAGAGGTAGTTGATAGCCTTATCAAGCTCTTCCAGAATAGGTGGTCTGTCAAGTTGCCATATAATGGGCAGGACCTGTAACCTGCATAAGTCCTCGTCAGTGACCACCGATTTCCGAGAGTAGAGCTCAGAGTAGCGCTCCACCCATCTGAACATCTGCTGATCTCGGTGAATGATTCTCACACCTGTCAGAGACTTCAAGAGGGCAGCACCTGTCTCAGTAGGGCCGAGACCATCGTTATGCCTCTATAGATGCCCTGGATATTTCCCATTTCTGCATTTAGCTGAATTCCTTTACAGTTTCTGCCAGTACTCATTCGCGCATTGTTTAGCGGTTCGATCATGGTCGCCACGCCATCTGTGTCTTATTCTTCGTCCAGTGCACTATTGTATTCTCGTCTCGTGTTTTCTAGGGTTGACAATAGACAGTGTTGTTTAAATTAGAGAGTAAATTCCATATATATACATTTTGCTAGAGACGCAGTCAGAAAGTCTGTCTCTCAGTTAACTGTACAATATACAAGTAACAAAAGCAGATTAACAATGAAAAGCTATCCCTTCCCGCACCCTTCCCCGCCGTACAAGCCGTTTATTCCAGCACCCATCGCCGTCGTACAAGTTGCTTATTCCCGCACCCTTACCCGCCGTCCACCCGCGGATTCCCGCACCCTTCCCCACCGTAACAAACGCTTATTCCCGAACAAAAGTAACTTATTCCCCCATCTTCATTCCGACCGTCTCTCCGCGCCCACCCACCCCCTCCGCACATCCAACCCCATCTCTTCCCCATCAACATGCTCCGCTATCTTCTCTAAGCAAGTGCAACATTTATTTTCTTTACATGTAGCTTTTGTACCAGAGGCTATCCTGAAAAATGACATCATAACTGGGAATGTATTGATACAAGTTCAAATTAAATTTTAAACAGAGAAAGGAGGAACAATCACACGTCTCGTCTAGGATTTGAACCACAAATCTGTAGCATCCTAGGCGAGGATCACACTCATAAACAGCCGAACCGTTTCAGAAATGAAGAATCTAGTATCTAGGGGTGCACATTGGTATCGAGGTAAGGTGTTCGCCTCGTATGTGGAGATCACAGGTGATCATGTAGTCCTGGCCGAAGGATATACACAGATCAATCAGCTTTTGGCTGCCTGTCCTTAGGCAACCTTACCTGACAAAATACCACGATCCAGGTATTCAAGTAAGTAAAGGAACGACAACATATTAGTGTTCGTCTAGGATTCTAGGATTTAGACATTGCCCCGTAAGCGAGAATCACATTTCGATTAACCAAACAAATTACACCACAAACTGGATATACGAAACCAACTTTATTTTCAAACAAACGAAAGAAGATGACTAAAGAGCAATCGTGTCTGACGGTAGACTGCTTATCTCGTGCAACAGGCGAAATGGAATTGCATATACCATCATGATTGCCGGCTTAATGGCTTGTATCAAAATAGTCCGTTCGTTAATCAATTACGTAACCACGTACAATCATTACGCCGTGTGAAAATTATTTCGTATGTTACATTTCCTCCTGCTAAACGCACTACGTCATGTATTCAAGTCGCATTTTTGTTGTCAACGTCATTGATTGATGTAGGCCACTGAGTCATAGGGACTATATCATCACAATCATGCTGCGTAGCAGGAGGTTAGTGTGAGGGCTTTCTCTGATGAAGTGAGATGTACAGTAGTTGTTGTAGAGGCGAAGAAGGGTTGGCATACATGGCACCAACTTCCAGTAGGAAAATTGGATAGGAGGACAAATGAGGAAGGGTTGGTATACATGGCACCAACTTCCAGTAGGAAAATTGGATAGGAGGACGGGCGAGGAAGGGTTGGTATACATGGCACCAACTTTCAGTAGGAAAATTGGGATAGGAGGACGGGGGAGGAAGGGTTGGTATACATGGCACCAACTTCCAGTAGGAAAATTGGATAGGAGGACGGACGAGGAAGGGTCGGTATACATGGCACCAACTTCCAGTAGGAAAATTGGATAGGAGGACGGGCGAGGAAGGGTTGGTATACACGGCACCAACTTCCAGTAGGAAAATTGGATAGGAGGACGGGTTGGTATACATGGCACCAACTTCCAGTAGGAAAATTGGATAGGAGGACGTTATCTAATCTCCGATGTGGCTGACATCCCATTAGTGATACCAGTCAGCGTGTTAGACTGTAAATGCTTGCCTTTTTCTATAAGGAATGACTGCTCTTCGTGACGGGATTATATTCAACGTAGGTCTCAAGACTTCACTGACGAGAGAATTGATTGTTCCAGGAATGTTAAGACGTGATAAGTAAGGAAAGAACTGATATCCTTACCTCCGGGACACTCATTGCAGAAGTGGGACATCTGATATGGATATATACTCTTACTGAAATCAATGATTGGCTGCGGGGTGAGGGAGGACATTGCAGGGAATGGATGGGCAATTCATACATTGCTGGATGCTGACATCACTCATAGGTTGAGCAGCACGTGACTCATGACATGTCATAGTAGAAGCGTGTACAGCCAGGGAGCTTTAGGAACGACCAGTTTCCATGATTATGATGATATAATTTCGCTGTGAGATGACAGCTACTGACAGCCCAATGCCTCCTGGACAAAAAAACACGTCCTCCTCAATTGTTGTGGTGATGTGTAGAGAATGTTTTATATGGTGGGGTGTGATGGAAGCAGCCGGTTTCGCAGATCGGCCAGCCATAGGCATAATGGCAGGAGGTGCTTGACTGACTCCTGGTGGTCGTGGCATAATCTGTAATTGTGTTCACGCAGTGGATCTATTCTCTTCAGCTGTTTATTGAGAGGGACATGGCTTCTCAGCTAGAAAATCAAACTCTGGTCTCTTCACACCAGTAACCATACGTTTCGTAACATCAAATAGCCTGAGCGCCTATGGCTCGCCTGTTGTGTAGATTACGTGTCATATAACAACGTATCAAGATGCCGAGCAGCCCATAAGCTGTAGCGGTCAGCGACCCAGAGCTGACTGATAGGTATTGGATAGATTGGAGCGATAGATGAAGCATCAATCCACAGACTGCAAAGTTTCGAAATTAAACGAGGTTCGAGCGGAGTGGGGCGCATGAGAGGACGGCACAGGAAAATGTACAACCAGTGAGCTACAGGGACCATCAGAATCCATATCTTACGCCATTTTATGAGAGAGACTGAGGACGTATGGGTATGCCTGGAGTGCAGTGACGTCAATTCTTAGAAACAGAAACAGTATAAACAATCCAATGACAGAATATTAATGACGATATTATCAACAATAATATGAACGAAAAAATTGTTTTTATCGCATTGGCTTTTTCCGTCTTGTTAGACAATGGTAAGTTGTGTTTTGAAAAAAAATGGGACTTAACTCGTCCATGACAATAATTAACATGGGATTTAACTCGTCCATGACAATAACTAACATGGGATTTAACTCGTCCATGACAATAACTAACATGGGATTTAACTCGTCCATGACAATAACTAACATGGGATTTAACTCGTCCATGACAATAACTAACATGGGATTTAACTCGTCCATGACAATAACTAACATTGGATTTAACTCGTCCATGACAATAACTAACATGGGATTTAACTCGTCCATGACAATAACTAACATGGGATTTAACTCGTCCATGACAATAACTAACATGGGATTTAACTCGTCCATGACAATAACTAACATGGGATTTAACTCGTCCATGACAATAACTAACATGGGATTTAACTCGTCCATGACAATAACTAACATGGGATTTAACTCGTCCATGACAATAACTAACATGACTCGTAAGACCAATCCTAGCAGAAAAGCGTCTTCCCCAGTGTGTGCAAAGAAATTGAGGACGGTTTGCGGACTAGCATGGTGTGGGGTGCCTTCTCAAACGAAGAGTCATTAGCCTATCCGGTCAGTATCTCCTTTGTCAATATCTCCATGCTTAATCCTGCCTTCCAATACGAACCATGCCGTCCTGTTGCCATGATTCTAAATATTTGCAGCATCGTTTATATCCGCTTGCATTCATCCTTGTACCGATGTAGTGGCCGGCCCTGAAACATTTTCCCGATCTGTGATTCCATATAGAGAATATATTTTTGTATTCTGCCCTCGTTCATCCTCCGAGTGTTTCCCAGCGACAGGAACCGTCGAAGACTAAGTTTGTACACGATTGTGACAGTGAGTACATCGTTGATAAGCGTACATCGTTAAAAAGCGTACATCGTTGATAACATACACGATAATTGGACAGGAGAGCAGTATTACCCACCTGGATCTAATCTTGTTTGTCCTTAACGACTTTATATTGGCATCCATTTTGGATGCTGTAGACTGTCTCTTGAGAACGTCTTGCTTGCTCTAATTTCTTTGCTGGCCCTTACGAAGCTGTGGTCCCCTATAACAACTTCTTGGTCCATGTTGTTATTGAACGCCCATTCCCCCCCCCCCCCCCCCCGATGCGCTGTGAAAGTGACTATTTATGGAGCAATTGGTCTTTTCTTATATGAAATCTAGCCCCATGCATGTTCTCTAGACCCAGTGTAGGACACCTTTACACGCAGTGCAGGACATCTTTAAACGAACTGGAGGACACCTTTAGATGCACTGGAGGACATCTTTACACGCAGTGCAGGACATTTTAAGATGCATTGCAGGACATCTTTACACGCAGTGCAGGACATCTTTAGATACACTGTATAATTTCTTTAGACCCATTGTAGACTAAACAAACTGTACACTGGAAGAGTGAGACCAGTTCTCGAGTATGGCATTGCGGCATGGACAACAGCAGCAAGGGCGAACTTCGATATAGTTAGCAAACTCCAAAACCAAGCCATGAGAGTTATAACAGGAGGCATGAAGTCAACGTCAATTGTAGAACTTGAAAAGATTACAAAACTGCAATCCATGGCCGACAGAAGAGACTGCAGAGCCCAGCTGCAATCAGAGAAACTCAGAAAACTGACTGACCATCCAATGCACCAGAGACTAAACAATTTCGGAAATGGGAAGCTAAAGCGAAGAAACTTTGCAGAAATAGCCAAAGCAAAGATGCACGAAGACCCTATTAACGCACTAACCACACCAAAGCCCATCCCTACAGTACGAAAACCTACCTGGAGGCAGCATATATTTCCAGAGGTAGTAGAAAGTATACCAGGTATTAGAAACAAAAACTGCCAGTCTGAAAAAGAAAGAAGAGATACTACCCTGAGTTTCATTACGGAAAACTACCCAAGCATGGACTGGACCCATGCATACACCGACGGTTCCGTAACAAACACAACACAGAACGGAGGGGCAGGAGCATTCCTGAGCCTACCAAATGGCAGAAAAATAACACTGTCACTAGCTACTGGAAAATACACAAGCAATTTCAGAGCGGAGGCAGAGGCACTGATAGCGGCAGTGGAAGAAATAGTGACAGGTAAAAGGAATGAAAGCCATATAGTCCTGCTTACAGATGCACTGGCCGTAGTCACAGCACTGAAAAGCCAGAAAAATCCTGAACTTAATGAATTAAGAGCAGTACTCTGTCAACTATGCCAGCAGGCCGCACCAAAAAGAGTAGTGGTGCAGTGGGTTCCATCTCACTGCAACATCCAAGGCAACGAGGAGGCAGACAGACTGGCAAAAGAAGGTGCAAAACTACCACAACCTTATACTAGTATGACATACGAAAAGTCAAAACGGCTTATTAGAGCTAGATACATGACCAAATGGGAAACCGAACATACTGGCTACACCGAACAAGATGCCTATTATCAGTTGAACAGAAGAGAGCAGGTCGTGGTCTTCAGACTTCGCACTGGGAACAATAGACTCAGGTACCACCTATTCAACAAATTGAAGATAGGTGGCATCGACGAATGCCCGTGTGGTACCGGCAAAATGACCGCTGAGCATTTGCTGCAAAACTGCCCGACAAACGAGGATCAGAGAAAGCAGATGTGGCCATCACCAGTGGCAACACTAGACAAGCTCTATGGCAGTGTCGACAGCCTCAGGATGACGGCTGCTTTTTTCGAAAAAATAATGGTTACTGTCTGACTGCGTACGATGAAGAAGAAGAAGAACCATTGTAGGGCATCTTAAGATACATTGCAGGCGATATTTAATCGTACTGTAGGGCATCTACGACCTCTTGTGATTCTATAAAAGGCACGACACACAACGTTAGATGTCATCCTTCCTCCCCGCCCCTTCCCCCTGCCATGCGGGATACCTGTTTACGTGAAAGGCTGAGGAAGTAATCCTTCAGCAAATATTCCGTATCCTATGCTATCGTCAGTTGTCTGCTAAATATCTTGCCATTGGCCTAAGGTATCACAGGACCAGATAGTGACTTGGCAAAAGGCGCAGTGACTCGTCACTTTAATCCAAATCACCTCGCAAATCACTCATTTCAGCTGACATATCAAGAGAAAAGACTGTCCATACGGCTGAAAAAATGTGATGGACGAACATTAGACCATCTTTATACGCATTGTAGGACATCTATATACGCTTTCCAGCCCATCTTTAGAAGCACGGTATGGCAACTTTAGAAGTATTTAAGGAAATCTTGGAAGATTTATTTCAAAATAGAAATATTGGAACGAGCACTTGAGAGACAAGTAAAATGTAGCGGCACAATCAAAAAGTGAAGGCCTGAAGAATATTCTCACAACATGGATTGAAGGCCCTAAAGATAGAGAAATATCTCGATCTTACAAACTGGATGACATAACACGGAACATAAGCTAGAACGCTAACTGATTATGTAGGTCGCCGATTGTAACGTCACATGGCATGACACAAGATAACGGGCAGTTGCCATTTCCAAATATGCTGCCACTATTATGCGAATCACAAGTAGGTAATATTTCATTGCTTGGGACGACACACCTGTTTTACTTTATATTTTATATTTACGTCAACAGGTGGTCTAGGCTGGAGTATAACGTTCTGAAATGGTAGTGTTCCGTTAAGCCATCTCTATAACACGCATATTATGTAGGTGTGTGACTTGTGGTCTATCTCTGCAACAGGTACATGTTACGTGCGTGTTAGGTGATCGTTTCTTTGTAACAGGTACATAGTACGTGCATGTTAGCTGTTCGTATCTCTGTAACAGGTACATGTTACGTGCTCGTATCTTTTTTAACAGGTACATGTTACGTGAGTATTAGGTGGTCGTATCTCTGTAACAGGTACATGGTACGTGCGTGTTAGGTGGTCGTATCTCTGTAACATGTACATGGTACGTGCGTGTTATGTGGTCGTATCTCTGTAACATGTACATGGTACGTGCGTGTTATGTGGTCGTATCTATGTAACATGTACATGGTACATGTTTGTCCTCTGTGGCCTTATCTCTGTAACGTCAGTAGGTGAAGAGTCCACGGGCGTATATATGTAACACATGCAGGTAAGATGTGTGTGATCCTTGTGCGTAGGTGTGTAACACGAACATGCGAGGCGCGTAAGTGTGTACTCCATGTTCGTGTCTCTGTAACAGACGTATATTTAGATGCCTAGCCTAGCCAAGCTAAGCTAAGCTTAGCTTAGCTAATCTAAGCTTATCTTAGTTTAGTCTAGAATAATCGACGAATCAACGTCACTGCTTAACACATAAGTCCTCTGTTCTTCTTTATATTTTTGAAGAATATCAGCACAATGCAAACGAACACCGGTGATGCTACCAAGATAGATTAGGGAGAATTTTAACATAATTTTGAATTTAGCTAGGGCAGCGGCCGTCAAGTCTACTCTTTTGGATTTCCAACTGCCGATGGATTTTTAACATGTACAACACTTAACACGGGCGTCCGATATCTGCTATTCAGAGATCCGGGGAAGTACCATAAAGACAACGTTAAAAAATTCCGGTATCCACCCTGATTTGAGCAAGCGACCTCCAGCACGCGAGGACGACGTCTTATTTCCATACCACGTCCACATACGTATATACAATATTTATATTTCGTGGGTGTGCATTTGTAACACATACAGGTAATATGCATGTGCCTCATTTGCGTATGTGTGTAACAAATGTAGATAACATTATGGGCCTATATCTGTAAAGAAAACTACTAGCTTGTATGTGTGTCCCCAATTGGCGTATATGTAACACTTACAGTCAGTAGATGTATACATCATGGGCGTATCTGTAACACGTACAGTCAGTAGATGTATACCTCATGGGCGTATCTCTGAAGGACGGAGAGTATGTGCGCTCATGACCGTATCTAGGTAACATATACGATCAGTAGATGTATGGCCAATGACCGTATTTATGTAACATGTACGATCAGTAGATATATAATATATGTTCGTGACTATGTAACATGTACAATCAGTAGATGTATGGTCTTTTTTTTTCTTTTGCGTTTGCCTTATTTTTCTATTCCCCAAGGCGATGTGTGTTGCTTGGTGGGTTTTTTTTGTCGCCTATCGGTCCAGTGCATCCGACTTCATCCTTCATTTTATGTAAGCGTCTCCTTCCTCTGCATTTTCTAAGGGTCTGCTTCCCCGGGGTAACGGCCGATGCTGGGATGGGAATCGAACCCAGCACCTTGGGATGGTGAGCCATGTCACTCATCCACTAGCCCACGCCGTCCCCTGTATGGTGTATGGTCTATATTCGTATCTATGTCACATGTACAATCAGTAGATGTATGGTCTATGACCGTATCTATGTTACCTGTACAATCAGTAGAAGAATGGTCTATGACCGTATCTATGTTACATGTACAATCAGTAGATGTATGTTCAATGACAGTATCTATGTTATATGTGCAGTCAGTATATGTATGGTCTATGACCGTATCTATGTTACATGTGCAATCAGTATATGTATGATCTATGACCGTATCTATGTTACATTTGCAGTCAGTAGAAGTATGGTCTATGACCGTATCTATGTTTACAGCAATTGTCAGTATACATAGCATACATGCTGGTACCCAAGCAGGCGACGAACATGTGCTCCATGGAGGTATCACTGACACTGACTGGCCCATGTGTTTGCTCCATTGTGTATCTCGATGTAGGCTAAGGACACTACCGTCATGGCTGAGTACCATCTGGGCAAGCATTCGAGTGGCAATTTGCAAAACAGTTTCCAGTTTCTTGTGACTGTTTTCCTAAAAGTGTTTTTTTCAACTGTTTACATTCCTCTCGGTTAGATCAAACCGGGACATTTTATTCTATTTCTACCATAATTGTGTTATAGCGTGCTGGAACTACTATCATTAGTTAGGGGCACTTGTGTCCTGTTCTTGCCATGAAGCAGTCATGTGATAGATACACACAAATGACGGACAACACTTTTTTGTGCTTTCATGGAACAGCGTATTGTGATGAAGTGTCTTGTGATAGAAGACGTGAAACCTGCAAACATTTACAATAGACTGCAATCACAATAATGTGATGAGACACTCAACGTCAGTAAGACATTTCAATGGTGTAAACGTTTCAGAGAAGGCCGTACATCCGTGAGTGATGATTCCAGCCGTGGCGGCTCTCAACCCATCAGAGTCATTCCTTCAAATATCCAGATTGTGGAATGTCTTATTCTAGATGTTGATTTTCCATCCCTTGATGACGCTATCAACAGTGAACAGTACATACCCCTGTTGACTGATGTCCATAACCGTCTGCAGGGAAAAAACGGTCTGGTATGATCACAAATGGCGCCCTGTTCCTGCAAGTCTTCTATAGCGCTTCAACAACAGAGTTTACACACGCGAATGCTAATTGTCATCCATACACTTTCCTAGAAAGTTTGTGTACACTTCCTAGAAATCATTTCGGATCACCTCTCACCTTTCCTTCCATGGATCTTGAAAACTAGAGACAAATCGTGATTTTAAAGTAGATATTCGTAATAAGCATGTCCAAATTATTTACAGACCGCAACTTTTGTTCCAGTGTAACCACGCTAATAAACGGCTGAACAGAGAGCATCATGGACGAGACGAACAAGCTTAATCAGGTTAGGCAACCGAGACGGGTCGCGCAGATAGTCCTTGGCCACGTTTTATGGCATATTGCCAGGGCAGATACGTGGACTCCGAGTGTCTTAGCTAGGTGATGTGATGGCGAACCCAAAGACGACTGCGTTTAGGGTGAGCTCTTCTCCTGACCCTAATTTCTAGGAACAATTGAAGAAGCTATAGAGGAGGGACTCACTAAGAAATAAATAGATCCCGCGTCAATAGACAGCTTGAGGACATGCTCGTGACGTGATCCTGTCGGCCGATCTGGAAGTTAGTGACTGGGTTATATTAGCGGGAGTCAAGGATACCTTGTTAGTTGCGCATGTGGAAGACCTCGAACCACTTCTGATCTGTTTATAACATCGTCCAGGTTTCAGAGCCGTCTGGGAGCAAGGACAGTCTTTTTCGACGTATCTAAACTACTTAGGGTTTGTTCAACCCACCCACTCATCCACCTAGACACAACAACACGCACGTATATACATACGATCACACGCATACACACAAAGTCGCAACACGGACACATACACATGTATAAACGCACAGACAAACACACAGACACATATATACTTCTTCTTCTTCTTCTGCGTACGCAGTCAGACAGTAACCATTATTTTTTCGAAAAAAGCGGCGGTCATCCTGAGGCTCTCGCCACTGCCATAGAGCTTGTTTTGCAGTTCCACTGGTAATGGCCACATCTGCTCTCTCTGATCCTCGTATGTCGGGCAGTTCTGCAGCAGATGTTCAGCGGTCATTTTACCAGTACCGCACGGGCATTCGTCGGTACACCCTATCTTCAATTTGTTGAATAGGTGGTACCTCAGTCTGTTGTGGCCAGTGCGAAGTCTGAAGACAACGACTTGCTCTCTTCGGTTCAACTGGTAATAGGCATCGTTTTTGGTGTAACCAGTATGTTCGGTTTCCCATTTGGTCATGTATCTGGCTTTGATAAGCCGTTTTGACTCTTCGTACGTCATACTGGTATCTGTTTGTGGTAGTCTTGCCCCTTCTTTTGCCAGTCTGTCTGCCTCCTCGTTGCCTTGGATGTTGCAGTGTGACGGAACCCACTGTACCACTACCCTTTTTGGTGCGGACTGCTGGCACAGTTTGCAGAGTGCTGCTCTTAAGTCATTAAGCTCAGTGTTTTTCTGGCTTTTTAGCGCTGTGACTACGGCGAGAGCATCTGTCAGCAGGACTATATGGCTCTCATTTTCACTGTGAGACACATATATACAAATGCACAGAGTCGAATATTTAAACACACCGACGGTAATGCATGCACATACACACAGAAATAATACACAATAGCAGAGATACACGCAAAGCATAGCCACATAGAAAGAGAGAGACAGCGAGAGCGATAGAGAAAGAGATTTTGGGAGAGGGGTGAGAGGAGAGAGTAGGAGAGAGAGAGAGATACTCACAGAAACGCAAACACACAAACGCACACAAACAAACGTGCACACAGACTCACAAACACGCATGCGCGTGCACAGAGACGAACACATACATACACCCGAGCGCTCAAAAATGTGTGGTTGACGTCCGAAGATGGCGCACAACAAATGCTCCATACATGCTTGACATGCATTGTTCTACCTGACTAATACAATGATTTAATATGAACAAGAGAGCTCATGTGTGTGTGTTAGTGTGTGTGTCTGCATGTTCAATGAGGAGAATGGGAGCGAGCGTGCGTGTGTGTGTGTGTGTGTATGTGTGTCTGCATGTTCGATGCGGAGATTGGGAGCGAGCGAGCGTGCGTGCGTGCGTGCGTACGTGCGTGCGTACGTGCGTGTGTGTGTGTGTCTGCATGTTCGATGAGGAGATTGGGAGCGTACGTACGTGTGTGTGTGTGTGTGTGGGTGTGTGTGTCTGCATATTCGATGAGGAGAATGGGAGCGTGCGTGCGTGCGTGTGTGGGTGTGTGTGTGTGTGTGAATGTGTTTCAGAAATAGACGTGTGCATGTGTTGAGAGAGAGAGAGAGAGAGAGAGAGTGTGTGTGTGTGTGTGTGTGTGTATGTGTGTGTGTGTTAGTGTTCGTGCGTTTGAGAGAAAGAGTGGGTGTATATCTGATATTTTGTGTACGAGTGTTTTTGATAGAATGAAAACGCACATGTGTGTGTGTGTGTGTGTTTGTGTGTATCTGCTTGCGTGCACATAAACGTGGATGTGTGAATATATTTTAGATGAGTATAAAAGGACCGAGTGTGTATTTTGTAGAGAGTGTCAATCTGTGTGTGCGTACGTGTGTGTTTGTTTGAGATAAAGTGAGTAGGTGTGTTTGAATGGTAAGTGTGCATCTGAGAAGAAGAGCATGTGAGATTGTGTAAATGTTAGTATGTGTATGCGTTTTTCTGTTCGAGTGAAAGCGTGTGTGCCTGTGTGTGTTAGCGATAGAGTGTGTGCATTAGTGTGCATGTGCGATTGACACAAACAATTGGTATTGCATTAGTACGAAAGAGAATGATAGTGTATGTGTGTCATATACAACTGGAGTAAATACGCGATAGAGAGAGAATGGCAGTGTATGCGTTTCAGAGATAACGAAAGTGTGTAGACATGAATATGAGAGTGCAGCTTGCGGGATTGAAAGAGTATGTATGAGAGAGAATAAGAGGGCACGCGCGTGAGAGAGAATGCGACTGAAAACGAATGAGAGAGAACGAATGACAGTGGCTGCATGTGAGAGAGAGAGAGAGAGAGATTGAGGATGTCTGCATGTGAGAGAAATTGAGAGTGACTGAATGTGAGAGAAATTGAGGATGTCTGCATGTGAGAGAAATTGAGAGTGACAGAATGTGAGAGAAATTGAGAGTGACAGAATGTGAGAGAAATTGAGAGTGTCTGAATGTGAGAGAGAGATTGAGAGTGTCTGCCTGTAAAGAGATATTTATGTCTGCCTGTGGGAGAGATTGAAGGTGTCTGCCTGTGAGAGAGAAATTGAGGATGTCTGTCTGAGAGAGATTGAGGGGGTTTGTCTGTGAGAGAGATTGAAGGTGTCTGCCTTTGGGAGAAAACTTGAGGATGTCTCCCTGTGACAGAGATTGAAGGTGTCTGCCTGTTAGAGAGAGATTGAGGATATCTACCTGTGACAGAGATATTGAGGGTGTCTGCCTGTGAAAGATGTTGAGGGTGTCTGCCTGTGAGAGAGATTGAGGGTGTCTGCATGTGAGAAAAATTTAAGGTGTCTGCATGTGAGAAAGAGATTGAGGAAGTCTGCCTGTGAGAGAGAAATTGAGGGTGCCTGCCTGTGAGAAAGAGATTGAGGGAGTCTGCCTGTGAGAGAGAAATTGAGGGTGCCTGCCTGTGAGAAAGAGATTGAGGGAGTCTGCCTGTGAGAGAGAAATTGAGGGTGCCTGCCTGTGAGAAAGAGATTGAGGGAGTCTGCCTGTGAGAGAGAAATTGAGGGTGCCTGCCTGTGAGAAAGAGATTGAGGGAGTCTGCCTGTGAGAGAGAAATTGAGGGTGCCTGCCTGTGAGAAAGAGATTGAGGGAGTCTGCCTGTGAGAGAGAAATTGAGGGTGCCTGCCTGTGTGTGTGTGTGTGAGACAGAGAGAGAGAGAGAGAGCGAGATTTAGAGTGTTTGCTTGTGAGAGAGAGATTTGGGATATCTGTATGTGGGAGAGATTGAGGGTGTCTGTCTGTAAGAGAGATTGAGGGTGTCTACCTGTGAGAGAGATTGAGGGTGTCTGCCTGTGAGGGAGAAGTTGAGGGGTTCTGCCTGTGAAAGATAGATTGAGTGTGCCTGTCTCTGAGAGATATATTGAGGGTTTATGTGTATGAGAGATAGATTGAGGGTGTCTGCCTGTGAGAGAGATTGAGGATGTCTGCATGTGAGTGAGTTAGCGGGTGTCTTCATGTGAGAGAAATTGAGGTTTTATGACTGTGAGATAGATTGAGGGTTTATGCCTGTGAGATAGATCGAGGGTGTATGCCTGTGATAGAGGGATTGAGGTTGTCTTCATGTGAGAAAGAGATTGAGGGTGTCTGCATGTGAGAGAAATTGAGGGTGTCTGCATGTGAAAGAAATTGAGGGTGTCTGCATGTGAGTGAGTTTGCGCGTGTCTTCATGTGAGAGAAATTGAGGGTGTCTGCATGCGAGAGAGAGATTGAGGGTGTTTGCATGTGAGATAAATTGAGAGTTACTACATTTAAGAGAGATTGAGGGTGTCTGCATATGACATCAAATGAGGGTGTCTGCCTGTGAGACAGAGATTGGGGGTGTCTGCATGTGAGAGAGATTGAAAGCGTGCCTGTGAGAAATAGATTGAGGGTGTCTGCCTGTGTGAGAGAGTGATTGAGGGTCTCTGCATGTGAGAGATATTGAGGGTGTCTGCCTGTGAGATATATTGAGGGTGTCTGTAAGAGATATATTGAGGGTGTCTGTCTGTAAGAGAGAAGTTGAGGGTGTCTGCCTGTGAGAGATAGATTGAGGGTGTCTATAAGAGATAGATTGAGAGTGTCTGTCTGATAGAGATAATTGAGGATGTCTGTCTGTGAGAAAGAGATTGAGGGTGTTTGTCTGTAATAGAGATTGAGGGTGTCTGCCTGTGAGAGAGAGATTGAGCATGTCAGCCTGTTAGTTGGAGATTGAGGATGTCTGCCTGTGAGAGAGAGATTGAGGGTGTCTGCCAGTGAGAGATATAATTTGAGGGTGTCTGTGAGAGATAGATTGAGGGTGTCTGCCTATGAGAGAGAAATTGAGGGTGTCTGCCTATGAGAGAGAAATTGAGGGTGTCTGCTTGTGAGAAAGATTGAGGGTGTTTGCCTGTGAGAGAAATTGAGGATGTCTTCCTGTGAGAGAGATTGAAGGTGTCTGTGAGGGAGAGATTGAGAATGTGTGCCTGTGAGAGAGAGAAATTGAGAATGTCTGCCTGTGAGAGAGATTGAAGGTGTCTGCCTGTTAGAGAGAGATTGAGGATATCTACCTGTGACAGAGATATTGAGGGTGTCTGCCTGTGAGAGATGTTGAGGGTGTCTGCCTGTGAGAGAGATTGAGGGTGTATGCCTGTGAGAGAGATTGAGGGTGTCTGCATGTGAGAAAAATTTAAGGTGTCTGCATGTGAGAAAGAGAATGAGGGTTTCTGCATGTGAGAGAAGAGAAATTGAGGGTGTCTGCCTGTGAGAGAAAGATTGGAGATATCTGTATGTGAGAGAAATTGAGGGTGTATGCCTGTGAGATAGAGATTGAGGGTGTCTGCATATGAGATAGAGATTGAGGGTGTCTGCCTGTGAGAAAGAGATTGAGGGAGTCTGCCTATGAGAGAGAAATTGAGGGTGTCTGCCTGTGAGAGAGAAATTGAGGATGTCTGCCTGTGAGAGAGAAATTGAGGGTGCCTGCCTGTGAGAGGGTTTGCGGGTGTCTGCCTGTGTGTGTGTGTGAGAGAGAGATAGAGAGAGAGAGAGAGAGAGAGAGATTTAGAGTGTATGCATGTGAGAGAGAGATTTTGGATATATGTATGTGGGAGAGATTGAGAGTGTCTGCCTGTGAGAGAGAGATTTAGGATGGCTGCCTGTGAAAGAGATGGATGTGTCTGCCTGTGGTAGAGATTGAAGGTGTCTGCCTGTGAGAGATAAATTGAGGATGTCTGCCTGTGAGAGAGAGATTGAGGGTGTATGTCTGTAAGAGAGGTTGAGGGTGTCTACCTGTGAGAGAGATTGAGGGTGTCTGCCTGTGAGAGAGATTGAGGATGTCTGCATGTGAGTGAGTTAGCGGGTGTCTTCATGTGAGAGAGATTGAGGGTGTCTGCCTGTGAGGGAGAAGTTGAGGGTGTCTGCCTGTGAAAGATAGATTGAGTGTGCCTGTCTCAGAGATATATTGAGGGTTTATGTGTATGAGAGATAGATTGAGGGTGTCTGCCTGTGAGAGAGAGTTTGTGGGTGCCTGCATGTGAGACAGAGAGATTGAGGATGTCTGCCTGTGAGAGAGAGATTGAAGGTGTCTGCCTGTGAGAGAGATTGAGGATGCCTGCATGTGCGAGAGATTGAGGGTGTCTGCCTGTGAGAGAGATTGAGGGTGTCTGCCTGTGAGGGAGAAGTTGAGGGTCTCTGCCTGTGAAAGATAGATTGAGTGTGCCTGTCTCAGAGATATATTGAGGGTTTATGTGTATGAGAGATAGATTGAGGGTGTCTGCCTGTGAGAGAGATTGAGGGTGTCTGCCTGAGAGAGAGATTGAGGTTTTATGACTGTGAGATAGATTGAGGGTTTATGCCTGTGAGATAGATTGAGGGTTTATGCCTGTGAGAGAGATCGAGGGTGTCTGCATGGGAAAGAAATTGAGGGTGTCTGCATGGGAAAGAAATTGAGGGTGTCTGCATGTGAGTGAGTTTGTGCGTGTCTTCATGTGAGAGAAATTGAGGGTGTCTGCATGCGAGAGATATTGAGGGTGTCTGCCTGTGAGATATATTGAGGGTGTCTGTAAGAGATTGATTGAGGGTGTCTGTCTGTAAGAGAGAAGTTGAGGGTGTCTGCCTGTGAGAGATAGAGTGAGGGTGTCTATAAGAGATAGATTGAGAGTGTCTGATAGAGATAATTGAGGATGTCTGTCTGTGAGAAAGAGATTGAGGGTGTTTGTCTGTAATAGAGATTGAGGGTGTCTGCCTGTGAGAGAGAGATTGAGGGTGTCTGCAAGTGAGAGATATAATTTGAGGGTGTCCGTGAGAGATAGATTGAGGGTGTCTGTCTGTGAGAGATATATTGAGGGTGTTTGACTGAGAGAGAGATTGTGGATGTCTGCCTAATAGAGAGATTTGGGGTTTATGGATGTGAGAGCGATTGAGGGTGTATGCCTGTGAGAAAGAGAGAGAGGGTGTCGGCATGTGAGAGAAATTGAGGGTGTCTGCATGTGAGAGAAATGTAATAGTTCTGCCTGTGAGAAAGAGATTGAGGGAATCTGCCTGTGAGAGAGAGAGAGAGAGGGTGTCTGCATGTGAGAGAAATTGAGGGTGTCTACATGTAAGAGAAATTGAGGGTATCTGCATATGAGATCGATTGAGGGTGTCTGCATGTGAGCGAAATTGAGAGTGACTGCATTTGAGAGAGATTGATGGTGTCTGCATAAGATATAAATTAAGGGTGTCTGCCTGTGATAGAGGGATTGAGGTTGTCTTCATGTGAGACAGAGATTGGGGGTGTGTGCCTGTGAGAAAGAGATTGAGGGTGTCTGCCTGTGACAGAGAAATTGAGGGCGTCTGCCTGTGAGAGAGAAATTGAGGGTGTCTGCCTGTGAGAGAGATCGAGGGTGTCTGCCTGTGAGAGAGATTGAAGGTGTCTGTGAGGGAGAGATTGAGGATGTCTGCCTGTGAGAGAAAGACATTGAGAATGTCTGCCTGTGAGAGAGATTGAAGGTGTTTGCCTGTGAGCGAGATTGAGGGTGTCTTCCTGTGACAGAGATTGTCACAATCCGGGAGGTTGTCACAATAGGGCAGGAGGTGCAATGTCCGCTGGACTGCATCTCTTTCGCGTCCATTGGGATGACTGATAGCAGACAGAGGCAAAGAGAGAGGCAGGAGTGCATTTTACCAGGTGCATTTCTGCGGCTCGACGAGGCCGGGCTGAGACGCAAGCCCCAGCAATGTCGTAGCCTCCCATCACAGCGGTGCTGAGATTTAGGGAGGGATTCTGGCTTAGAGGCGTTCGGCCGTAGTCCCTCAGATGGTAGCTTTTCAGCCAAGCACGTGGACCAAATGTCAGCGACCTGTGATTCCTCTCGAAATATTGCATTTGACCAGGGGACAGGCCTGGTCATTGCACGGAGATGTTGTTCGCCTGGTGTGCGTACATATCTCATGGTCAAGGGTTGAGTCTCAGCAGTTCGCAGTGAGGTAGCTGATCTACTGCTTAGGGCACCTCGACCGAGAACTAAGTCTTCTACAAATGGTTTCATACCTCCTCGCCGTATGGGGTGAATATCGAGCAGCTTCCCGCCCGCTTTGATCGGCGGACGGCAGAGACCTCATTCTGCGGCTCGACCAGGCGGGGCTGGAGCGCGAGCCCCAGGTCCCCACCATGTCGAAGCCTCCCTTTGCAATCGTGCTGAGCTTTTGGGCGGGATTTTGGCTTAGAGGCGTTCGGCCGTAATCCCTCACCTTGTAGCCTCGCGCCGTTGGCTTATCAGCCTAGTGCGTGAAACAAATGTCTGCGGCTCCTCTCGATTTGAGCAAGATTACCGTAGCAACGCCATGTCATTAGTAGGGTAAAACTGACCTGTCTTCCGAGGGTCTATTTCCAGCACCCGTTCAATATTAGACCGGACGTATCAATAGAGGGCTTTTTAGTTTGTCAATGGCCAAGTTTCTGGAACCTGAGATTTCTATAGGGTTAAGACCAGATTACCATAGCAGACGCTCTTTCATTAGGGGGTTAGGAGACTGTCCTGTCTTCCGTGGGTCTAATACCAGCACATGTTCACTATTAGACCCCACGAAGGTGCTCTCGATTTGACAGTCATTCTACAGTATTGGCGTGTTAAGTCAATTTAAGCCGCAGACTCCACTCCTGGTAGTGCTCTTCCGTCAATTCCTTTATCAAACACTGAATGCAGACCAACCGAGCCACAGAGGGCATAACCCCAGATTTCCGAGGGTCTGAATCCAGCACCCGTTCCATATTAGACCCAAGGAAAGTGGTCTCGGCATGTCAGTCATTTCAGTGTTACCC
Source organism: Ariolimax columbianus (assembly GCA_036924085.1). Classification (NCBI taxonomy): domain Eukaryota; kingdom Metazoa; phylum Mollusca; class Gastropoda; order Stylommatophora; family Arionidae; genus Ariolimax; species Ariolimax columbianus. Next base: position 37,215,285 of record JAVGWX010000019.1, on the reverse strand, counting down.
GTGTTGAGTAAAATTAAGCCGCAGGCTCCACTCCTGGTGGTGCCCTTCCGTAAATTCACTTAAGTTTCAGCTTTGCAACCATACTTCCCCCGGAACCCAAACACTTTGGTTTCCCGGAAGCTGCCCGCAGAGTCATCGAAGCAACTCCTGCGGATCGCTAGTCGGCATCGTTTATGGTCAGAACTACGATGGTATCTGATCGTCTTCGCGCCTCTGACTTTCGTTCTTGATTAATGAAAACATTCGTGACAAATGCTTTCGCAGTAGCTCGTCTTTCGGCGATCCAAAAATTTCACCTCTATCGCCGCAATACGAATGCCCCCGTTTGTCCCTGTTAATCATTACCTCCAGTTCCGAAAACCAACAAAATAGAACCGAGGTCTGATTCCATTATTCCATGCACCATTATTCAGGCAGGTGAGGCCTGGTTTAAACAATCTAATTTTGTCAAAGTAAACGCGCCGGCCACCCAGGACGCTCAGCGAAGAGCACCCGTGAGAGAGAGCCGGCAGACGGTAGGGCAGGAGACAACGGGCAGTGAACCCGCGCGAGCCGGACCGCCCGCCTGCGCCTGAGATCCAACTACGAGCTTTTTAACTGCAACAACTTTAATATACGCTATTGGAGCTGGAATTTCCGCGGCTGCTGGCACCAGACTTGCCCTCCAATAGATCCTCGTTAAAGGGTTTAAAGTGTACTCATTCCAATTACGGGGCCTCGAAAGAGTCCCGTATTGCTATTTTTCGTCACTACCTCCCCGTGCCGGGAGTGGGTAAGTTGCGCGCCTGCTGCCTTCCTTGGATGTGGTAGCTGTTTCTCATGCTCCCTCTCCGGAATCGAACCCTGATTTCCCGTTACCCGTTACAAACATGGTGGGCATGTCACGTACCATCGACATTTGATAGGGCAGACATTTGAAAGATGCGTCGCCGGCACATGAGGCCATGCGATCAGCACAAAGTTATCCAGAGTCACCAGTGGGGACGCCGCAACTCCGCGAGGGGAAACGACGATTGGTTTTGAACTAATAAAAGCGCTCTTTCCGCGAGGTTCGGAGCTTGGTAAGCATGTATTAGCTCTAGAATTGCCACAGTTATCCAAGTAGGATCGTGTCATCTAAGGAACCTCGACTGATATAATGAGCCATTCGCGGTTTCACCGTGAGACAGTGTGAACTTAGACATGCATGGCTTAATCTTTGAGACAAGCATATGACTACTGGCAGGATCAACCAGATATCTGTCGGAGACGTACGTACAGCACACACCGGTCGGCGGAGGACGGGTGTGTAAAAAGCCTAACTGGGACGGCCGCAGGGACCGACTGACGGGACGGACGGACGGTTGTTCCACCCCTCCCTCACTCCGTCGACCCAGGACGGCCTGACAGGGGCCCCTACACGCACCAGACGACCGACCGACCGGGATCGCTCGAGGAGGGATGGCAGCGCTCTGTGCAGAACGGATCCCAACGACCTCGGCGATGAATTTCACTGGGACTAGAGACAATTTGGCCTGCCGGCCTGCTCTTCTCCCGAGGGTTGGTCCCCGGGAGAACACAGGGCCTTCAGGCACGATTCCTGAGAAATGTAAGGTGTCTGCATGTGAGAAAGAGATTGAGGGTGTCCGCCTGTGAGAAAGATTGAGGGTGTCTGCATGTGTGTGTGTGTGACAGAGAGAGAAAGAGAGAGAGAGAGAGAGAGAGAGATTTAGGGTGTCTGCTTGTAAGAGAGATTGGGGATATCTGTATGTGAGAGAGATTGAGTGTTTTCCTGTGAGAGAGAGATTTAGGATGGCTGCCTGTGAGAGAGATTGATGTGTCTGACTGTGAGAGAGATTGAAGGTGTCTGCCTGTGAGAGAGATAGTGAGGATGTCTGTCTGTGAGAGAGATTGAGGGTGTCTGTCTGTAAGAGAGGTTGAGGGTGTCTACCTGTGAGAGAGATTGAGGGTGTCTGCCTGTGAGAGAGATTGAGGATGTCTGCATGTGAGTGAGTTAGCGGGTGTCTTCATGTGAGAGAAATTGAGGGTGTTTGCATGTGAGAGAAATTTAGAGTTACTACATTTAAGAGAGATTGAGGGTGTCTGCCTGAAGAGAGAGGTTGAGGGTGCCTGCCTGTGAGAGAGAGATTGAGGGTGTCTGCCTGTGAGAGAGAGATTAAGGGTGTCTGTCTGTAATAGAGATTGAGGGTATCTGCCTTTCAGAGAGAGATTGAGGATGTCAGCCTGTTAGAGAGAGATTTAGGATGTCTGCCTGTGAGAGAGAGAGATTTAGGGTGTCTGCCTGTGAGAGAAAGAGATTGAGGATGTATGCCTGTGAGAGGGAGATTGAAGGTTTCTGCCTGTGAGAGAGAAGTTGAGGATGTCTGCCTGTGAGAGATAGACACCCTCAATATATCTCTCACGGACACCCTCAAAGTATGTCTGTGAGAGATAAATTGAGGGTGTCTGTGAAAGATAGATTGAGGGTGTCTGTCTGTGAGAGATAGATTGAGGGTATTTGCCTGAGAAGGAGATTGTGGATAGAGAGCCTAAGATAGAGAGTTAGGATTTATGGCTGTGAGATAGATCGAGGGTGTATGCCTCTGAGAGAGAGCGATTGAGAGTGTCTGCATGTGAGAGAGAGAGAGAGATAGGGTATCGGCATGTGTGAGAGAGAGATTGTGTCTGCATGTGAGAGAAATTTCGTGTGTCTCCATGTGAGAGAAATTGAGGGTGTTTGCATGTGATATAAATTGAGAGTGTCTGAATTTGAGAGAGATTGAGGGTGTGCCTGTGAGAAAAAGATTCATGGTGTCTGCCTGTGAGAGAGAAATTTACGGTGTTTGCCTGTGAGAGAAATTGAGGATGTCTACCTGTGAGACAGTTTGAAGGTGTCTGTAAGGGAGAGATTGAGGATGTCTGCCTGTGAGAGAGATACATTGAGAATATCTGCCTGTGAGAGTGAAGGTGTCTGCATGTGAGAGAGATTAAGGGTGTCTGCCTGTGAGAGAGATTGAGGGTGTCTGCATGTGAGAAAAATTTAAGATGTCTGCATGTGAGAAAGAGATTGAGGGTGTCTGCATGTGAGAGAAATTGAGGGTGTCTGCCTGTGAGAGAGAGATTGGGGATATCTGTATGTGAGAGAAATTGAGGGTGTCTACCTGTGAGATAGAGATTGAGGGTGTCTACCTGTAAGAGAGAAATTGAGGGTGCCTGCCTTTGAGAGGGTTTGCGGGTGTCGAAATGTAAGAGAAATGTAATGTGTCTGCATGTGAGAAAGAGATTGAGGGTGTCTTCCTGTGAGAAAGATTGAGGGTGGCTGCATGTGTGTGTGTGAGAGAGACAGAAAGAGAGAGAGAGAGCGAGATTTGGAGTGTCTGACTGTGAGAGAGAGATTGGGGATATCTGTATGTGAGAGAGATTGATGTGTCTGCCTGTGAGAGAGATTGAAGGTGTCTGCCTGTGAGAGAGATTGAGGATATCTGCCTGTGCGAGAGATTGAGGGTGTCTGCCTGTGAGAGAGATTGAGGGTGTCTGCCTGAGAAGGAGATTGAGTGTGTCTGCCTGAGAGAGAGATTGTGGGTTTATGACCGTGAGATATATTGAGGGTTTATGCCTGTGAGATAGATTGAGGGTTTATTCCTGTGAGAGAGATCGAGGGTGTATGCCTGTCATAAAGAGATCGAGGTTGTCTGCAAGTGAGAAAGAGATTGAGGGCGTATGCCTGTGAGAAAGGTACTGAGGGTGTCTGCATGTGAGAGAGAGAGAGAGAGGGTTTCTGCATGTGAGAGAGAGAGAGGGTTTCTGCATGTGAGAGACATTTAGTGTGTGTGCCTGTGAGAAAGAGATTCAGGGTGTCTGCCTGTGAGAGAGAAATTGAGGGTGTCTTCAAGTGAGAAAGCGATTCAGGGTGCCTGCCTGTGAGAGAGAAATTGAGGGTGTCTGCAAGTGAGAGCGATTGATTATATCTGCATGTGAGAGAAATTGAGGATGGCTGCATGCGAGAGAGAGATTGAGGGTGTTTGTATGTGAGAGAAATTGAAAGTGACTGTATTTGAGAGAGATTGAGGGTTTCTGCAAGTGAGAGAAATTGAGGATGGCTGCATGCGAGAGAGAGATTGAGGGTGTCTGTCTGTGTGTGTGTGAGAGACAGAGAGAGAGAGAGAGCGAGATTTAGAGTGTCTGCCTGTGAGATAGATTGGGGATATCTGTGTGTGAGAGAGATTGAGAGTGTCTGCCTGTGAGAGAGAGATTTAGGATGGCTGCCTGTAAGAGAGATTTATATGTCTGCCTGTGAAAGAGATTGAAGGTGTCTGCCTGTGAGAAAGAAAGTGAGGATGTCTGCCTGTGAGAGAGAGATTGAGGGTGTCTGTCTGTAAGAGAGATTGAGGGTGATTGCCTGTGAGAGAGATTGAGGGTGTCTGCCTGTGAGAGAGATTGATGATGTCTGCCTGTGAGAGAGAGATTGAGGGTGTCTGCCTGTGAGACTGAGAGATTGAGGGTGTCTGCCTGTGAGAGAGAGATTGAAGGTGTCTGCCTGTGAGAAAGAGATCGAGGGTGTCTGCCTGTGAGAGAGATTGAAGGTGTCTGCCTGTGAGAGAGAGAGATTGAAGATGTCTGTCTGTGAGAGAGAGAGAGATTGAGGGTGTCTGCCTGTGAGAGAGAGAGAGAGATTGAGGATGTCTGCCTTCGAGAGAGAGATTGAGGATGTCTGCCTGTCAAAGAGACATTGAAGGTGTCTGCCTTTGAGAGAGATTCAGGATGTCTGACTGTGAGAGAGAGATTGAGGGTGTATGCCTGTGAGAGCGAGATTGAATGTGTCTGCCTTTGATATATAGATTGAAGGTGTCTTCCTTGAGAGATATATTGATGGTGTCTGTCTGAGAGAGAGATTGATGATGTCTGCCTGTGAGAGCGACAATGGGGATGTCTGCCTGTGAGAGAGATTAAGGATGTCTGTCTGTGAGAGAGAGAGAGATTGGGGATGTCTATCTGTGAGAGAGATTGAGAGTGTCTGCCTGTGAGAGAGAGATTGAAAGTGTCTGCCTGTGACACACAGAGATTGAAGGTGTCTGCCTGTGAACGAGAGATTAAGGGTGTCTACCTGTGAGAGAGATTAAGGGTGTCTGTATGTGAGAGAGAGATGGAGGGTGTCTGCCTGTGAGAGAGATTGAAGGTGTCTGTCTGTGAGAGAGAGATTGATGTCTGCCTGTGAGAGAGAGATTGAGGATGTCTGCCTGTGAGAGAGATTGAGTGTGCCTGCCTGTGGGAGAGAGATTAAGGGTGTCTGCCTGTGAGAGAGAGAATGATGGTGTATATTTTTGAAAGAGAACATCAGTGTAGGTGTGGTTAATTAATACCAGAAGCGCGAATGTACTAATGTGAACCTCACACACGGACCTGGATGTGCTTGTCTTACGTGTCATGCGCGATGTAAGCCTCTGATAAACATGCATTCTATCGATTGTCTGTGTGTATGTGTATGTGTGTGTTTCCATGGACAAAGTGTAGGCATGTTATGCAAGTATCATTTAGTGCCGACGGAAGCATGCCCACAACGATCCAGTCGTATTAACCAAAACTATCGTCGGACGTCATCGCTTTCAAGACATGGAATATCCCTCCAATTGTCGTCCGTTTTGGGTCTCTTCTGTTCCAACAACTGTCCCGGTTGTTAAGTTTAAGCCAATACCCGCTTCTGTCATAACATGTCCCAATCAGACTTGTTTGGTTGTGATAGGCGTAATGAATTGTCTTTGCTCATTGACCTAAATCGGCAGCAACGTATTTGTCCTCTTTGTCACAAATGAAATTCTTAAAATGCTAATGACGAAAAAAAAAAAAAGTTTACTGCGGTCTTTGTTAGAGGATCATACATGATTCCCTTCCAGACGTAAGAGTATTAGCACACACAAATGTCGTTCTTCCATTTACAAATATGTATAAATATAAAGCTTTTCATTTACTGTGACGTTTTTGTCTGGGTTGTTCAACTCTTCCTTTCAGAGTTGGATCTATATCTGCTATTATCATAGTGGGCTACTATCACAAATACAGTATGCTAATATTTCCCCTCTCATACACACGCACGCACACACACACGCACGCTCGCACTCATACTCTCTCATTTCATATATATCTCGCTCTCCCCGAAACAACCACACACTCTCTATCGTATACTGTATATCTCTTCATGTTGCTGCATTCGGGACAACTATATTTGACAAAGAAAACAATCACATGGATATATTATATAGCTTCTAACTATGTATCCACGTAAACGGTATCAATCCTAAACAAATCGTGCATGATAAACTGCCGACTGTCTCTCTCTTGCTATTTCTTCTCTCTCTGCCACTGTGTAAATGTAAATCCGTCTTCCTCTATCCATATTTCTCCATATCTCTCTGTATCGTTATCTATATCCCTCTCTCTCTCTCTCTCTCTCTCTTTCAACATATATATATATATATATAGTGGTGATTCGGATTTTAACAGCTGAAGAATGTCGACCAGAATGCAGGTAGTAGTGTATTGTGACAAAAGTGTGTCGAAGACAACATTGAAGAACTGGACAACGATCTTTAAAGAAGGACGTGAGTTAATTCAACAATATGTGCCGGGCCAGGTATCGGAAGATCTTTCGCTAACTGACGAATATATATTTATATTTCGCTCTATACTTTTTAATGCGGATGGGCAGCGAAAACGTGTTGCTACTGATAGAGAGATCGTGAGTGACACATGAGCTCAATAGTAGCCAACTGATGTTACAATCGTCTGTGCCATGCACCGCAATAAAGCATTATGTGGACTGACTGTCGTCCACTACTCGAACATTGCAATCTCAAAGGACAGATAACTTCTCGGGCTTTTGAACAAAATAACAGCACCATAAGAAAACAACATGCATCTTGTATTCATACATCTGTGGTAGAAACTGCAACATGTACGCCAACTTTTACGCTAACTTTTACGTAAACAAATATTTTCGTATTAACCATATTCCTCCTGACGAAAATCAGCAGGACCAGTGAGGAAGCCCAATCCATGGATAAGACTGGGTTCAGGTGCGCATGCAGCACGCTGTACCCCATAACCACTTGCTGCCGTTTGAGGCGGCAAGTGAACACCACCCTCCTATAGAGTTGACATTCGTAGACTACAAAAATGGCCTTTTGACTCGGTCGAAGCAGTATATGTATATAGCTCTGGAAAAACAGGGAGTCGAATCTGACTACACAAACATGTTGAAACATTGCTATAATAGATAGATCACCATCAATCGTCCATTCACACAATTCCTGTCGACACTGAAAAAGGGCTTGCAGTTAAAATGCCATCTCGCCCAACCGTTTCTCTACACGCCTAAAGTCGACCATGAGACATTGCGACTGGAGTGAGTACGGCCTCGACTTAAATATATGATTAGTCACCCACCTAAGATCTGCAGACGATATCACACCCATCACAGAGACACCCACCGAAACGACACGTATTTTTTTTTTTTTTTTGCTTAGATGTTTGCCTCACTAGTTTCTACTGGCGGAGGTGCGCCATTTTCCACCCCAGACCGTAGTCAATTGGGCGATATCAGGACGCATAAACCAGTGCTTGGATGCATGTGTGCGTCTGTATGTACCTATGATAGGTTTGTGCGCCCTCAGAAGCTAGCCCAACCAAAGTACAATGGAAGGGCTTTACTACGAGGGCGCGTGTGCAAGTTGTGAAAGGGTGTGACTGTGGGACAGAGTCAAATGAAACAGAGTGAGGTGAGAAGAGAGAGAAGGGGAAGAGTGGCCCCCAGAGTGAGCCTACGTATGAAGTAGGTCTCCCCCTTTATATTTACATAGGAAACACCATAGCCATCAGCAGCCGATGTCTTCTGAATATGGACAATTACCTGAAGTATGAGATCATCAGGCGAGCGGGTTGTGCGTCTTCTGATTTATAAAGATGGCAACAGACGCCACGAAAGACAACACTCTATGAGCAGACATATTCGATTATGTGGTCCTACCATCGCCATGTTCTGGAAAGGAAACCTGGTTTGTGACAGAAGTCATGGAGAAACCAACTAAGAACAACACATGCCTCGTAGGATAGGCTTACAACAGTGCCATTCGGGCAACGTCACACGTCAAGGATTTCCTACAGCACGTCAACAACTCTAAGCACAACTGGGCTGACCATGTACTCAGAAGGAAAGACGATCGCTGGAGCACAGCAACCACTCTGTGGTACGCCCGCTGCAACGTGAGACACTCAAGATGAAACCCACCACACCAGCTCTAGTTGACAAGATTCGTTCGAGCCGAGCAACAACATTCCAGACCCTATAACAAACAAGCGAGCCATCCACAAGAAAACCTGTGTCCGAGGTAACCGATTCGACTAGAAGTTGTGCTGGGACTCACACAAGACCACACGACGAGGTACCGCTCTAGCCCAGCTCGGTGCAGTACTCCAGCCATACCCCCTAAGCAGACAAATGCCCTCTACTTCCGGCTACTACGAACAAGTACACGAGCACAAGTGCAACCACCCATGTAGACTTCAAAGTTGACTTTGACTAAGACTAAGATTAAGACTATAATACTTGACATATTTTAATTCAAATTATATGTTAACCATATCAGGCAAATCCGGATAAACAGGTAGGCGACGGAGACAACTTGTCGCAGTAAGTTTATTTAGCAACATCTCAAAGTCAAGAAGTAATGATGACATACATAGGATACACGGGAGAGATCAAAGTCTCATCATTCAGTTCATTTAAGTCAGTAACATCTTAAACTTCATCAATCCTCGGCGCTTGCCCTTGTGTAAACATTGTTCTCTCCCTGATGAACAAATTATACACCTTCTTATTTAGAGCAGGGTGATTGCGAACATGTGGATATGATTCTTACAAATTCCGCCAACATTGACAGTACACTATATGGAGTACTGGAGTAACTGAAGAACACCCGTTTGTACATAATAATGGAATTCGGCTGACAAGAGCAGGATTGCTCAACAGCTATAGGATAACAACAACATATGTTATTCATTCCATTGCATTAGTCAACACATAACCAAAATCTTCGGCGAGATAAAAAATGATAATAGAAATGAGAAGATACCACGAAACTAAACATAACGTGACGAATAGTATGAACTCTTACATTATCCAAAACATGATTGATGACATAGATTCCAATATAATACAAATCTTGTATGATAAACTCGATAACCCAGTTAGACAGGTGCCATATGAAAAAGGCATCTGATACCAACTGTTACCTCGCAGGTAGACTGAGGTCAACGGGAAGATAGTGAACCAGCACCCATAAATGCGTATTGAAGAAGGGTGCACTGACCCCTTGTAGGCTGAATTCATGGCAACGTAATCAGCTTCCTTAAAGACAGACGCATAGATTATTCTTCAAGTGTTTTTTGTATGTGGATGATTGGTGGCGAACGAGGAAAAGAAAAAAGAATCTAACATTTCAGACAGAACATGATGATAAATAACTTAGCAACAAATTATAGAAGACCAGAAGAGACAAAGAATCCAATTTTTAAAGAACGTCAAATCTCACGAAGAATAGAAGCCGGCCGGTTCAGCTTCAACTGTATAAAACCGATACTGCACTAGATACGAAACCACAAGGCTAGAGCTTAACCGTCAACAGAGGCTGATACTCCAGCCATGGTATATGGCAGCGAGATGTGGAACCTACGGAAAGCTGATGCTCATAGACCCCACGTTATCCAACGAGCGATGGAGAGAAGAACACTGAAGATCTCTCTTCGGGACCATATCCTCAACGCTTAAATCAGACGTCTAACTGCCTTCACTGGCGTTATAGATGTCTCGATGTGATGAGGATACATATATAGTGCACATGTCAGATAACAGATGGAAACGTAAGGTAACGTGCTGGTGGTCCTTCAACTCAAGGTGCTCTCCCAGACGCTCGAGGCTGAAGTAGATCAACTGCCTGAAGGAGACTGTACATGGGGAAGGCGTGGGCTAGTGTTTAAGTGGCACGGCTCACAACTCCAAGGTGCTTGGTTCGATCCCCATCACAGCACTGGCCGTTACCACGGGGAAGCAATCCCTTAGGAAATGCAGGAGGAAGCAGACCCTTACCTAAATGCATGCTGAAGACGGATGCATGGGTCGACAGGAACAAAATAAAAACTGCCTTGGGAATTAGAAAAATAAGGACGTCAAAAAAACATTTTTTAAACAACATTGTACACTAAGGCAAACGAGAGAAATGAGTTTAGTCAACATGTGTCTATCTGGCGTCAAGTGTGCAGTAACATCTGGCGTCAGGTGTGCAGTAACATATGGCGTCAGGTGTGCAGTAACATTTGGCGTCTTGTGTGCAGTAACATCTGGCGTCTTGTGTGCAGTAACATCTGGCGTCAGGTGTGCAGTAACATATAGCGTCAGATGTGCAGTAACATCTGGCCTCATGTGTGCAGTAACATCTGGCCTCAGGTGTGCAGTAACATCTGGCTTCAGGTGTGCAATAACGTCTGGTCTCAGGTGTGCAGTAACATCTGGCCTCAGGTGTGCAGTAACATCTGGCCTCAGGTGTGCAGTAACATATGGCCTCAGGTGTACAGTAACATCTGGCCTCAGGTGTGCAGTAACATCTGACCTCAGGTGTGCAGTAACATCTGGCCTCAGGTGTGCAGTCACATCTGGCCGCAGGTGTGCAGTATCATCTAGCGTCAGATGTGCAGTAACATCTGAATAAAATGTCTGACGCTGGCGCCATCTCCGCTTGCGATGGGCAACTAGCTTTCTGGCGTCAGACACACGGTCCTTTACAAATTCAAGAATTGATAACATTAGAGATTACATAAAAACAAATAACGATAACATGAATGATAACATGACTGATAACATGGTCGATACAATGAATGATATAATACATGTTAAAAAGTCAGTGGAGATAAAGATCACGTACCGAAGAACCCGGCTAATAGAATAGGTGTTCTATAAACCGCTATGTCCCCGTGTATATCTTACCTTTACGATTAAAGTGTAACTACAGCTAAGCACAACTGTCATGTGGCAAATCGATGAATAACATCAATACTCCTTACTTGGAGCAAATGACCAAGCGTATATTAGTTATCTTTGCTATCGAACAAGTTCCTTTCCGATGTAACTCCCTACTCTTAGCCAAATATATCTGCCGAAGTTCACTTCCACTCACGCGTCGCCCAATGTTTACCTGGATGTCAGATATATGGCCCAAGGGTACATCACCGTCTGCAGTTACAGACAGACCACGTCGCTGCTTATTGTAAGAAATAAATGCGCTTATTCTAAATAGATATATGTAACGTTCCTCTCTCACGGGCCCCTCTCTTCTTGCTCTTATCTAGTTCCCGGAGGCTGGAAGATTCTCAGAAAATGGCACGAGAAGACAAGTATTGCTGGAACACCAAGAGAAATCGAGGCACGTTTGGCAATTTCAAGATTAGTGAAAGAGATGTGTCAAACGGGATGTTGTTTCTTTTCCTTCCCTATCCCCAAGTGTGCAACTACGACAAGGAGGAGGGAAACTGAACGGGAAGAGAGAGGTTGGTATAGTTAGACCGTGTAGGCAAGGTAAAGGAAGGGGAAGAGCGAGGTTGGTATAGTTAGACGGTGTAGGTTAGATGGAGGGAAGAGGAAGAGAGAGGTTGGGTACAGTTAGACCGTGTAGGCAAGGTGAAGGGAAGGGGAAGAGAGAGGTTGGGTAGATGTAGACCGTGTAGGGAAGATGGAGGGAAGGAGTAGAGAGAGTTTGGGTAGAGTTAGACCGTGTAGGAAAGATGGAGCAAAGGGGGAAGTTAGAGATTGGTATAGTCATAACGTGTATGCAAGATGAATGTGTGTATTCATCATTGAAATGTGATACACAAATGTACAACTTGTTAGACTCAACACAAACACAAGTCGTATTAATAAACCACGTCGACGGTCAGAACACTAGAATCTTCGGTAGGTTCAACAATAATGATCATAAATAAGTCGAAATAAGTAACATTGAAAAGCGAGGAGATTAGGGGGGGAAGACATACGGAGTTTCGCTTTCTTGTGTAACTCCTTCCGTAATACAAGATGTAACGACAGAACAACATTCACATGCAGCTAGAATAAAAATGTACGTCATTGATAGGGAATTATTAAAATATACACGTCATTGATAGGGAATTATTAAAATATACACGTCAATGATAGGGAATTATTAAAATATACACGTCAATGATAGGCAATTATTAAAATATACACGTCATTGATAGGGAATTATTAAAATATACACGTCAATGATAGGCAATTATTAAAATATACACGTCAATGATAGGCAATTATTAAAATATACACGTCATTGATAGGGAATTATTAAAATATACACGTCATTGATAGGGAATTATTAAAATATACACGTCATTGATAGGGAATTATTAAAATATACACGTCAGTGATAGGGAAGTATGTAAATATACACATCACTGATAGGGAATTATTAAAATATGCACGTTATTGATAGGGAATTATTAAAATATACACGTTATTGATAGGGAATTATTAAAATATACACATACATGAAAGGCAATTATTAAAATATGCACGTTATTGATAGGGTGATATTACAATAATAGTTGTCCATCACAAGTGATGAAGACCCCTCTCTTTGTTCAGCCGTGTGGACAGTCGTATCTCTTACTGTGTCCGCTGAAATGGGTGACTTGCGCGGTGATTTGGATTAAAGTGAGGAAGAAACTGCGCCTTTTTGTCAACCTCACTCACAGAGCCTAAGCTACCTTTTGCCAGTGGCAAGACATTCATCGAGACGACTGGAGATAGCATAGGATGCAGATTTTGCCTCAGGGTTACCACCTAAGCCTTTCCGTAAACATGTAACCCGCAGGGTAGAAAGGTGGGATGGCATCTAACGCAGTTTGTCGTGCCTTTTCGATAACCACAAGAGGTCGTATGGGCAACACTCAGCGTGTGAGTGGGTCTGGCATCTCTCCCCAGCTGTATTGCACTCATCATAGTAGCATCCAAAATTCCCACACGCCAATTTGCGAAGGTGAACCGGCAGAACTAATCTGTGAAATACGTCACAGGTATAAGCGTAGTGCAATTCAGCCGGCGTCCAGACCAGGATAAACGGATGGAAGAAATCACAAAAAAAAGAACGAAATAACAAGTCCAGATGGAAAACAACACCACGTTCCAGTGAACACAAGTGTAAGTCGTCGACTAGTGTGAATTCCAGGCAAATCCGTGGTCTAGCGGCATCCATAATGATCCAAAACAGTAGAGAAATGTAGACTCGCAGCCAGTTATGGCGCCATCTTTGCCAGATTTTACAACATACACGCAAATGATAGGGAGATGTTACAACATACTCGTCATTGGAAGGGAGCTGTTACAACATACACGTCATTGGAAGGGAGCTGTTAAAGTACAGACTTGCCGCTGTAAAAGTGAGGACACATTCCTAATGTTATCACAACTAAGGATTGTGTCATCAGAGAAATGACACTTAGTCAGGGTGACCCGACTGTGACTCAACCGATCAATAAATAGTCTCGGTCGATGAGAGATAAAGATGGAGATATAGGTAGAAATGAGTTCCTGCACAGCAGACAGACGGAACGAATCCGCATGGTGGCTGCGCAGAAGTAGACACTACATCTTCAAAACAAAAGCCATAGGACAAACAAAAGCCATATGACAACCAAAAGCCATAGGACAAACAAAAAGCCGAAGGACAAACAAAAGCCAAAGGACAACCGAAAGCCACAGTACAACCAAAATACATAGAACAAACAAAAGCCAAAGAACGTGCGCGCAAATGATTGCACGATAATGCATCGGTGCGTTCACAATAATTTAAACGCGTACGTATATTCATGTCACGTGCACACACGTTTTAGTACATATTTCTTTCTATATGTTGACAAGACAATATTTAATTTATATATTTTTATTATGATTAGACGACAGGGGTTATAACTTAGGTAAGGTAAACGTTTGTACTACGGAAACCGTAGATGTCAAATCAAATGTGGCATGAAAACTACGTGGTGACTGCAGATACAAGCGTTATTTAATCCTCAGCCACAAAATCACCCGTGCTGATCGAGCAATAAAAATAACACGGTATTGATAGTATGGACTTTATATATATATATATATATATATATATATATATATATATATATATATATATATATATATATATATATATATATATATATATATAGTATAGTAACACTATAAATGATACCTTATAATTAATGAATGCGACGATGATACATATATTTTCCATGTCTCTCATTTTGCATTTCACTTGTGAAATATTCTACACAAGTCATCGTAATACCACTGTGCGTGATGCAGACGACGATGGATCGTTCTATAGATCTCTACATGACCTGACGCTGAAAGGCAAAACAAGATAAGGGAAAATAATAAGTTGATGATGTCATTGTAAACTGTTGAAAATTGGTTGAACATGCTGCACACAAGACACCAAACGTGAGAAACGGAAACATTGTGTGCAACCAAAGTGAGATGGCGATTTATACGATTATTGTAATCACAAAAATCGCTGAGATGATAAAGGAAACGCGTATGACAGTAAGCAATGGAAGATCGATACCATCAGTGGCATAAACACTAGCAGGACGGTAGAACGGGCGAAAGACAAGATTAAATCCGATTTGTGGAATGGCCTGAAATAAATCATTGTTTTCTCTGATATTGCAACTTACTGGGAGTAGTATATTTGTCACATGACTTTGTCCTTGTACACTTCCTGTAAAATGTTCAGATGTGATACTAAACAAAGATCTGACGGATTAGAAGGCGATACGACATCAACAGAAAGAGCTGGTGATTAACAAGATAAATTGTTTGAATGGAACATGTCCTCTTGAAGAAATCTTGACCTATGATGTCATATACGAAGAATTCAAAGCCATGTGAAATGAGAAAAATAGACGTCAATGAAGGACAGTGCTAGAGGAATCCAAGTCAAATGATGTTATACGACCAAAACAATATAGCGGTCTAACCCTGATTTCGGTTAGTAATTCTCCTTCTATCCGCAACTATTTCAATCCCTCCAAATTTGTTTTCTTCTCTTTCCAAGAAAAGCTACCCATTCTTCTATTTACCCACATTTCGAAGGCTTCAATACTCGTTTCCAATTTTTTATTCAATGTCCATGTTTCCATAACACCTGCCAATTCTTATTTTCAAATTTCAATTTATCTGTTGGGATGTACGTACGAGTCGCATCTTGTCGAATACCATCTTGGATATATCTATTCACATTCATGTTTATTTTTCCCTGCTGTTGCCTTCTCGAGTTATTATATGGCCTAGATAGATGGCGAAACTCTGTGCCTGTTCGAGTAGTTGATCTTTTATTTGTATTTGTAACTGCATACACGGTTTCTTGAGTTCAAGAAGACTTCCAAGAAGAGAAATCGGTCCAGTGTGACGGTAAAGTGTGATGGACAGCAACAAGGGGTACGTTATATTATTGATGATATTGTTGTCATATTTTCTAACACTACTCCTCCCACCCCAATCGCCATACGTGCTTGTTAAGCGTTGCCTGTTTCACAAATAAAGAAGATGTTACGAACGAGTCTCATTGGAGACACCCCCTTCAGGTTTCGTGCGGCAGATGAATGCAAAACCTTTGGAATATGCCTGGCAGACAATCACATCGTTCAAACATTGGAATCAGTCTGCGGTAATGGCAGATCGTTATACAATTATGCTGCCGTTGTTTTCGCTCGGTCTGTCGATGGATGGCAGAGTATGACAGTCTCTCGCTCTCTGACTTGAGTGTTTTGGATGGCAATTATGATGCGTTGCAGACATGACATACAGACAGGTAAATAGATATATCGATTTACGTGCGCTTCAGTGGTGAAATCGGTCAAATGGGAGTTTATGCGCGTTTCTGACGGGCGGTTTTCGGGGCAGAAAGTTACCAGGAATTGAACGGCAGACTGAAGATTGTCTGACAGGTAACTTCAAACAAATACATTACATATAAATTGTGACGTCAGAGAGATCGCGGCTTGTTTAATTACGGGACAGATACGTTGTGAAGTTAGAGAATGTGTTGTCTAACAATGGGAAAGAAAAGTTGTGAAGTCGGAGAGAGTGTTGTCTAATTATCGGACAGATAAGTTGTGAAGTCTGAGAGAGTTAAGTTGTAAAGTCGGAGAAAGTGTTGTCTAATTATCGGACAGATAAGTTGTCAAGTCGGAGAGAGTGTTGTCTAATTGTCGGACAGATAAGTTGTGAAGTCGGAGAGAGTGTTGTCTAATTATCGGACAGATAAGTTGTCAAGTCGGAGAGAGTGTTGTCTTATTATCGGACCGATAAGTTGTGAAGTCGGAGAGAGTGTTGTCTAACAATGGGACATATAAGTTCTGAAGTCTGAGAGAGTGCTGTCCAATTATCGGACAGATAAGTTGTGAAGTCGGAGAGAGTGTTGTCTTATTATCGGACAGATAATTTGTGAAGTCGGAGAGAGTGTTGTCCAATTATTTGACAGATAAGTTGTGAAGTCGGAGAGAGTTTTGTCCAATTATCGGACAGATAAGTTGTCAAGTCGGAGAGAGTGTTGTCTTATTATCGGACAGATACGTTTTGACGTCAGAGAGAGTGTTGTCTAACAATGGGACATATACGTTGCGAAGTCGGAGAAAGTGTTGTCTAATTATCGGACAGAAAAGTTGTGAGGTCGGAGAGAGTGTTGTCTAACAATGGGACATATAAGTTGTGAGGTGGGAGAGAGTGTTGTCCAATTATCGGACAGATAAGTTGTGAAGTCGGAGAGATTGTTGTCTAACAATGGGAAATATAAGTTGTGAATTAAGATAGAGTGTTGTCTAACAACGAAACATACAAGATCTTAAGCAAAATAACGTTTTGTTATATAACAACGGGACAGACAAGTTGTGAATTCTTCTTCTTCTTCTTCTTCGTACGCTGTGAAACGTCAACCTGTATTTTTTCGAAAAAAGCAGTGGTCATCCTGAGGCTGTCGGCACTGCCATGGAGCTTGTCTAGTGTTGCCACTGGTGATGGCCACGTCTGCTTTCTCTGGGTCTCGTATGTCCGACAGTTTTGCAGCAGATGTTCCGCGGTCATTTTCCAGGTACCACAAGTGCATTCGTCAGTGCAACCTATCTTCAGTTTATTGAATAGGTGGTACCTCAGTCTGTTGTGGCCTGTGTGGAGTCTGAAGACCACGACCTGCTCTCTTCTGTTCAACTGGTAATAGGCATCATTTTTTGTGTAGCCAGTATGTTCTGTTTCCAATTTGGCCATGTATCTGGCTCTAATAAGCCTTTTGGACTCTTCGTAGATCACACTAGAATCTGGTTGTAGTAGTCTTGCACCTTCTTTTGTCAGTCTGTCTGCCTCCACGTTGCCTTGGATGTTACAGTGGGGTGGAACCCACTGTAGCACTACTCTTTTTGGAGCATACTGCTGTCATAGTTGACAGAGTACTGTTCTTAAATCATTTAGTTCAGTATTTTTCTGGCTTTTTAGTGCTGTGACTACGGCCAGGGCATCTGTAAACAGGACTATCTGGCTTTCATTGCTTTCTCCTGTCAGCATTGCTTCTACTGCAGTCCTCAGTGCCTCCGCTCTGAAATTGCATGAGTATTTTCCAGTTGCCACTGATACTGTTATTTTTGTACCATTCGGTAGGCTCAGGAATACCCCTGCCCCTCCGTTCTGTGCTGTGTTTGTTACAGAACCGTCGGTGTATGCATGGTCCAGTCCATGCTTGGGTAGTTTTTCGTTATGTACCTCAGGGTTATGTCTCTTCTTTCTTTTTCATTCTGGTTGTTCTTGTTTCCAATACCTGGTATATTTTCTACCACCTCCGGAATGATATGCTGCTTCCAGGTAGGTTTGCGTACAGTAGGGATGGGCTTTGGTGTTGTTAATGTGTTCATAGGGTCTTCGCTCATCTTTGCTTTGGCTTTTTCTGCAAAGTTTCTCCGCTTTAGTTTCCCATTTCCACATCTATTTAGTCTCTGATGCATTGGATGGTCTGTCAGTCGTCTGAGTTTCTCTGCTTGCTGCTGGGCTCTGCAATCTCTTCTGTCGGTCATGGATTGCAGATTTGTAATCTTTTCAAGTTCTACAATTGGCGTTGACTTCCTGCCTCCTGTTATAACTCTCATGGCTTGGTTTTGAAGTTTGCTAATTTTATAAAAGTTCGCCTTTGCTGCTGTTGTCCATGCCGCAATGCCATACTCGAGAACTGGTCTCACTCTTCCAGTGTACAATTTCTTTAGTATACTTTCTTCTGCTCCCCAGCTTGTGCCAGCAAGTTTCCTCATGATTGCCATTCTTTGTCTGGCTCTCATTCGGTTTCTTTCGATCTGACTTTTCCATGTCATGTGCCGATCAAATGTGACTTCTAGGTAGTTTGGGTTGTCGTTTGGCCACAGATATTTGCCGTTAATACTTATTTTAGTGTTCTTTGGTTTATTTGAAAGCGAGAATATCGTAAATGTTTTGTCCTCGTTTATTTTGACCAGCCATTAGTTCGCCCACTCCTCCAACGATATTAGGGCCTGCTGCATCCGATTGCTTGCTACGGTGAGATCTTTTTCAGAGGTCCACATAGCCAGATCGTCTGCAAATATGGAGCTGTGAACTCTTCTTGGCATATTCTCTGTGATGTTGTTTATATACACCATGAAAGGTGTGGGTGACAGTACTCCCCCTTGTGGTACTCCCTGCTCAAGTGTCACCTTTTTGCTCATCTGCATTTGTACTTGAGCTCTGGCTGTTCTGTTTTCGAGGTAGTGGCTGATCCATCTGTACATTTTCCCACAAACTTCACTTCTTCGTAGCTTGACTTTAAGTCCCTCTTTCCACACCTTGTCAAATGCCTTCTCTAAATCCACCCAAACCGCTACTGTGTGTTTTTTCTCCAGGTAAGTATCCTCTATTTCCTGGGCTATGAGAGAGATCTGGTCCTCAGTGAATCTGTCTAAAGCCTGCTTGCTGTGGTATTAGTATGTGTTTTTCTTCCAGATACCACATCAGTCTGGTATTTATCATACGCTCCATCAGTTTGCCTACACAGCTCAGTAGACTGATAGGCATGTATCCAATTGGATCTGTTCAATCTTTTTCTTTCTTCGGTACTGGTATAAGTACAGCGTCTTTCCCTGCCTGAGGTACAATTCCCCTTTTCCAGCTTTGGTTCAGGACTGATAGTAACTTCCTTTTTGCTGTTTGGCCCAACCCCATCAGCATTTCGTTTGTTACCCCATCTTTTCCGGGCGATTTCTTTTTCTTTAAAGTTCTCATGGCCTCTTCCATTTCATTCATTGTTAGTTTTGCCATCATGTGCTCCTCTGGTGCCATATTGATGTTTTCGTGGCTCTTTTGTTCTTCACTAATGTCTGTATGCCTCTCTGTAGAGACATCAATGTGGTTTGTCCTGGCATAATTTCTATAAAAGCGTTTTGCTGCTTTTTTTTCCCAGTAAGCATGTTGTCGCCCTGCTTGATGGTAATTTGTTTATTTGATGGTGTTTCGTCATTCATGGTTCTGACTAAATTCCATAGTTTGTTCCCTTCTTTATCTTATTGAGGCTTTCTGTTTTGTTTTTCCAGCTGTCTCTTGTTATTTGGTTTAGTGTTCTTTTGTATTTCGCCGTGATAGCCTTGAGGGCGATATTTGCGTCCATAGATTTATCTCCTTCTGCCATGTTCCTGGCATTTGAAACTTCGTCTTCCACTTTCTGCAATTCATGATTCCAATAAGGCTTGTAGTTTTTCCTTGCCCCTCTTGGGATGGTTTCGGTGGCTGCTTGCACTATTGCTTTGCTTAGGCTTTCCACTATAGGTTTAATATTGTTATTCCGTGTGTTGATGGTTTCACACAGCCGATTTTTCAGCATTGCAAATATCTCCCAGTCGGCTCGTTTATAGTTCCAACGTGGGAGCGGATTTATTTCCTGTGGGCCTACTTCCATATCAATTTCTAGCCTAATTGGCCTGTGCTCGCTACCTGCCAATTGGTTTAGCACCTGACCGTCTATTTTGTGGTGCATATGCACCGCGGAAAAGGCCAAGTCTGGAGTAGAGGTGGTATGCCATGTTCTAGAATAGAAGCTAGGGCTGTCCTCCGGCCTATTGATAAGATAGAGATTTGTGTCTATCTCCCAGTCTTCCACTTCATCACCTCTGTTGTCTGTGTCCGAATATCCCCATCTCTCCGAGTGGCTGTTGAAGTCTCCAACTACTAGGCAGCTGGAGTCCTTAATTTCCATACTTGAGAGGGACAGGTCTTTGTTGGTTGGGCCATACAGGTTGAAGATGCGGATCTTCATTTCTTGTATCATTATGTCGACTCCTACAATTTCTGCTTGTCCAGTGTGATTGACAGCTACCGCGCTACTCGGTATGCAGTTACGTACCAGTATCAGAACCCCTCCTTTGTCACCTTCTCTATCAAGACGGTTGTGAATTCAATGAGAGTATTATCTAATGACGGGACATATACATGAAGTTAGATAGTGTTGCCTAACCAGAAGACAGATAAGTTGTGAAATAAGAGAGTGTGTTGTCTAACAAGGGGACAGATAGGTTGTGAAGTCAGATAGAGTGTTGTCTAATGACGGGACAGATAAGCTGTGAAGTCAGAGAGTGTGTTGTCTAACAAGGGGACATATAGTTGTGAATTCAATGAGAGGGTTGTCTATTGAAGTGACAGATAAATTATGAGATCAGAAAGTGTTCTCTAACCAGGCGACAGATAAGTTGTGAAATCAGAGTTGTGTCGATTGAAGGGATAGATAATTTGAGATAGATAATTTGTGAAGTCAGAGATTGTGTTGTCTAATGATGGGGCAGATAAGTTGTGAAGTCAGGGAGGGTGTTGTTAAATAATGGGGCAGAAAAGTTGTGAAGGCACGGAGTGTGTAGTCTACCAACAGGACAGATACGTTGTGAAGTCAGGGTGAGTGTTGTCTAATTACGAGAGAGATAAGTTGTGGAGTCAGGGTGAGTGTTGTCTAACAACGGGACAGATAAGTTATGAAGTCAGGGTGAGTGTTGTCTAATGACGGGAGAGATAAGTTGTGAAGTCAGGGTGAGTGTTGTCTAATGACGGGAGAGATAAGTTGTGAAGTCAGGGTGAGTGTTGTCTAATGACGGGAGAGATAAGTTGTGAAGTCAGGGTGAGTGGTGTCTAATGACGGGAGAGATAAGTTGTGAAGTCAGGGGGAGTGGTGTCTAATGACGGGAGAGATAAGTTGAGTCAAGAAGAAAAGGAACATTGTCTAACAACAGAATACACAAATTGTGACTATATGGAGAGAAGAGGGAGAGAGAGAGAGGAAGAGGAAGAGAGAGAGTATCTGTGTTGTATAACAACAGGAGAGACACGTTGTAGAGTCAGAGAGAGCGGGTAGAGAATGATATCAGAGAGAATATTACCTAACATCAAGACGGACACATTTTGAAGTGAGAGATAGTATTATCTAACAGCAAAATGAACAATTTGTGAAGTCATAGAGAGAAACGTCTGTTAGAGAAAATAATGAGAGAAGAGTGAAATAGAGAGAGAATTCGAGGTAAATAATGAACACATATGCCTAGGTGTTACACCAGTTTAATTTCCCAAAATATGTTGTTTATTGTAGTGCTTACCCTTGTCAAGATATCGTGCTGTATGTGCGTAAATGAATGGTAAATGTATGTTCTCTGAAATAGCATATAAGCGTTTAAAAAAATAATGTATGTATGTGAACTTCATAAATAGTGTTATCTTTCTGTGTGAGTTATATGTGTATCAACCTGTGAAATATATGTATCAAAGTATTTAATGTGTATAATGAACTGTACAACGTGTCTAATGTATGTATCAACGTCTCTAATGTATGTATCAACGTGTCTAATGTATGTATCAACGTGTCTAATGTATGTATCAACGTGTGCAATGTCTGTATCAACGTGTCTAATGTATGTGTCGACGTGTGCAATGTCTGTATTCGAGTGTGTAGTGGCTGTTTCAATGATCGCCCTATGTATATTGACCTAAGCGATACGCGTGTGAAAATTAGGAAGGTGCAATGATGCTTATTGTAGAGATGATACTATGTAATGTCCATATTTCAGTGAGTGATAATATGTAATGTCCATATTTCAGTGAGTGATAATATGTAATGTCCATATTTCAGTGAGTGATAATATGTAATGTCCATATTTCAGTGAGTGATAATATGTAATGTCCATATTTCAGTGAGTGATAATATGTAATGTCCATATTTCAGTGAGTGATAATATGTAATGTCCATATTTCAGTGAGTGATAATATGTAATGTCCATATTTCAGTGAGTGATAATATGTAATGTCCATATTTCAGTGAGTGATAATATGTAATTTCCATATTTCAGTGAGTGATCTGTAGGAATGACTATTGCGTGTATGCTAGTTACGCAAGGCCTGAATGTCAGTAACACAATTACTGAACTCAACAATATAAGTTTGTATTAATAATTGCAATTCACCTAAGCGTAGGCGGTACTAGCTATTGCCAGTGGTACACTGCGATTAACATGCATCAATTAACGGCACTCGTAGTAGACTTAACAAACATGTTCTTGGATCAACGCGAACAATGACACATCTGTGTATTTATATGAAAATTCAAATTGAGTTTGACACAAGAACGGTGATAAACATTTATAGACGTTTCCAGAAGTTCAGATACGACTGGAAATACGAAAACAGCAAGTGATAATAGTGTAAACTGGAATTTGACTTCTATGTGATATAGTATCATGAGTGTACGCACGTGTGTGTGAGAGAGAGCAAGAGAGACAGAGAAAGAGAGAGAGCGTGCGTGCGTGTATCAATAGCGTGTTATTAATATCTTATCGTTGTCTTTGGTGTCTGGTGTGTATCGCGAGGTCCCTGTTTCCGAGGGGAACAGTAGGTCCAAATAAGTCTTCTGGGAATGTCTGAACAAGTCATTATATAATGGTGGCCATACATGGATGTGTTCTGGTACTGACTCTCTTTACCAATGCCCTCTGATGATGTGCATGACGCTGCTACTGGCATGCATATCAGGTACAAGACGCAATGCTGACTGTTCAATCATCTGAAGTCTTACATCAAGGTGAGTGAAGCCACTATCTTGCATCACCTATTCGTTAAGACCTCGCCCTTAACACTTGCTCAGAACAAGATAAGCCGGCTCCCATGACGGGAGTTATCGGCGGTATGCAGTGGCTTGGTCTCACAATCAACACTAGGACATCTGAGTTACTCTTAAAGCCTGGTCCTGGAAAGTCGCACATCGGACTAAATACTGCCGTATAGCTTCGCCTAACTAAACCTAGGGAGCCACGTAGGGCAGTGGTTAGCGCTCTGGCTTGGCATCTGAGTGGTATGTGTTCATTCTCCAGTTGAGTAGGAAATGTTTTTTCAGCTCGCAATGGCTCCCGGGTCGACCCCGCCTTAAATGGGTACCGGTTCAGTCTGGGAAGTACATGCGGCGAGGGAGAGGAGATGTCTACCACCCTCATATAGCCGAACCTTTAAAATGTGAGATCCCCAACACCTCACACCCCTACGGCAGTAACGTGAGATCGCTAACACCTCACACCCCTAAGGCAGTAATGTGAGACCACTAACACCTCACACCCCTACGGCAGTAATGTGAGATCACTAACAAATCACACCGCTACGCCAGTAATGTGAGATCGCCAACACCTCACACCCCTACGGCAGTAACGTGATATCGCCAACATATCACACCCCTACGAGAGTAATGTGAGATCACGAATACATCCCACCCCTACGGGAGTAATGTGAGATCGCCAACACCTTATACCCCTACGGCAGTAATACTAATGGTTACTTTACTTTACCTAAACAGTACCGCGAGAAGAGAGGTGGGTATCGACACTGGGGTCAACCACAAGATTGCACAGGCTAGCTCATCGTTTGGGAGGCTAATGGCCTCTAGAACCGACAGGGCGTCAGTGTCACCACCAAGATCAACGTGTGTCCTGCTGTAGTGTTACCCACTTCGACGCAGGCCTGTGAGACATGGACAGACACGCCATGCACTTGAGATCTATCGGTAGGTGGTTCATGATGGTTTTGTAGAATACAGTTCTTAACTCAGAAATGCTTATCAATACGAACATACATTCACTCCTGCAGAAAGCCCAGATAAGATGGACGGGACATGTTATTCACAAGCCTGATGAGCACACCCACAAGCAGCTGTTAAACGGTTAGCTCAGAACAGGCAGACATAAGAAGATCTAAAAATACTTCTTAAAATGTCTCCAAAAGGCTTCAGCATTGAAGACAGCTCTTAAAGTTCCTCCTGGCGCTTTTTCATTAACAAAGCTGCACAGATCACAGAGCGTAATTACGTCGTTGCTGACAGATAGTGTGCCACACGATACAATAAAACAATCGACGCATCCACGAAGACCTCACATGCGTGCCCCGTATGCGGTAATGTTTGCTGTGTCAGGACTGGTCTTTACAGTCGTATGAGTACATATCTCGCTTGCGATGGGCAACTATTGCCATTTAAAGTTTGTGCAGTCAATTTCAAAATAAATAACAAACTGCTGCGCATCCATGAAGAGTTGCACGCTTCCTGCTAGGACCCCTATGAAGTGATGACCTCATTTTACTATTGGACTGAACAATGGACGATTTTTTATTTCTTACTATGTGTATATAACACTTAAGTGTTTATGACGTGTACATCTGTTAAATAAGAATATAGTCAGCACATAACTGTCAGAACAACTGTCGGTACAACTGTCGGCCCAACTGTCGGTCCAACTGTCAGCACAACTGTCGGCACAACTGTTAGCACAACTGTCGGCACAACTGTCGGCACAACTGTCGGCACAACTGTCAACCCAACTGTTAGCACAACTGTCGGCATAACTGTCGGCACAACTGTCGGCACAACTGTCGGCACAACTATCGGTACAACTGTCGGCACAACTGTCGGCCCAACTGTCAGCACAACTGTCGGCACAACTGTCGGCACAACTGTCGGCACAACTGTCGGCACAACTGTCAACCCAACTGTTAGCACAACTGTCGGAACAACTGGCGGCACAACTGTCGGCACAACTGTCGGCATAACTGTCGGCACAACTGTCAGCAGAACTGTTAGCACAACTGTCAGCACAACTGTCGGTACAACTGTCAGCACAACTATCAGCACAACTATCAGCACAACTGTCGGCACAACTGTCGGCACAACTGTTAGCACAACTGTCGGCACAACTGTCAGCACAACTGTTAGCACAACTGTCGGCACAACTGTCTGCACAAATGTCAGCACAACTGTCGGCACAACTGGCGGCACAACTGTCGGCACAATTGTCGGCACAACTGTCAGCACAACTGTCGGCACAACTGTCGGCACAACTGTCGGCTCAACTGTCAGCACAACTGTCGGCACAACTTTCGGCACAACTGTCGGCACAACTGTCAACCCAACTGTCAACCCAACTGTTAGCACAACTGTCGGAACAACTGGCGGCACAACTGTCGGCACAACTGTCGGCATAACTGTCGGCACAACTGTCAGCACAACTGTTAGCACAACTGTCAGCACAACTGTCGGTACAACTGTCAGCACAACTATCAGCACAACTATCAGCACAACTGTTAGCACAACTGTCGGCACAACTGTCAGCACAACTGTTAGCACAACTGTCGGCTCAACTGTCAGCACAACTGTCGGCACAACTGTCTGCACAACTGTCGGCACAACTGTCGGCACAACTGGCGGCACAACTGTCGGCACAATTGTCGGCACAATTGTCGGCACAACTGTCAGCACAACTGTCGGCACAACTGTCGGCACAACTGTCGGCTCAACTGTCAGCACAACTGTCGGCACAACTGTCGGCACAACTGTCGGCACAACTGTCAGCCCAAATGTTAGCATAACTGGTGGCACAACTGTCAGCCCAACTGTTTGTACAACTGTCGGTACAACTTTCGGCACAACTGTCAGCCCAACTGTTAGCACAACTGTCGGCACAACTGTCAGCACAACTGTTAGCACAACTGTCGGCACAACTGTCGGCACAACTGTCAGCCGAATTGTCAGCACAACTGTCGGCACAACTGTCAGCACAACTGTCGGCACAACTGTCAGCACAACTGTCGGCACAACTGTCAGCACAACTGTCAGCCCAACTGTCGGCACAACTGTCGGCACAACTGTCGGCACAACTGTCGGCACAACTGTCATCACAACTGTTAGCAGTCACAATCGTTATTATTTCCAACATACATGCACACTCAAACACGAGGTACTTCTACGATCCACATATGTGAATATTCAATCAATCCCTCTAGGTTTTCTGAAAAAACACAATCACACCTGGCTAAACATCCGCTTTGTGTATGACAAGGACAAGAATAGCACCACTGTCCCACAGAGAGCATGTCGTAACAGGCGAAACTGTGTGACATGGCATAACACCAGCCATGATTAAGTGGTTTGTTTACAGCAGCATAGATGGAATGCGAGTCTATTTTGCTATAGTGTTTGATTCTATTAAGAAGGACTCGCACATCGGCTATCCACCCTCTGCAGGCAATTGTCAAAGTCCATCGGACGTTTGATTCTATTAATATATACTCGCACATCGGCTATCCACCCTCTGCAGCCACTTGTCATCGGACTAATGAGTTGCTGAAGCCTAGCCCCTTATGCAGGAAATGCTCATTCCATCTATATCCAGCTCTAGCAGAGCTGGCACCTGCGCAGGGGCATTCGTCCCTGTAGAAGTATAGGTCCGACTAAGGACTAAGAACACACACATACACCCAAGAAATGCATGTACACATGCCCACACATACAACCATGCAGAAACAAATGTGTCTTATCAATTGATCAAGATCGTTGGACTCACATTCACAGTCAATCCACCGTTACGCACATAAGCACGTGTTGGCCTAGTTAATATACCTCTGTGAACATTCATTTCGTCTAAGCACAATCGCTCACGGCATGTGTAACATAGTGACTGAGGCCTTGCAAATGGGCCTGACTAACGAGGCGATGCTCTGAGTAGCATCGCATTGCATTATATCCAAGACTATTGTCCTTGATGAATGATGTGGTAATTTATGCAGACATGTCCAAACATAGATGTACAGGTCACATGTTAGCGACGAACCGATGGTCGATGGAGAACAATGACATCATGTTATGACAAACCGATGGTCGATGGAGAACAATGACATCATGTTATGACAAACCGATGGTCGATGGAGAACAATGACATCATGTTATGACGAACCGATGGTCGATAGAGAGCAATGACATCATGTTATGACAAACCGATGGTCGATAGAGAACAATGGCATCATGTTATAACGAGCCGATGGTCGATGGAGAACAATGACATCATGTTATAACGAGCCGATGGTCGATGGAGAACAATGACATCAATCTGATACTCCCCGAGAGACCCTTATGAAGACCTCCAACATGTTAGACTCCCTAACAGCATCTGAGAATCATGAGTGTAGCACTTACCCTTCACTAGACTTCCCAAGTCAGGGTCCATTTGAAACGAAGTTAGGACCCGCAGATACACTGATAAACGAGTCATCAAGATCAAAACCAAGTTCAAGAAAGTCCATAGGAACCATTTTCAGTTCATCTTTGGATAAAATAAGTGTCATTACAATATTAAATCAGAGAAAACTGATCAAAAGTGATGAATCCGTCACGGAAAGTTGAGAAAAAGAACCACAACATAGGGATGTCCTCCTCGTCTGTTGCGTTCGCCAGTCCATTCGAGTACACCGTCACGTTTACAACATGCAGATTTTCAGTCAAAACGGTCACATAATCATGTTACAATTATATACATTGATTAAGAGCTGCCAATGTTTTAAACATTGTTTATATTTTTGATATTAAACAAGATAAAAGCCATTTAGTTGTATTAAATTATTGTGTTCTGTTGTGAATAATGAGGTATTGTCTGTTGCATGTGAGCTCTTCATCTGATTCATAATTTGTTTGCCATGCTGGAAAAGACCACATAACGGCGTAGGTGGTTATAAAGAAGCTGGAAAAGATTATCTTCTTTTCGATCGCCATTATTCATCAACACTAATTCTGTCATTCGCCTCTTCATTCCAATTTGAAGCATAGACCCCTACTGTATCCGGCCTCTACTAAAGCAATCCTGTTTCCAGGTATTCCAACTTTTCACCTTATTGGATCAAACGTCCAACATGGTTTAATCGCAACTAGTCCCTTTGCGGGACTTCTGTTTCCCCACTTTCACAGTTGCTGGTCTGTAATGGCAATAATGTTTTTTAACACGATGAGGTTGTTTGTCCCTACACCCAACCCACTGTAGACTCTACTACGACTTGACAGTATGCCTGCTCTTATCTCTATCTTTGGTAAGACTCGGTATACTTACATTAATGATTATGTGCACAAGTCAGCGCAGTACTCGAATTATTCCCGTTCGAGTGTGTAACTAAGAGACACAGCTTTTGCTACGTGCATGTCTTTTCACCAGTGGATATTAGGCAGTACGAAAGTAAGATGGCCGCGTATTAATGGCTACGCTCTCGACTCGCTGCGGTGTTTGTGTAGAGTTTTCTGAGGTTTGGTGTTCGGATTATAATTCACAACTCCTTTACCAGATGGTATCAGGGACTTTGTTCTGTGGAATTGATATGCTTTCGATCGGTTATCCTGTTTGTTATACTGCATTTCGCTGCATTTCATTCCTGGCTTGAATCGTGGGAGGCCAGTCCATGATGCATTTCGGCGTTCCACTTGGCTGCACATCAGTGTTTATCACTACTAAAAAACCTTCCTGCTCCGCCTTCCTCCTGCCTGCACCTCCCTCTACAGGAGGTTACACGAAACCTCTCCCAACCTGGTATTCTCAGCAAAGCAAGGGTCACGCTGACCAAGAGATGGACACAAATTTAGAGGACTAAGCGGCGTGACACGAAAAATGACGGGGAGGGACACGGGCAGACACGGAAAGTCGAACACAAACTTTGGTCTCATACACTCCGTGCAGTCATCATCCCAAGGCAGCGGAGTACACGGCTCCACCTGGGGAGTCTGTTGTGATTTCGGTCAACACGCTACGCTTGAACACAGCCACAGCGGTTGGACATTGTAGTGGTCGATCGACGCAACGGGCCTTTGACGCCTTGCGATCATTATATATTAGGCAGATCTTCAACAAAGGTTCAGCTGCCCTAGAACCGGTGCAACAAGTGCACAGATCTGTCATGGAAATTGTAATTTGTTGTAACCATGTACATCTGTCTATTGTGCTCAGTGCGTTATCTGAAAATGATCACCTGATCTCGACGAGATGGATGGGTTACAGACGTCACTGATTAATTGACCTGGGGTGTTTGTCCTGCCTGTGTTGATCTAAGGGAAGCAATCACAGTTGTTTTGGTCTCTTCTTTTGTTGTCCACATTGCATTTGTGCTACAACTCCACTTCCGGTTCGGTAAACCGCTTTACTTCCGCCACAGTGAAATGGTTGTATACTGAAATCTGCTTTTTTGGAAGAACTGAACTAAGCGTGCAGGTGTGTCTTTTGGGCTTGAGGGATATTGCGCGGTTGATTCTTCACTGCGTCATCTTGAATAGGGCATTTGTGATAGTGACCGCCACTTACGACCACATTAACTGGGTATTTGTTAAGTATTTCTGCAGCTCGTTGTAAGACCATTGTTTCTGTGTTAAATATATTCAGCATCCCCCAGCGATAACTTCTGTTGAGCTGACTTCATTTAAAAACAATGAAAGAATATGTCACCCAGACCATATTTACCATCGCCTTAACTTAACTTTATGTGGGCATCTCTGGTCAACACAGTTTGAGGCTATGCTCTTACTCTTCTCTGGCAATTCAATGTTGTTCTCAATGTAAGGAATATCACATATTAGTTTGCAGAACAATTATTTTTCCAAACTGGCAAATTTACAATTGTTGGCAGTGGCTGGTAATTACATTTTCAAATACATCGTTTTGTCAATCTTTGACTTCACTTGAGCAGCAAAGTTGATTCCCACGCTGTTAATTCTACCAGTCTAGTGAGGGACCTCGGCACGGATTGAGAGCAAAGAATCTACCATGAGAGCCAACTAGGAAGGGTTTTGTTTGTGGCTGGCCTTTCCAAATTACATACATTTTAAGCTACATAAACGTCAACATAGTCTGGCAAGTGTTTTATGCTTTGTCGTGTAGTTATTAAAAGTTGATGTTCCACAGGGAGCTGAATAATGTTTGATTGTTTGACTGATTGATTGATTAACAAAGAGTATAACATGAGTCTCCTGAATGTTTTCAGTCTTCTGGTGGACTCTGTTGTCTCGACCATCCTCATTGGCTGCATTTCTGTGATCTTTCCAAGAACCCTGACTGATGTAGACTTTATGACAACATGTCGAGAATTCTGATTGATGTAGACTGTATGACAAAATGTGAAGAATCCTGACTGATGTAGACTTTATGACAACATGTCAAGAATCCTGACTAATGTAGACGTTATGACAACATGTCAAGAATCCTGACTGATGTAGCCTTTATGACATGTCAAGAATCCTGATTAATGTAGACTTTATGACATCATGTCAAGAATCCTGACTGATGTAGACTTTATGACATGTCAAGAATCCTGACTGATGTAGACTTTATGACATGTCAAGAATTCTGACTGATGTAGACGTTATGACAACATGTCAAGAATCCTGACTGATGTAGACTTTATGACAACATGTCAAGAATCCTGAATGATGTAGACTTTATGACAACATGTCAAGAATCCTGACTGATGTAGACGTTATGCCAACATGTCAAGAATCCTGATTGATGTAGACGTTATGACAACATGTCAAGAATCCGGACTGATGTAGACGTTACGCCAACATGTCAAGAATTATGATTGATGTAGACGTTATGACAACATGTCAAGAATTCTGACTGATGTAGACTTTATGACATCATGTCATGATGCAAGCTGCTCGCATTCCTTTTGTCAGTTTGTTTTGGTTGTGGTTGGAAAGCCTGCGATGTCATACTCCAAGATAGATCTGACTCTGCCTGCCTATAATCTCATTACGACGTTCTTGTCAGCCTCTTTTGTAGCATTAAGTTATTTGTCCGTCCTGTACAGATTGAACCCTTCCCTTAGTTGTACTTCTGATTCTGGAGTGGTCCATCTTATGCAATATGGCTCCTAGACAAAACTGGATTTGTACTTACGTCATAATCTGTCAATTTAGTTATACCTTGTGATCATGTGGTCTGATAGATGAATATAATCATTTCGACTGGTTAATTCGGTCGTTTTTGTGTTTTCTTCCCTTCAATTATCCTGTGCTGGACATCGGCTATATGAATTGAACCTGTGTAATATTTTCACGGTCAAGATCACACAGCTGAACTTTATGAAATTGGTAACCTTCGACTTAGCTGCAAATAGCGTCGCTTTTAGTATGACTGTAATTTAGATACGAATATAATATTTTTTTTTTTTTTTTTTTTTTTGCGTTCGCCTTATTTATCTATTCCCCAAGGCGTGTATACTAGAACACGGCCCGGGAGAGATGCCCAACACACCACTCACACGCTGAGTGATGTCTCTTCAACCTCTTTCGGTTATTGGAAAGGCACCATACATAAAGACATATACCACCCCCCACCCCACCTCCTGCCTTGCGGGATACCTGTTTACGGGAAAGGCTTCGGGAGTAAACACTGATGAAAAAACTGCATCCTGTGCTATCTCCAGTCACCTCGATAAAGTCTTGCCACTGGAAAAAGGTAGCTAAGGACAAAGGAGTGATGTAGACAAATGACGCAGTTTCTACCTCACGTTAATCCAAATCACAACGCAAGTCACCCATTTCAGCGGATACAGCAAGAGAAAGGACTGTCCACACGGCTGAACAAAGAGTGTGGTCTTAATCCCATGTGATGGACCAACAGCAGATACATGTAAAGATATTGTTCGCAAATTGCAATTTTCATTTGTTCATCTTCAGGAGTTTTGTTTGTTCAAATTTTTTGAACTGTTTATCATTCATTGTCTCTTACTATAAAGGAGAGACATTTTTCTCCTTCGTCCTGTTTTTGTCGTAGAAAATTATTAATTGCATTAAGAAATGCTGGTCTATATGAACGTCTATTATATTAACGAAAGTATCTTTCGCAATGCACAATGGAGGCGTGCACATTTCTGGTAGATAGATTGTGTTGTTTTTTTTTAAATGGCCAAAAGCCATTACAATGCATTATTTACGCAAACAGGTGTTATATTTGAAACGTTTACTATCGTCTATGTTAAAAACCTCAACCCTAGACTGCTCTATACAAGGTTCGGAGTGCTTTCTTTAGAGAAATGAAATATTTAGCATTAGGATATCATTTACAGAGATAACGGTTTCCCAGTGGTACCGAGGCAAGGTGTCCGTCTCGAGTGTCAGAGGGCGCGCGTTCAAATCACGGTGGAGACCGTGATTTCTTTCACATGGATCCTCTGTAAACAATTCCCCTGTTCTCTGGGTAGTGAGATCGGACCCCTGTTTTCTGGGTAGTGAGATCGGACCCCTGTTCTCTGGGTAGTGAGATCGGACCCCTGATCTCCGGGTAGTGAGATCGGACCCATGTTCTCTGGGTAGTGAGATCGGACCCCTGATCTCTGGGTAGTGAGATCGGACTCCTGATCTCTGGGTAGTGAGATCGGACCCCTATTCTCTGGTTAGTGAGATAGATTGGACCTTTAATCTCTGGGCAGTGAGATCGTACCCTTGATCTCTGGGTAGTGAGATCGGCCCCTGATCTCTGGGTAGTTGGATCGGACCCCTAATCTCTGGTTAGTGAGATAGGTGGACCATTGATCTATGGGTAGTGAGATTGGACCCCTGATCTCTGGGTATTGAAATCGGGCCCCTGTTCTCTGGGTAATGAGATCGGGCACCTGATCTCTGGGTAGTTAGATCGGGTCCCTGATCTCTGGGTAGTGAGATCGGACCCCTGTTCTGTGGGAAGTGAGATTGGGCCCCTGATCTCTGGGTAGTGAGATCGGACTCATGTTCTCTGGGTAGTAAGATCGGACCCCTGATCTCTGGATACTGAGATCGGTCTCCTGATCTCTGGGTAGTGAGATCGGTCACCTGATCTATGAGTTATGAGATCGGACCCCTAATCGCTGGGTAAAGAGATCGGACCCCTGAAATCTGGGTAGTGAGATCGAACCCCTGATCTCTGGGTAGTGAGATCGGACCCCTGATCTCTGAGTAGTGAGATCGGACCCTAATCTCTGGGTAGTGAGATCGGACCCTTAATCTCTGGGGTAATGATATCGGACCCCTGATCTCTGGGTAGTGAGATCGGACCTCTGTTCTCTGGGTAGTGAGATCGGGATCCTGATCTCTGGGTAGTGTGATCGGACCCATGTTCTCTGGGTGTGAGATTGGACACCTGATCTCTGGATACTGAGATCGGTCGCCTGATCTCTGGGTAGTGAGATCGTACCCTTGATCTCTGGTTAGTGAGATCGGACCCCTGATTTCTGGGTAGTGAGATAGAACACCTAATCTCTGGTTAGTGAGAAAGATTGTACCTTTGATCTCTGGGTAGTGAGATCGGACCCTTGATCTCTGGGTAGTGAGATCGGGCGCCTGATCTCTGGGTACTGAGATCGTGCCCCTGATCTCTGAGTAGTGAGATCGGGCCATTGATCTCTGGGTAGTGAGATCTGGCCCCTAATCTTTAGCTAGTGAGATAGATTGGACCTTTGATGTCTGGGTAGTGAGAATGGGCCCCTGATCTCTAGTTAGTCAGATTGGACCCCGAATCTCTGGTTAGTGAGATAGATTGTTCCTTTGTTCTCTGGGTATTGAGATAGGGCCACTGATCTCTGGGTAGTGAGATCGGGCCCCAGATCTCTGGGTAATGAGATCCGGCCCCTGATCTCTGGGTAATGAGATCGGACTTATGTTCTCTGGGTAATGAGATCGGGAACCTGATCTCTGGGTAGTGAGATCGGACCCCTGTTCTCTGGGTAGTGAGATCGGACCCCTGATCTCTGGGTACTGAGATCGGTCGTCTGATTTCTGAGTAGTGAGATCAGGCCACTAATCTCTGAGTAGTGAGATCGGGCGCCTGATCTCTGGGTAGTGAGATCGGGCACCTGATCTCTGGGGACTGAGATCGGTCGTCTGATTTCTGAGTAGTGAGATCAGGCCCCTTTTCTCTGGGTAGTGAGATCGGGCACCTGATCTCTGGTTAGTAATATCGGGCACCTGATCTCTGGGTAGTGAGATCGGGCCCCTGATCTCTGGGTAGTGAGATCCGGCCCCTGATCTTTGGGTAGTGAGATCGGGTCCCTGATCTCTGGATAGTGAGATCGGACCCCTGTTCTCTGGGAAGTGTGATCGGACCCCTAATCTCTGGGTAAAGAGATCGGACCCCTGATATCTGGGTAGTGAGATCGGACCCCTGATCTTTGGGTAGTAAGATCGGACCCCTGATCTGTGAGTAGTGAGATCGGACCCCTAATCTCTGGGTAGTGAGATCAAACCCCTGATATTTTGGTAGTGAGATCGGACCCCTGATCTCTGAGTAGTGAGATCGGACCTCTAATCTCTGGGTAGTGAGATCGGACCCCTGATCTCTGGGTAGTGAGATCGTACCCCTGATCTCTGGGTAGTGAGATCGGACCCCTGATCTCTGGGTACTGAGATGGTGCTCCTGATCTCTGGGTAGTGAGATCGGGCCATTGATCTCTGGATAGTGAGATCTGACCCGTAATCTTTAGCTAGTGAGATAGATTGGACCTTTGATCTCTGGGTAGTGAGATCGGACCCCTGATCTCTAGCTAATGAGATCGGACCCCGAATCTCTAGTTAGTGAGAAAGATTGGACCTTTGATCTCTGGGTAGTGAGATCGGACCCCTGATATCTGGGTAGTGAGATCGGGTCCCTGATCTCTGGGTAGTGAGATCGGGCCCTGATCTCTGGACCCTGATCTC
Source organism: Ariolimax columbianus (assembly GCA_036924085.1). NCBI lineage: Eukaryota > Metazoa > Mollusca > Gastropoda > Stylommatophora > Arionidae > Ariolimax > Ariolimax columbianus. The sequence continues at coordinate 37,180,174 of JAVGWX010000019.1, read as the reverse complement.
TGGTTAGTAAGATTTTGCCACTGATCTCTGGGTAGTGAGATCCGGCCCCTAATTTCTGGGTAGTGATATCAGACCTTTTTCTGAATGACGAAACCCCGTCAAACAAACAAATTACCATCAAGCAGGGCGAAAACTTGCTCACTGGTAAAACAGCTGCAAACGCTTTTGTCGATCACTATGCCAGAGCAAACCACATCGAGGTCCCTGCAGATAGGCATACAGACATTAGTGAAGAGCAAAAGGGGCACGACAACATCAGTACGGCACCTGAAGAGCATATGATGGCCAAATTAACAATGAGCGAAATGGAAGAGGCCATGAGAACATTAAAGAAAATGAATTCTCCCGGAAAAGATGGGATAACAAACCAAATGCTGATGGGGCTGGGCCAAACAGCGAAGAGTAAGCTGCTATCGGTCTTGAACCAAAGCTGGAAAAGGTGAATTGTACCCCAGGCATGGAAAGACGCAATACTGGTACCAGTACCAAAAACAGGAAATGACAAAACAGATCCAAATGGATACAGGCCTATCAGCCTACTGAGCTGTGTCGGCAAACTGATGGAACGTATGATAAACACCAGACTGATGTGGCATCTGGAAGAAAAACGAATACTAATTCCACAGCAAGCCGGCTTTAGACAGCACAGATCCACTGAGGATCAGGTCATCCTCATAGCCCAGGAAATAGAAGATGCCTACCAGGCACAGAAGCACACAGTAGCGGTTTGGGTGGACCTGGAAAAGGCATTTGACAAAGTCTGGAAAGATGGACTTGGATTTAAGCTATGAAGAAGTGATGTCTGTGGGAAAATGTACAAGTGGATCAACCACTACCTCAAACAAAGAACGGCCAGAGTCCAAGTACAAGGGCAGAAGAGCAGAAAGGTGACACTCGAGCAGGGAGTACCCTAAGGGGGAGTACTGTCAGCCACACTCTTCCTGGTGTATATAAACGACATTACAGAGAATATACAAAGAAGAATCCATAGCTCAATGTTTGCAGACGATCTGGCTATGTGGACCTCTGAAAAGAATCTCACCATAGCAAGAAATCGGATGCAGCAGGCCCTAACATCGCTGGAAGATTGGGCGAACTCATGGCTGGTCAAAATAAACGAGGTGAAAACCACATGCACAATATTCTCGCTTTCAATCAAACCCCAAAATACCAAGTTAAGTTTAAATAGAAAATTCCTGCAGCCAAACGACAACCCAAACTATCTGGGAGTCACATTTGATCGGCGCATGACATGGAAAAGTCAGATCGAGAGAAACCGAATGAGAGCCAGAGAAAGAATGGCTATCATTAGGAAACTTGCTGGCACAAGCTGGGGAGCAGACGAAAGCATACTAAAGAAACTGTACACTGGAAGAGTGAGACCAGTTCTCGAGTATGGCATTGCGGCATGGACAACAGCATAAAAGGCGAACTTCGATAAAGTTAGCAAACTTCAAAACCAAGCCATGAGAGTTATAACAGGATGCATGAAGTCAACGCCAATTGTAGAACTTGAAAAGATTACAAAACTGCAATCCATGACCGATAGAAGAGACTGCAGAGCCCAGCTGCAGTCAGAGAAACTCCGAAGACTGACCGACCATCCAATGCACCAGAGACTAAACAATTTGGGAAATGGGAAACTAAAGCGGAGACACTTTGCAGAAATAGCCAAAGCAAAGATGCACGAAGATCCCATAAACGCACTAACAACACCAAAACCCATCACTACTGTACGAAAACCTACCTGGAGGCAGGATATATTTCCAGAGGTGGTAGAAAATATACCAGGTATTGGAAACAAAAACGACCAGACCGAAAAAGAAAGGAGAGATACTACCCTAAGCTTTGTATCGGAAAACTACCCAAGCATGGACTGGAACCATGCATACACCGACGGTTCTGTAACAAACACTACATAGAACGGAGGGGCAGGAGCATTCCTGAACCTACCAAATGGCAGAAAAATAACACTGTCATTCGCTACTGGTAAGTACACAAGCAATTTCAGAGCGGAGGCAGAGGCACTGAGGGCGGCAGTGGAAGAAATGGTGACACATAAAGAAAATAAAAGCCATATAGTCCTGCTTACAGATGCTCTCGCCGTAGTCACAGCGCTAAAAAGCCAGAAAAACACTGAGCTTAATGACTTAAGAGCAGCACTCTGCAAACTGTGCCAGCAGTCCGCACCAAAAAGGGTAGTGGTACAGTGGGTCCCATCACACTGCAACATCCGAGGCAACGAGGAGGCAGACAGACTGGCAAATGAAGGTGCAAAACTACCACAAACAGATACTAGTATGACGTACGAAGAGTCAAAACGGCTTATCAAAGCCAGATACATGACCAAATGGGAAACTGAACATACTGGTTACACCAAAAACGATGCCTATTACCAGTTGAACCGAAGAGAGCAGGTCGTTGTCTTCAGACTTCGCACTGGCCACAATAGACTGAGGTACCACCTATTCAACAAATTGAAGATAGGTGGTACTGACGAATGCCCGTGCGGTACCGGTAAAATGATCGCTGAACATCTGCTGCAGAACTGCCCGACATACGAGGATCAGAGAGAGCAGATGTGGCCATCACCAGTGGAACTGCAAGACAAGCTCCATGGCAGTAGCGACATCCTCAGGATGACCGCCACTTTTTTCGAAAAAATAATGGTTACTGTCTGACTGCGTACGAAGAAGAAAAAGAAGAAGACCTTTTTCTCTGGGTAATGAGATCGGGATCCTGATCTCTGGGTAGTGAGATCGGACCCCTGTTCTCTGGGTAGTGAGATCGGACCCCTGATCTCTGGGTACTGAGATCGGTCGTCTGATTTCTGAGTAGTGTAGTGAGATCAGGCCTCTGTTCTCTGTGTAGTGAGATCGGGCCCCTGAACTCTGGGTAGTGAGATCCGGCCCCTGATCTCTGGGTAGTGAGATCGAGCCCCTGATCTCTGGGTAGTGAGATCGGGCCCCTGATCTCTGTGTAGTGAGATCGGACCCCTGTTCTCTGGGTAGTGATATCGGGGCCCTGATCTCTGGGTAGTGCGATCGGACCCCTGTTCTCTGGGTAGTGAGATCGGACCACTTATCTCTGGATACTGAGATCGGTCGCCTGATCTCTGAGTTTTGAGATCGGACCCCCTAATCTCTGAGTAAAGTGATCGGACCCCTGATATCTGGGTAGTGAGATCGTTCCCCTGATCTCTGGGTAGTGAGATCGTTCCCCTGATCTCTGGGTAGTGAGATCGAACCCCTGATCTCTGGGTAGTGAAATCGGACCCCTATACTATGGTTAGTGCGATAGATTAGACCTTTAATCTCTGGGTAGTGAGATCGGACCCTTGATCTCTGGGTAGTGAGATCGGGCCCCTGATCTCTGGGTAGTGAGATCGGGCCCTGATCTCTGTGTAGTGAGATCGGGCCCCTGATCTCTGGGTAGTGAGATCCGGCTCCTAATCTCTGGGTAGTGAGATAGGACCGCTGTTCTCTGGGTAATGAGATCGGGCCCCTGATCTCTGGGTAGTGAGATCGGACCCCTGTTCCTCTTGGGAGTGAGATCGGACCCCTGATCTCTAGGTACTGAGATCGGTCGTCTTCTTTTTCTTCTTCTTCTTCTTCATCGTACGCAGACAGTAACCATTATTTTTTCGAAAAAAGCAGCCGTCATCCTGAGGCTGTCGACACTGCTATAGAGCTTGTCTAGTGTTGCAACTGGTGATGGCGACATCTGCTCTCTCTGATCCTCGTATGTCGGGCAGTTTTGCAGCAAATGCTCAGCGGTCATTTTGCCGGTACCACACGGGCATTCGTCGGTGCCACCTATCTTCAATTTGTTGAGTAGGTGGTACCTGAGTCTATTGTGGCCAGTGCGAAGTCTAAAGACCACGACCTGCTCGTTTATGTTCAACTGGTAATAGGCATCGTTTTTGGTGTAGCCAGTATGTTCGGTTTCCCATTTGGTCATGTATCTAGCTCTAATAAGCCGTTTTGACTCTTCGTATGTTATGCTAGTATCAGGTTGTGGTAGTTTTGCACCTTCTTTTGCCAGTCTGTCTGCCTCCTCGTTGCCTTGGATGTTGCAGTGAGAAGGAACCCACTGCACCACTACTCTTTTTGGTGCGGCCTGCTGGCATAGTTGACAGAGTACTGCTCTTAATTCATTAAGTTCAGTATTTTTCTGGCTTTTCAGTGCTGTGACTACAGCCAGTGCATCTGTAAGCAGGACTATGTGGCTTTTATTCCTTTTACCTGTCATCATTTTTTCCACTACCGCCCTCAGTGCCTCTGCCTCCGCTCTGAAATTGCTTGTGTATTTTCCAGTAGCGAATGACAGTGTTATTTTTCTGCCATTTGGTAGGCTCAGGAATGCTCCTGCCCCTCCGTTCTGTGTTATATTTGTTACGGAACCGTCGGTGTATGCATGGGTCCAGTCCATGCTTGGGTAGTTTTCCGTAATGAAAATCAGGGTAGTATCTCTTCTTTCTTTTTCAGACTGGCAGTTTTTGTTTCTAATACCTGGTATATTTTCTACCACTTTTGGAAATATATGCTGCCTGCAGGTAGGTTAATACAGTAGGGATGGGCTTTGGTGTGGTTAGTGCGTTCATAGGGTCTTCGTGCATCTTTGCTTTGGCTATTTCTGCAAAATTTCTTCGCTTTAGCTTCCCATTTCCGAAATTGTTTAGTCTCTGTTGCATTGGGTGGTCAGTCAGTCTTCTGAGTTTCTCGGATTGCAGCTGGGCTCTGCAGTCTCTTCTGTCGGCCATGGATTGCAGTTTTGTAATCTTTTCAAGTTCTACATTTGGCATTGACTTCATGCCTCCTATTATAACTCTCATTGCTTGGTTTTGGAGTTTGTTAACTTTATCGAAGTTCGCCTTTGCTGCTGTTGTCCATGCCGCAATGCCATACTCGAGAACTGGTCTCACTCTTTCAGTGTACAGTTTCTTTAGTATGCTTTCGTCTGCTCCCCAGCTTGTGCCAGCAAGTTTTCTCATGATTGCCATTCTTTCTCTGGCTCTCATTCGGTTTCTCTCGATCTGACTTTCCCATGTCATGCGCCGATCAAATGTGACTCCCAGATAGTTTGGGTTGTCGTTTGGCAGAAGGTATTTGCCGTTTAGACTTAATTTGGTGTTTTTGGGTTTGATTGATAGCGAGAATATTGTACATGTGGTTTTGTCCTCGTTTATTTTGACCAGCCATGAGTTCACCAACTCTTCCAGCGATGTTAGGGCCTGCTGCAATCGATGTCTTGCTATTGTGAGATTTATTTCAGAGGTCCATATAGCCAGATCGTCTGCAAACATTGAGCTATGAACTCTTCTTGGTATATTCTCTGTATTGTCATTTATTTACACCAGGAAGAGTGTGGGTTACAGTACTCCCCCTTGGGGTACTCCCTGCTCATCTGCCCTTGTATTTGGATTCTATCCGCTCTGTTTTTGAGGTAGTGGTTGATCCAATTGTACATTTTCCCACAAACTTCTTTTTAGCTTGACTCTAAGTCCATCTTTCCAGACTTTGTCAAATGCCTTTTCCAGGTCCACCCATACCGCTACTGTATGCTTTTGCTCCTGGTAGGGATCTTCTATTTCCTGGGACCCCTAATCTCTGGTTAGTGAGATAGATTGGACCTTTGATCTCTGAGTAGTGATATCGTACCCCTGATCTCTGGGTAGTGAGATCGTACCCCTGATCTCTGGGTAGTGAGATTGGACCCCTGATATCTGGGTAGTGAGATTGGACCCCTAATCTCTGGTTAGTTAGATAGATCGACCCCTGATCACTGGGTAATGATATCAGACCTCTGATCTCTGGGTAGTGAGATCGGGCCCCTGATCTCTGGGTAGTGAGATCGGGCCCCTGATCTCTGGGTAGTGAGTTCGGGCTCCTGATCTCTGGGTAGTGAGATCGGGTCCCTGATCTCTGGGTAGTGAGATCGGGCCCCTGATCTCTGGGTAGTGAGATCGGGCCCCTGATCTCTGGGTAATGAATTCGGGCCCCTTATCTCTGGGTAGTGAGATCGGACTCCCGTGTTCAGTGCCGAGCAAGAATACCGACGTTAACAATATTTTGGTAGCTAGAAATCGAAAAGATAACTGCCTATGTCCAGAAAAATTCTAGTCAAATATCTACCCAACTTATTTGGCCCCTCCCCCTCCCCTAGTACGATGCAGGAAGCTGTAAAATATACATACTACATATAGTCGAAGCCTTCGGCTACCGAGCACCATACATTAACACCTTGTTTCAAAACCAGGATTCCAAGTATTCCAAATACAGGTTTATGTTAGTAAAGAATGGAACACGATAGAGTGCTAACGGTTTTATAAAGATAAATGAATCAAATGTGAAGCTTTCGGTGAACATACAGTAGCGTCAGATGGGGTCATCCTTACAAGCACAGATAGACTTAGTTTCAACGCAATTTACAGAACACAGCATAAAACTTTGGATTGAGTTAACAGTTTAAACTCACTGTTGGATGACTATGTTTACAGCTGAAAGTCACTGGTAGATAATTAATATGGCAGTTGAAACTGACTGGTGGATGATTCAGTTAGCAGTTGAAACTCACTGGCGGATGACTATGTTTACAGCTGAATCTCACTGGCGGATAATTAATTTAGCAGTTGAATCTGACTGGTGGATGATTCAGTTAGCAGTTGAAACTCACTGCTGGATAAGTTAGCAGTTAAAACTCACTGTTCGATTACTATGTTAACAACTGAAACTCACTGGCGGATAATTAATTTAGCAGTTGAAACTGACTGATGGATGATTCAGTTAGCAGTTGAAACTCGCTGCTGTATAAGTTAGCAGTTAAATCTCACTGGCGGATGACTATGTTTACAGCTGAAACTCACTGGCGGATAATTAATTTAGCAGTTGATACTCACTGGTGGATGATTCAGTTAGCAGATGAAACTCACTGCTGGATAAGTTAGCAGTTGAAACTCACTGCTGGATAAGTTAGCAGTTGAAACTCACTGGCGGATGACTATATGTACAGCTGAAAGTCACTGTTGGATAATTAATTTAGCAGTTGAAACTCACTGGTGGATGATTCACTTAGCAGTTAAAATTCACTGCAGGATAACTAAGTTAGCAGTTGAAACTTACTGCTGAATAATTAAGTAAGCAGTTGAAACTCACTGGCGGATGACTATGTTTACATCTGAAACTCATTGGTGGATAATTAATTTAGCAGTTGAAACTGACTGGTGGATGATTCAGTTAGCAGTTAAAACTCACTGCTGGATAATTAAATGAGCAGTTGAAACTCACTGGTGGATGATTCACTTAGCAGTTAAAATTCACTGCAGGATAACTAAGTTAGCAGTTGAAACTTACTGCTGAATAATTAAGTAAGCAGTTGAAACTCACTGGCGGATGACTATGTTTACATCTGAAACTCATTGGTGGATAATTAATTTAGCAGTTGAAACTGACTGGTGGATGATTCAGTTAGCAGTTGAAACTCACTGCTGGATAATTAGATGAGCAGTTGAAACTCACTGGTGGATGATTCACTTGGCAGTTAAAATTCACTGATGGATAACTAAGTTAGCATTTGAAACTAACTGGCGGATGACTATATGTACAGCTGAAAGTCACTGTTGGATAATTAAGTTAGCAGTTGATATTAACTGGTGGATGATTCAGTTAGCAGTTGAAACTCACTGCTGGATACGTTAGCAGTTAAAACTCACTGTTCGATGACTATGTTTACAGCTGAAAGTCACTGTTAAATAATTAATTTAGCAGTTGAAACTGACTGGTGGATGATTCAGTTAGCAGTTGAAACTCACTGCTGGATAAGTTAGCAGTTGAAAATCACTGATGGAAGACAATGTTTACAGCTGAAACTCACTGGTGGATTATTAATTTAGCAGTTGAAACTGACTGGTGGATGATTCAGTTAGCAGTTGAACCTCACTGCTGGATAAGTTAGCAGTTGAAACTCACTAGCGGATGACTATATGTACAGCTGAAAGTCACTGTTGAATAATTAATTTAGCAGTTGAAACTGACTGGTGGATGATTCAGTTAGCAGTTGAAACTCACTGGTGGATGATTCACTTAGCAGTTAAAATTCACTGCTGAATAACTAAGTTAGCAGTTGAAACTTACTGCTGGATAATTAAGTAAGCAGTTGAAACTCACTAGCGGATGACTATATGTACAGCTGAAACTCACTGGTGGATAATTAAATTAGCAGTTAAAAGTGACTGGTGGATGATTCAGTTAGCAGTTGAAACTCACTGCTGGATAAGTTACCTATTAAAACTCAGTGGCGGATGACTATGTTTACAGCTGAAACTCAATGGTGGATAATTCATTTAGCAGTTGAAACTGACTGGTGGATGATTCAGTTAGCAGTTGAAACTCACTGCTGGATAAGTTAGCAGTTGAAAATAACTGGCGGAAGACAATGTTTACTGCGGAAACTCACTGGTGGATAATTAATTTAGCAGTTGAAACTGACTTGTGGATCATTCAGTTAGCAGTTGAAACTCACTACTGGATAAGTTAGCAGTTGAAATTCACTGGCGGATGACTATGTTTACAGCTGAATCTCACTGACGAATAATTAATTTAGCAGTTGATACTGACTGGTGGATGATTCAGTTAGCAGTTGAAACTCATTGCTGGATAAGTTAGCCGTTGAAACTCACTGGCAGGAGGACAATGTTTACAGCTGAAATTCACTCGTGGATAATTAATTTAGCAGTTGAAACTGAATGGTGGATGATTCAATTAGCAGTTGAAACTCACTGCTGGATAAGTTAGCAGTTGAAACTCACTGGCGGATGACTATGTTTACAGCTGAATCTCACTGGCGGATAATTGATTTAGCAGTTGAATCTGACTGGTGGATGATTCAGTTAGCAGTTGAAACTCACTGCTGGATAAGTTAGCAGTTAAAACTCACTGGCGGATGACTATGTGTACAGCTGAAACTCACTGGCGGATAATTAATTTAGCAGTTGAAACTGACTAGTCGATGATTCAGTTAGCAGTTGAAACTCACTGCTGGATAAGTTAGCAGTTGAAACTAACTTGCAGATGACTATGTTTACAGTTGAATCTCACTGGCGGATAATTAATTTAGAAGTTGAATCTGACTGGTGGATGATTCAGTTAGCAGTTGAAACTCACTGCTGGATAACTAAGCAGTTGAGATTCACTGGTGGATGACTATGTTTACAGCTGGAACTCACTGGCAGATAATTAATTTAGCAGTTGAAACTGACTGGTGGATGATTCAGTTAGCAGTTGAAACTCACTGCTGGATAAGTTAGCAGTTGAAACTCACTGACGGATGACTATATGTACAGCTGAAAGTCATTGTTGGATAATTAATTTAGCAGTTGAAACTGACGGGTGGATGATTCAGATAGCAGTTGAAACTCACTGGTGGATGATTCACTTAGCAGTTAAAATTAACTGCAGGATAACTAAGTTAGCAGTTAAAACTTACTGCTGAATAATTAAGTAAGCAGTTGAAACTTACTGGCGGATGACAATGTTTACATCTGAAACTCACTGGTGGATAATTAATTTAGCAGTTGAAACTGACTGGTGGATGATTCAGTTAGCAGTTGAAACTCACTGCTGGATAATTAAGTGAGCAGTTGAAACTCACTGGTGGATGATTGACTTAGCAGTTAAAATTCACTGATGGATAACTAAGTTAGCAGTTGAAACTGACTGGTGTATGATTCATTTAGCAGTTGAAACTCACTGCTGGATAAGTTAGCAGCTGAGACTCACTGGCGGAAGACAATGTTTACAGTTGAAACTCACTAGAGGATGATTCACGTAGCAGTTAAAATTCACTGCTGGATAACTAAGTTAGCAGTTGAAACTTACTGCTGGATAATTAAGTAAGCAGTTGAAACTCACTGGCCGATGACTATGTTTACAGCTGAAACTCACTGGTGGATAATTAAATTAGCAGTTAAAAGTGACTGGTGGATGATTCAGTTAGCAGTTGAAACTCCCTGCTGGATAAGTTAGCAGTTAAAGCTCACTGACGTATGACGATGTTTACAGCTGAAACTCACTGGTGGATAATTCATTTAGCAGTTGAAACTGACTAGTGGGTGATTCAATTAGCAGTTGGAACTAGTTGCTGGATAAGTTAGCAGTTGAAACTCACTGGCATATGACTATGTTTACAGCTGAATCTCACTGGCGGATAATTAATTTAGCAGTTGAATCTGACTGGTGGATGATTCAGTTAGCAGTTGAAACTCACTGCTGGATAAGTAAGTAGTTCAAATTCACTGGCGGATGACTATGTTTACAGCTGGAACTCACTGATGGATAATTAATTTAGCAGTTGAAACTGACTGGTGGATGATTCAGTTAGCAGTTGAAACTCACTGCTGGATATGTTATCAGTTGAAACTCACTGTTCGATGACTTTGTTTACAGCTGTAACTCCCTAGTGGATAATTCATTTCGCAGTTGAAACTGATTTGTGGATGATTCAGTTAGCAGTTGAAACTTACTGCTGGATAACTATGTTTACAGCTGAAACTCATTGGTGGATAATTAATTTAGCAGTTGAAACTGACTGGTTGATGATTCAGTTAGCAGTTGAAACTCACTGCTGTAAATGTTAGCAGTTGACAATCACTGTTGGATGACTATGTTTACAGCTGAAACTCACTGGTGGAAAATTAATTTAGCAGTTGAAACTGACTGGTGGATGATTCCGTAGCAGTTGAAACTCACTGCTGGATAAGTTAGCAGTTGAAACTCACTGACGGATGACAATGTTTACAGCTGAAACTCACTGGCGGATAATTAATTCAGCAGTTGAAACTGACTGGTGGATGATTCAGTTAGCAGTTTAAACTCACTGATGGATAAGTTAGCAGTTAAAACTCACTGTTCGATGACTTTGTTTACAGCTGTAACTCACTGGTGGATAATTAATTTCGCAGTTGTAACTGACTGGTGGATGATTCAGTTAGCAGTTGAAACTCACTGCTGGATGACTATGTTTACAGCTGAAACTCACTGGTGGATGATTAATTTAGCAGTTGAAAACTGGCTGGTGGATGATTCAGTTAGCAGTTGAAACCCATTGCTGGATATGTTAGCAGTTGAAACTCACTTGCCGATGACTATGTTTTCAGCTGAAACTCACTGGCGGATAATTAATTTAGCAGTTGAAACTGACTGGTAGATGATTCAGTTAGCAGTTGAAACTGACTGGTGGATGATTCACTTAGAAGTTAAAAATCACTGCTGGATAACTAAGTTAGCAGTTGAAACTCACTGCTGGATAATTAAGTGAGCAGTATAAACTCAATGGCGGATGATGAAGGAAGCACGAAAACACAAGCAATGAAGAGGATTTAATTAACAATTCAAAGAGAAGAGAAAACCTATAATAGATATAAAAAACAATAAACGTAACATTCCTAACTGTAAATAATATTAAAGTAAGTGAACCAACGCTGTGTAACATTATCCTGCAAAAAAACAAAAAACAAACAAGAAATTGAAATATTATTTTAAAATGGATAGAATAAAGCGTTTTGATTATGAAAATGCAAAAGGTGAGAATCCCCACAATAATGAGAACTGCTATTTCCCAGAAAAACAAAGAAGCCCTCTTGAGAAAAATGTTGTCGAAAATAAACATGGTCTAATTCAGTATAGGTCAGGGAAGAAAACCAGGGCCATGAAAAGAAACTGTCTGACCAGAATTATACTGTTTTGTATAATGCTGACTTAAAGTGTAAACAGAATTATACTTTTCTGGACTGTACGCATGAAACATCTCACCAGAATTATAATGATGTTCGCCATCACAAGTGATAAAGACTTTGCTCAGCCGTGTGGACAGTCGTTTCTTTTGCTGTGTCCGCTGAAATGGGTGACTTGCTCGGTGATTTGGATTAATGAGCAAGCAACTGCGCCTTTTGTCAACCTCACTCTCTGGTCCTGAGCTACCCTTGGCCAGTGGCAAGATATTTATCGACACACTGGAGATAGCACATAATAAAAGATTTTTCCTCAAGGTTTACTATCGAAGCCTTCCCTGTTAACATGTATCCCGAAAAGCAGTGGGAAAGAGATGAAATCTAACGATGTGTTTTGTGCCTTTCGCATAACCGGAAGAGGTCGTAGGGACACCACTCACCGTGTGAGTGAGTTGGGCATCTCTCCCCGGCTGTGTTCAGTCCATTATTGTACTGTCTAAATGTCACACACAAAAACTAACGTTTGCAGCTAAAGCTAAATGCGTCAATCTTGTGAAGTTCATACGTGTGAACTAGACAGTGAAATACGACACAGGTTTAAGTGTAGTGCTATTTAAATAGCCGATGTCCGGACCAAGGTAATCGTACGGAAGAAATCACAAATCACGAACGAATTAACCAGTCCAAATGAAAAACAACAACACGTTACCGTAAACACAATTGTAAGTCGTCGACTAGTGTGGATTTCAGACACATCCGTTTTCTGGTGGCATCAATAATGAACTAAAACAGAAGAGCAATATAGACCCGCAGCATGTTACAACGCCATCCTTTGTCTTGTCTCCAGAATTATAATATACTGTACAAAACACATTAAATGTGTGAACAAAACTATGCTATAATGTATAATGTATACAAGATGTTTGCCCAGTACTATATTGTACCATATAATACAGATGCATGTACAACCAGAACTACACTATACCATATAATGCAGATACATGTAGGACCAGAACAATACTAATCCATATAATATAGACGCATGTGTGACGAGTACAATATTTTACCATATAATACTGATAAATGTGACCAGAACTATACTGTACCATATAATACACATACATGTATGACTAGAACTATTCTGTACCGTATAATAGATATATGTATGGTCAGAACTAAACTATAACACATAATACAGATACATTTGTGACCATAACTATACAATATCATATAATTCAGATAACTGTAATCAAAACCATACTTTACCATTTAATACGGAAAAATGTATGCTCAGAACTATACTATATCATATACCACCGCGTTGTATTGGGTTCTGAAAGAGGAATAAATAATAGTAGCACTGTAATCTACAATATATATTATGAGATGCAGCTATGAAGGTTTTTACAAAGAGCTAGCTACCAAATCCTGTAGAAACTTGAATCCCTCAAAACATCAATTCAATTTCCAGGTGTACATTGTATGACCTGGAGTGCGTTTATTGAAAGTTTATGCTCCGCAAGGAGCTGGACCAATTTAATTATTGATCAATCGATCGATCGATTGTTTTATTGATTGATGTCTTACGGATTAAATGTGCGACCAGATTATATTATATTATTCAACACAGATTAGAAGCTACACTCGGAATATCCTAAGCGCAATCAAGTGATTGGCAATGACCTGTTTACATGAACTAAGTGACCTTTAAATAGGATCAATTAATGTAGGTCGATCAATGATACGGGCATTAAAATACACTTGAATGTATGTATTGAACAATTTTACAAGTCTTCTGTAATGAGGCAACCTGCATAATAATCTATACAGAGAAACTGTGCAGACAATCACAATTGGAACTGAAAACCATGACCAATTTTTCCCCGACATCACTTGTGGTTGCAGACCGACTCATTGCACTCACAAAAGATTATCCAATGATATATTTATGTTATAAATAAGGTTCAGGTAGCAATGAAAAAGGCAAATCGAATGTTAGGAATAATAAAGAGAAATATTAAACATGGGAGCAAGGAAGTGATAGTTAAACTGTATAAAACATTAGTTAGACCTAGATTGGAGTACGGTGTACATATGGGGAGTCCTTATCATGGAGGGAATATAAACATGCTGGAAAGAATACAACTAAAAGCGACAAAACTGATAGTGGGATTCCAGTAATGAGGCCTACAGTGTCTAGAAACGAGAAAAATTATTTACAATTATACAATTATTTTAAATATCTCTCGTATATTTCTATTTTAAATATTTATCTTATACAGTTATCTTATATTACTCTCGCATATATATATATATATATATATATATATATATATATATATATATATATATATATATATATATTTCTCTTATATATCTCTCGTATATCTCTCGTATATATCTATTTTACATATTTATCTAATATATCTATCTATCTATCTGCATTTTTGGAGCACGGCATTATCGTCAACTCCGATCTATAATGTAAAAACTGTGAAGAAACTTCGAGAACGATTCCTGCGTGTCCGTGTGGGCAAGTACTCAATTCATCAGCACGACACTTCTCGTCCACACACGAGTCGACAAACAATGGCTGCATTGCAGTCTCTCAAGTTTAGCGACATTGTACCACACCCATGGTATAGCCCCGATCCGGAACCTTGTGACTTGTTCCTCTTCCCGAAACAATGAACAACCCAATGGATTCGGTTACGCTTAACTGAACGTCTTTATACTGGTTTGGAAGACTATGCCGAGTCTGTATACAACCAGTTTCATTTACATCATCTTGCTCTAAAAGCTATGTGCATCCAATTTATTCTTAAATACATTAACTATCCCTGCCTCCACTACATCCTATGGCAATGCATTCCAAGCATTCACCATTCTCTGTCTACAAAAATACTTCCTAATATCTAATCTGGACCTCTCTTTAGTCAGCATGTAGCTTTGCCCTCTTGTTCTTGGGGATGGCTGTATTGTAAAAAAAACTTGTTATATTATAATTTATCCATTCCTCTGATCATCTTATAACCCTGTATTAAGTCACATAGAATTGTTCTTTTTTACAGACACTGTGGGATATCAGCTTTGTCTCTCTTTTTTTGTATTCTTCTCAACATGCTTATATTCCTTCTATGATAAGGACTCCACACCTGTACACAGTCCTCCAATCTAGATCTAACTAATGCTTTATATAGTTTAACTATCACTTCTTTGCTCCTATGTTTAATATTTCTCTTTATCATTCCTAATATTCCATTTGCGTTTTTCAATGCTACCTGAACTTGCTCACTCACCTTACCTGTATGATCTATTATAACACCTAGGCCCCTTTCCTTATCTATCTTTCTAATATTGTTCTCTCCCATTTTGCAATTATATTCCATATTGGATCTACGCAAGTGGATGACTGTACATTTATCTACATTAAACTCTATTAGCCAGCTTACAGACCATTCTCGAATTGTATCTAATTCCGTCCTCAATATATCCTTTTCTGCTGTGAGTAACTGGTTTCGGGAGATGGCGTCTGATTTGTTTTCACGAGGTGAAGCAGATCTTGTCCAACGTTGGTTGGCGTTTGTGTGTGTACCGGGATGGGGACTGGGGTTGACCAATAATAACACGTTATCTAAAAGACATTCCAATCGCTTAGAAAGTGTTTTTCTGGTGTGTGTGTGTCTAGAACCTTAATTAAATTATCTCCTCAAAGGCATCATTTTTCAAATCGGCTTCAAGAATAAATATATATATATATATATATATATATATATATATATATATATATATATATATATTTATATATATAGAATATATATATATATATATATATATATATATATATATATATATATATATATATATATATATGAGTACAGATTAACTTAATAATAAATTGCAGACAAAGAGATCGTAGAAACGACAGAGAGACAGCTATCAGTGCCAGTTTTTCGGTTGCAATAAAACAAATGCAAAAAGTACAAAAGACTTTTCTATCTGCTTTAACACTACAATTGATAAATGTAAGTATCTCCCTACAGCATATTACCTTAAAGTGTTGAAGGAGCGCGCCTGTCACTGACCTCGAGAGCTACGACAGCGGAAGGAAAAGCGTCCAGAAAGGTCATCTAGGCTGACAGGTCATAGGGGAGACAATAAAACAATACCACCCCCACCCCCCCCACCCCCACTCCCTTCCCCAGTAGTGTAATTGTTTAGATCAAGGCTGACCGTTCAATTCTATATGAACAAAAGTCAGACACAGAAAAACTGACAACATATCCAAAGCAAACAGCTTTGGGAAAGGAAAGGCCCCAGGAACAGAGTTACATGACGAAATGGAGGACTGGACGCAGCATGGACGCTCACGGCTGATAACTCTTGCGATTACCAAACGGGAAAACAGATTAGCGACACAGAATTATAGACCAGTATACAAGACAGAGAATGTTAGAACATTATACCAGACATGGAATGTTAGAAGATTATTCCAGATAGAGAATGGTTGAACATTATACCAGGCAGGGAATGTTAGAACATTATACCAGACCGGGAATGTTAGAACATTATATCAGACGGCGACTGTTAGAAGATTATACCAGACCGGAAATGTTAGAACATTATACCAGACATCGGAAAACGGCACATATCGCGAAAGAGATGAAGAATTATAACCTGGTAGTCTCAGCACTGAGCCAAACAAGATGGATACAATTAAGAAAGATGAGACTGGCAAGAGGGGAAATTATTATTATCTGATGTCCAACACACAGACCTTTTAGCTAATGCATCAACCAAACAAATCAATCTTCTTCTTCTTCTTCTTCTTCGTACGCAGTTAGACAGTAACCATTATTTTTTCGAAAAAAGCGGCGGTCATCCTGAGGCTGTCGACACTGCCATAGATCTTGTCTTGCAGTTCCACTGGTGATGGCCACATCTGCTCTCTCTGATCCTCGTATGTCGGGCAGTTCTGCAGCAGATGTTCAGCGGTCATTTTACCGGTACCGCACGGGCATTCGTCGGTACCACCTATCTTCAATTTGTTGAATAGGTAGTACCTCAGTCTATTGTGGCCAGTGCGAAGTCTGAAGACAACGACCTGCTCTCTTCTGTTCAACTGGTAATAGGCATCGTTTTTGGTGTAACCAGTATGTTCGGTTTCCCATTTGGTCATGTATCTGGCTTTGATAAGCTGTTTTGACTATTCTTACGTCATATTAGTATCTGTTTGTGGTAGTCTTGCACCTTCTTTTGCCAGTCTGTCTGCCTCCTCGTTGCCTTGGATGTTGCAGTGTGATGGGACCCACTGTACCACTACCCGTTTTGATGCGGACTGCTGGCACAGTTGACAGAGTGCTGCTTTTAAGTCATTAAGCTCAGTGTTTTTCTGGCTTTTTAGCGCTGTGACTACGGCCAGAGCATCTGTAAGCAGGACTGTATGGCTTCCATTTTCTTTATGTGTCACCATTTCTTCCACTGCCGCCCTCAGTGCCTCTGCCTCCGCTTTGAAATTGCTTGTGTACTTACCAGTAGCGAATGACAGTGTAATTTGTCTGCCATTTGGTAGGTTCAGGAATCCTCCTGCCCCTCCGTTCTGTGTAGTGTTTGTTACAGAACCGTCGGTGTATGCATGGGTCCAGTCCATGCTTGGGTAGTTTTTCGATACAAAGCTTAGCGCAGTATCTCTCCTTTCTTTTTCAGTTTGGCAGTTTTTGTTTCCAATACCTGGTATATTTTCTACCACCTCTGGAAATATATCCTGCCTCCAAGTAGGTTTTCGTACAGTAGTGATGGGTTTTGGTGTTGTTAGTGCGTTTATGGGATCTTCGTGCATCTTTGCTTTGGCTATTTCTGCAAAGTTTCTCCGCTTTAGTTTCCCATTTCCCAAATTGTTTAGTCTCTTGTGCATTGGATGGTCAGTCAGTCTTCGGAGTTTCTCTGACTGCAGCTGGGCTCTGCAGTCTCTTCTATCGGTCATGGATTGCAGTTTTGTAATCTTTTCAAGTTCTACAATTGGCGTTGACTTCATGCCTCCTGTTATAACTCTCACGGCTTGGTTTTGAAGTTTGCTAACTTTATCGAAGTTCGCCTTTGCCGCTGTTGTCCATGCCGCAATGCCATATTCGAGAACTGGTCTCACTCTTCCAGTGTACAGTTTCTTTAGTATGCTTTCGTCTGCTCCCCAGCTTGTGCCAGCAAGTTTCCTCATGATTGCCATTCTTTCTCTGGCTCTCATTCGGTTTCTCTCGATCTGACTTTTCCATGTCATGCGCCGATCAAATGTGACTCCCAGATAGTTTGGGTTGTCGTTTGGCTGCAGGAATTTGCCATTTAAACCTAATTTGGTATTTTGAGGTTTGATTGAAAGCGAGAATATTGTGCGTGTGGTTTTCTCCTCGTTTAAAACAAATCAATTAATTCGTGTTCTTATCAAGTATACTTATTGTTTTTAACATCTGCTTTTAACTTAGAGACAGAAGAGTCCTATCGTTGGCACAGTCCAGATTATTAAATTGGTTTGTGAACCTCCACCGAATTCCATTTTTGTGTGTGCTAAATCCTGCTGTCTTGTTCTGATTCTATTTTAAGTCAGCAGAAATCTAAATTATGATTAACGACTTGCCTGTCGCTTAGAGGTTATCTCATAATGTTCTCAAACTTACCTGCAACCTTTCCAGGTTACACATTATTTGAGAAATGGGCATGTAGTGGTAGACATACATTAAAGAGACAAGAACACACACATTCTGGATTTTTAAAATAGCAGAAAACACGGTAAAATGTGGACCGCAAAAGTGGCCATATGTCAGGACAAGGACACACCTAGTTTTGGTACACGCACAGTACACAACATGTAGCATACCCTTTGCAGAGCGTCGTTCTCATAACAGCTGATCGGTAAGAATCTAGATCTTTAGCCAGAACTCCCGCATATGTGGTTATCTTCAGAACATCTGTGATGTCTTGTCTCAATCTTCTACTGTGTCTGCCTTTGTGCCGCTTTCTAGGCACCATGCCATCCAGTAACGTTCTCCCCATGCTAATATGATGTTTAATGTGGCCAAAATATTTTAAATTTATTGTTTACTAAACAATTTTCCTCGATATCCAGTTCTTGTAGAATATCTGCATTTTTTCCCCGGTATCAATGGTATTTTGTGCACCCTTCTGTAGCATTTTAGTTCAAAAGATTAAATCCTTTTCTGAAGTGTTTGTGTGATGGCCCACGTTTCACATTCGTATGTTGCAACCGGAAAGATGCAAGTTGGTAGGATTGTTATGTTTGATCCTTTTATTAGAGTTCTACCAGTTTCTCATTTTATTCAAACTTTTCATTGCCATAGCCATTCTCAGTCTTTGCTTGGCTTGGGTTGGGTCCGTTCGTTCTCAATCTCCGGCTACAAAACACTGAAAGGGCTTAAGTATCAGAATGTAGTCCAGAGAACGGAATGCGTTGTGTCGTAGTTTACAGCTTGACTGCGATATTTGCACCTTTCGGTCAAACGCATCCGACTTCAGCAAGCTTTTTTGAGTACCGGGTTAGCATTCCCTCTTCGATCCCTTCTCCTTAGCCAGTCTGCCCTACTGCAGCCGGTTATCCACGATCACCGCGTGGAGGTGTAGAAGGGTCTTGGCAGCTCTGTTTCGCTGGCCCTGACGCTAGCAGCCAGCTATGGGTCGCTGACCACTACAGCTCAAGCGCGTTTCAGCATCTTGATCCCCTATTCTCCGTCTGACTTCCCTCAGGCAATCTGCATTGTTGCTTATCGTTGAACCGAGGTACTCAAAACTTGTGACTTTCTCAATTTCCTGTTGATCTAGAATAACGTTAGGCTTGGTTTTTATCTTGTCTGTGCTCATTATTTTGGTTTCACTTATATTCAGGTATATATGTTGGTCTTTGCTGTGTTGTTTTAGCGACATGATCAGCCGTTCCAGTCCCATAGCGATATTTGAGAAAACAACTGTGTCATCTGTATATCTGAGCGCCGGTATCTCGTTCCCACTGATTGTTACACATGGTGAAATTAAATATGATTTAAATAGGGTATAACTAGATTCATATTTAC
Source organism: Ariolimax columbianus (assembly GCA_036924085.1). NCBI lineage: Eukaryota > Metazoa > Mollusca > Gastropoda > Stylommatophora > Arionidae > Ariolimax > Ariolimax columbianus. The sequence continues at coordinate 37,160,374 of JAVGWX010000019.1, read as the reverse complement.
GTAAATTAATAAATAAATAAATGAGACATAACATTTTAGAAATACGAATATATACGTACAATGCTCAGAACCAACATCAACTAAACTATTAAGTACTGAGTGTATTCACATTGCTGAGGTCCACTGTCAGGATTTGTACAGCTGAGGAATAAAGGTCGTTTGCCCCTGCAGTCGCCATAGGAAAGACACAGTAAGAAACAGATATAGTTTCACACATGCTCTAGAAACAGTTACTCGCTTTAGCAAATAACATTAATATAGAGAAAATGGAGTTGATAAATGATTAGATGATAAATAATTTATGGAAATAATGAATTGAAGAATGAAGAAAGATTCACGAAATGAAAAAAAAATGGATGAATACCTAAACCATAAATACAGAAAAATAAGAACAATACGCTTTGCTAAATCAAATGTGAAGTAAATCGTAGAACAAAACAGTATGGCACAAGGGTAAAAAAAAAATTATTAAAAAGTGTGTTGTAACCGCGTATGTTTATGTGACATGTTAAATTTGTATGTTGTAATCGTGTACGTTTGTGACATGTTAAATTTGTATGTTGTTATCGCGTATGTTTAGGTGACACGTTAAATATGTTTGTTGTTATCGCGTATGTTTAGGTGACACGTAGAGTATGTTTGTTGTAATCACATTTGTTTAGGTGACACGTTATATATGCTTGTTGTTATCGTGTATGTTTAGGTGACACGTAAAGTATGTTTGTTGTAATCGTGTATGTTTAAGCGTCAAGGTAAAATGGCTCATAGTGATTCTGTTTGTTTAGACGAAAATTAGTGCATGAGCTCTTAATGGTCATGCATGTTTAGATGCAAATTATGGCAGGAACACACAGTTCCTATGTACAGGATGTGTTCAAAACATATCCGACCTAATTTTTTTTACGGAAAGTAATGAAGCATGGGTGTTGTCCTACGGCAGGGAATAGGGAGAGAGGCGTGGGAATACATGAATTTTCCCGCGCCTGCTGACTGTGTTAGTCCCTGGCAGTCAGCCTTTCATCGTTGAATTTATTGAGCACTTATCGGGTTTTCATTCACCACAAAGTGACGAAAATATTTCAACACCAGTGTTGCATCTAATGTTGCGAAAAGCTAGACGATAGCCAATTGGAGACCCTTCATAAGATACACCAGGCTTTCTATGGCGAAGGCATGAGCATCACACGTATAAAGAAGTGGTACGATCGCCTCAAAGATGGTCGCAGATCGGTGAAGAATGGATCATGTTCCAACAGGTCCTTCACAAGCCGCAATAATGAGGTCATTGATCAAGTACGGACCATGTTCTGACAAAACCATGGTACCACCATCCGATGACCTGTGGATGAGGTGGGAGTAAACATTGGTTCGGTACACTCCATTTTTGAGCGAGGATCTGGCTATACTGTGATTTGACACGAAATTCGTGCTGAAGCTGCTAACTATGGAGCAAAAGCAATTCCGTCTGAAAATCTCACAGGACATGCTGGACTGCGCAAACGGCCATTTTCTTTCCCAACATGGCATCTTGTGACCTTTGACTGTTCCCTAAGCTGAAAATTCTGCTGAAAGAGACCCTATTTGCGTCACAAGAAGACGTTATGCGAAATGCGACGACCGAGCTCCACTCCAATCCCAAATAGAGCTTCCTAAAAGGCATAAAACAATGGCACGAGCTCTGTGAGACGTTTTGGAGTCCCAATGAGAGTTCTTTGAAATGGATAGTGTTTCAAACATCGTGGAGAGTAATTGTATTTGCCCGGCCCAAAGGTCATATACTATTTGAACCCACTTCGCATATTTAGAAAACAATGTTGACGTGCTTCTATTCTGATTACGCTGAACGATGTCATGTAATTTCTGCTTCTTGCATACGATAATGCATAGCACTGCTACGTCTCAAGACATTCCCACAAGTGTTAATGTTTGTTACCAGATATAGCAGTGAGTGTTACTGCCGCGTCTCCAGGTTTGGTCGTGTCTGTTACTGTCTCGTCCGCACAGACATAGCAGTATTGAGTATTGAGATATATGCAGTAATAAATGCACTAAGAAACCAGGGCGTGGCCGAAAATTACAGGAGTATGATCGAGGAAAGAAAAAAGTAGGCTGCAGTACGGAAATTACTCTGTTCCAGCGCCCAATAACTGTTCCACTAGAAAGAGGAGTGCGACAGGGCGACACAATTTCTGCTTTTCACAGCGGCGCTTGATGACATCTTCCAACAGCTGAGTTGGGCCAATAGAGGCATACATATAGATGGGGAAAAACTCACTCCCCTAACCTTTGCGGATCACATTGTGTTTATCAGCCACACCACCGAGGAGGCACGAAACTACCTGAGCCAACGAGATGATGTCGGTAGAGGTGTCGGACTACGGATGAACAAAAAGAAAACCAAAGTGTCTGAAATCCTTATTGCCGCAAATTCTAGATCAAGCTGGGAAATAAGCCTACCGAAGATGTCAGATCCTACATATACTTGGGGCAGGAAATAAATGCCACCTACACTCTAGACCGAGAAATCTCCAGACAAAGAACTGCGGCCTGGTCTAGCTTCTACCATACAGCCCATACTCCTGCAGCTGAAAGAAACATGGCAAGGGCGCATCTCTTCAATTCTTCGATCATACTAGCCATGATCTACGGATGTCAAGTATGGAATCAACGTAATACGGATGCAGAGAAACAACCAGTTACACAGCGAGCGATGGAAAAACGCCTCCTCGGAATCTCGATCATAGATCTAATCCACAATACTGAAATAAGAGAACACACTCTATTTCGAGACGTCGTGGAGGTTGCGTTGTCTCGCAAATACCGCTGGGTTGGCCAAGTAATGCGCATGCCAGATAACAGATAAAAACTCAGAAAGACGTTTTGTATATGAATAAACACGACTACGAGGCGTCCACCCATGCAATAGCGAGATGGTCTGCTGAGAGACCTAGGTCCGAAATTATACGGACACGGCGAAAGATAGAACTACATACAGGACGTTGTTGGCTACCTCATATACGGCACATCCGCCGGACTGAAGTCAAGGATATTGTATTGTATTGTATTGTATATATATACTAAAAGTGAACTGTTCACGTAACGTAACTGAAAATATCAGTGAGATGTTCAGGTAAAGAAATGATACTATGAAGGAGATTTCCACGTAAAGTAATGATACTATCAAGGAGATGTCCACGTAAAGTAATGATACTATCACGGAGCTGTTCACGTAAAGTAATAATACTATCAAGGAGATGTTCACTTGAAGTAATGATAATATCAAGGAGATGTCCACGTAAAGTAATGATACTATCAAGGAGATGTTCACGTAAAGTAATGATACTATCAAGGAGATGTCCATGTAAAGTAATGATACTATCAAGGAGATGTCCACGTAAGGTAATGATACTATCAAGAAGATGTCCACGTAAAGTAATGATACTATCAAGGAGATCTTCACGTAAAGTAATGATACTATCAGTGAGATGTTCAGGTAAAGTAATTGTTGCAATAACTGAGATGTTTACGTAAAGTAACTGTAACTTTCCGTTAGTTGTTCATAGAAAGACGCCGTTAATATGAAATAATGTCATCCCAGTTTTGCGTAACAAATTATCATATTAATATTTCGTTGAAAAAATTACGTGTTCGAAATAAGTTTATTAACTGCACACATTGGAAGTCAGAGAGCAAATCAGCTCTTACAGAAAAGCATACACCAGAGAATAGAGTGATAGAGCTAAATACACTCGAGTACAGAGTGATACAGCTAAATACATACGAAAACAGAGGGATACAGCTAAATACATGCGAGAACAGAGTGATACAGCTAAATACATGCGAGAACAGAGTGATGCTTGTAAATACATGAGAGAACAGAGTGATACCCCTAAATACATGCGAGAGCAGAGTGATACACCTAAATACATGTGAGAACAGAGTGATACACCTAAATACATGTGAGAACAGAGTGATACACCTAAATACATGCGAGAACAGATTGGTGCCTCTAAATACACCAGAGAACAGAGTGATACACCTAAATACATGCGAGAACAGATTGGTGCCTCTAAATACACCAGAGAACAGAGTGATACACCTAAATACATGCGAGAACAGATTGATGCCTCTAAATACACCAGAGAACAGAGTGATGCACATAAATACATGCGAGAACAGAGTGATACACCTAATTACACCAGAGAACAGAGTGATACACCTAAACACGTGCGAGAACAGTGATACACCTAAATACATGCGAGAACAGAGTGATACCCCTAAATACACCAGAGAACAGAGTGATACATCTAAATACACCAGAGAACAGAGTGCTACACCTAAACACATGCGAGAATAGAGTGATACACCTAAATACATGCGAGAACAGAGTGATACCCCTAAATACACCAGATAGCAGAGTGATACACCTAAATACATGCGAGAACAGAGTGATACACCTAAATACATGCGAGAACAGAGTGATACACCTAAATACATGCGAGATTAGAGTGATACCCCTAAATACACCAGAGAACAGAGTGATACATCTAAATACACAAGAGAACAGAGTGATATACCTAAATACACCAGAGAACAGGGTGATTCACCTAAATACACCAGAGAACACAGTGATATCCCTAAATACACCAGACGACAGAGTGATACACCTAAATACATGCGAAAACAGAGTGATACACCTAAATACACCAGAGAACAGAGTGATACACCTAAATACATGCGAGAACAGAGTGATGCTTCTAAATACATGAGAGACCAGAGTGATACCCCTAAATACATGCGAGAGCAGAGTGATACACCTAAATACATGTGAGAACAGAGTGATACACCTAAATACATGCGAGAACAGATTGGTGCCTCTAAATACACCAGAGAACAGAGTGATACCTCCTAAATACATGCGAGAACAGATTGATGCCTCTAAATACACCAGAGAACTGAGTGATGCACCTAAATACACGCGAGAACAGAGTGATACACCTAATTACACCAGAGAACAGAGTGATACACCTAAACACGTGCGAGAACAGTGATACACCTAAATACATGCGAGAACAGAGTGATACCCCTAAATACACCAGAGAACAGAGTGATACATCTAAATACACCAGAGAACAGAGTGATACACCTAAACACATGCGAGAATAGAGTGATACACCTAAATACATGCGAGAACAGAGTGATACCCCTAAATACACCAGATAGCAGAGTGATACACCTAAATACATGCGAGAACAGAGTGATCCACCTAAAAACATGCGAGAACAGAGTGATACACCTAAATACATGCGAGATTAGAGTGATACCCATAATACACCAGAGAACAGAGTGATACATCTAAATACACAAGAGAACAGAGTGATATACCTAAATACACCAGAGAATAGGGTGATTCACCTAAATACACCAGAGAACACAGTGATATCCCTAAATACACCAGACGACAGAGTGATACACCTAAATACATGCGAAAACAGAGTGATACACCTAAATACACCAGAGAACAGTGTGATACACCTAAATACATACGAGAACAGAGTGATACACCTAAATACATGCGATAACACATTGAATTTGTACACCCCTGGTAAGATAAGTCGTATGTGAAGATACAAAGCGCTGGTGTCGCAGGCAATGCCAAGTTGAGAGTTGTGAATGTTTTTAGTAGTTGATGAGTGGTGTCCTATGCGGTGTCAGTTATGGATTGGCAGCCCGTCAATGACTTGTCTTTTCTTCTAGTCCTGACCACTCAATCAGCAATGGATCTGCGTCTCTTGTGGATGCTGTGTAGTGGGCGGAGAGCGACAATATATCTTAAATTGGATGAGTGAGAGACGAAAAATTCAGTATGTTCAAGAAAAGTATTCATGTGTGGAGTAGTGGGAGGAGAAATTTGAATGCATGTTCACGAGAGAGATTAAGCCTGGTTTTCTGGTTTTGGGTGAGCGACTAAACATTAAGTATTTTTACAAGTGAGACTGTTTTATACAATCTAGTTTTGAGTAAGAGACGAAACGAAGTATTTTTACAAATGAAACTATCTTGTCGATTCTAGTCTTGAGACAAAAACATGAAGTGTTTTTACAAGTGAGACTGTTTTATACAATCTAGTTTTGAGCGAGAGACAAAACATGATTATATTTACAATAAGACGTGTTGCTTCTGGTTTTGACAGAGATAAAACACTTTTTATGTTTATTAGTGAGACAATTATGTAGGTTCTGGTTTATTTTGCTGGGTATGAAAGAAAAGGACTACTGTACATTGCTAAGCATATCGCCACACGTGACTAAGAAGGGCTATGCATGTGGCTGGCAACGATATCATGTTAAAAAAAAGGTAAAGCAGAGACCTCAATACAAAAACGCCATACATGTTATCACTTTAGCTTTGCCCTCATTCAATTACGGAGTAGAAAGAGACACTCGGGAAAGATTCACTCGGGGGCGTGGAATAAAGCATGAATGGTCGTTAAGATAGAAAAAAAATTACATGAGACTTACTAACATACAATGGGTATATCAGATGTACGATACATACACTCACCTGATTGTCAGAAAGATCCAATTGAAATTTCAGACAAGTAACACGATCTTCACAAAATGCAATCTCCTGTTGTATCTTCTATTCCAAGCGACACACTTCGATCTCTTTTGTAATGATTTATATAAGGTCCTGTTCGAACACAGCCGTAGAAAGTATATTATAAGTACGTGTCTATTTTCCCCGACTACAGTCGGTGAGAGAAGTACCTTTCCAGAAGATTATAATGTTGAAGATACTGTAACATTGATTCAAATTAACATATATACAGGTATAACTTAAACGTGCAATACTATAATTGCTATCAATATAACAACTAATTTTACATAAATCAAAGCTATGGAGAACACTTTCGCTGTCATTAGCACATATAACATTAATCACAAATAAGTGTATGAAACCATTCGCAGGGCTAGTAACTGTTGTTTTTTTTTTTTTGCAAATCGCTTTATTCAAAACAGCATATTTATCGAAGAAAAAGTAAAAGTTGTACAATAAAATAATTCATTTAAATAAGGGGAGGCTGCGGCGGAATGTATATAGTGAGAAAAAATTAATGAAAAAAAATGTTTAACGATTATAATTAAATGTAATCAAAATTTAACAAATGGGTGTGTTCAGATACCGCACCGAAACGTGACCACAGACGAAACCTACGTTACGCCCAATAGGCCTTCATCGGGGATAACAAATAACATTGCTCAATTAGCAAATCAACATATAAGGAAAAATATGGTCTACTTATCTGATATAGTGTTTATCATCGCGATATATCAGGTCGGAGGCTTGACACTAAACGACGGACAAACCTCACCTTATCTGACCGTTGTACATGAATGGCTAACCACGTGGTCTTGTGAAAGAAAGTATGTGAAGGAACGGCCATTATAACGGGTTTAAAAAATGATGCGGAAATGATGTGGTCTACCGAAGGTAAACAAGCAAGTACTTCGGGATATAAGAGCATATATTCAACAAATGACAAGTTTACAACAGGGTAGAGTACCTTGTCTTAGTCACAATGTGAAATACAGAGGCCTTTTTTTTTAAATACTGGAAGCAAACTTCACAGAAAAGGAAGAAATGGGCGTTACAAAAAACTATATCAGTCATGTGTGCAAAAACATCCGTGTGTAGACAAATGATGAATTAAAGAGATCTGCAGAGAATGGAGGGCATGACATGATCAGACGATATCAACAGTCTCCGGAATGATTAACCTGTTGATGATGTCCACACACACACAATTAATAAGGTGTATCTGACAATAAAAATGCACCAAACTCGCACTTTGTTTATATGAGGTCATGTATTGTCACAATATATTTTAATGTAGCAGATTTATATGTAGTACATATAACTAGCACATTATCTGTTTATAGCATATCTAACTCTTACACTATCTTCCTGCAGCACATCTAACTAGGAAATGTTCATGTAGCACATCTAACTAGCAGATTATCTGTATCTGCCTGCAGCACATCTAACTAGCATATTATCTGCATGTAGCACATCTAACGCTTACAGTATCTGCCTGCAGCACATCTAACTAGCACAGTATCTGCATGTAGCACATCTAACTCGCACATGTTGATCATGTAGCACATCTAGCTCGCATATGTTGTTCATGTAGCACATATAACTCGCATATGTTGTTGATGTAGTACATTTAGTTCAAATTGTATTTCCAGTTATCACATTTAACAACAGTACATTCTAGTAACACATTGCACTCACATTAAATCCTCAAGTCGCACGTTAAATGTACACACTATCTTAGCTTGCCCTTTCCCATCAAACTGTCGGATTATATCACTACTAATTCTGACTTCAAATACGCAGAAATCGATCAGCAAGTTATGTTGTAGCCACTGCGATGCAACAAACACTTACTAAGCCTTTCTGATAAGTTTATGATTGCTGTCTGAGCCAACAAATATTTCATCCACCTGTTGCGTTTTCTTTAAGGTTGATAACACACATGCAATTAATACATCTATAGTATCTCTAAAATATATAGTTTAGTTATAACACTATCACGGCAGCATTAATACACACATTTTCCTTTCAGTAAATTCACATTTACTCTAAAGTAGTTTTTTTATTATATATCTAAAATATCGCAAAAAATATTATGTAAATAGGCAGGCAATACCTCTTGAAGAAAGGTTGTATATATAACACAAGTTCACAAAAGTGTCTGGTTCCAATAATTCATAATTATATGTAACCTACAGCGCTCACTTTGAACAAATCCAGGATGGGTCAAATTTAAAAACTACAAACACATTTCCACAAGGTTAATTGAAGCCGAAGCATGAAACGGAAACACGGTTTTTAACGTTTACAATCATACACAGCGACTTCCATAGAACAGCTCTGGATAACACAACTTACACACTAAGCACGTGAATTGTCCTTATATACTGCGTCATGTCCTTTCACGATCCCAGTCCCTGTCTGGACCTTTTTCGTACCACACAATTCTGTATGTATGAGCATATATACAAGTGAGTGTGCTTGTTTATGTATGTCATAATGTGTATGTATACGAGTGTATGTATGTATATATGTAAATGTGTGGATGTAAGTGTGTCTGTGTGTGCGGGTGTCAGCGGACAAACAAAATCGAACAGAAATTAGCCTCGTTGTAAAAACAGAAATCTTCATTTACAGACTGACTTTTCCGACTATGTGTGGCGTTCAGCGACAAAAGGAGCTGAGACTTTGCATGTTGTACAAGCGTGTTTTGTTGGTTATTGTAAGATTTCACTTATGTCATATGTGCCAGGTTGCCTACTCGTGTTTTCTAGCCAGGATGTCACGTCTTGTAAGCGTGCAGTGGTAGTTGATCGGGTTCCGTTCACATATTATTGTTGTTGAATGTCTACAATGTGAAAGATGACTCTTTTGTGCGCCATGAAAAGGGCGTTGAGGGGTGGGTTGCAGTAGCTTTCCTAACATCCCGAGCGTGCTGACAACGATGGACCGGAATCCTTCAGGCTGTTGTGATGTGCTTGGCTTCAGCTGCGTGACGCTCACTACTACGGGGATAACATCTAACCACACTTCCTCTGCCAGACTGAAGCTGTTTTCAGGAAACGCTGCATGGATGAAAGATGGTGGTCTTGGTCAGTCATTCTGCTTGACCCTGACGTAACCCCTTGGCCAGTATGGTATACCTGATCGGACTAGCGCCACAGTTTTCCCATATTTTCAGTCTTATAATGTACTATAGGCAAGCTGTAGCTATCTCGATGTTTATATTATTTCTTCTCATTTTATCTCGCCCAGTACATTTCACAATTTGTAATTTTCCTTTCGAACGTCCCGGCTAAGGACAAGTTTGACATTTGCGTCACATAGTTGGTAAAACTGTTTTGCCATTGTTGTCTGTTGGCAAGTTTAAGGAGTGGTGACAGTTGGTTGATATGTCACAGCGGATGCTTTTTGACATAAAGTTTCGATTTTAATCGCGCCTTCCAGCTTCTGTAATGATAAGAGGACTCAGTGATCTCGACAATATTCAAATTAAACATCTGCCCCAAACTATGTGTACCTTTCCCCAGGTGGTTTGCTATGAACAGCTATAGATGGTGATACTTAGCGCTAGTGTTAGAGTCTATTAAGATGAACTTACACTTCGGTAATAACCACCCTCCAAGAAAACTGGTTGTATACAGTATAAAGACGTCAAGTCTAGTTAAATTATAATGGATAACTGGAATCCTGATAGTAAATCAGGCTGATCAAGGCTTGAAGGCCTTAACAGGTGTGCCATGTGTTTTCCCTGGTTTGCCTTTCTGACATTGGCTACGAGAAGTGAGTTTGTAGGCGACTTCCTTATTGAGGCCAACTAGGCCTGCCAGAAGTAGAGCTACGGAGTTCCTAGCCAGCCGACCCTTCCCTGTAACCGTTTATCCGTATAAGGCCTGCACATTTGACGTTGTTAGTAACTGCTGAACTGTCGTTACGTGAGGTCTCGTTACAGGATGGTTCCCAACCCATAGAAGTTATGACATCATCGCATTGTAACTTTTGGGCCTGCTTAAGTTTGATGTTGTTTCATATTGGAGTTAGTGCTCTGTTATCTTCAAAGCTTCCATCATAAATGTGATAATCTGCATTTGATATCATTCACATGATGTACCTTAATCATTCGGTGATATTACGGTCTATTGCTATTCTCCTCGAAAAATTAGGAATTTGGTCTACAGTATGGAGTAGTTCACACATTGATTAAGGTGCATTGATTTTTACGTTGGATTCCCCTTCTAGTATTGCAATTTAGCGGTGTATTCAGATGTTGGAAAGCACATCAGCGCCCATTATCGTCCTGCTAGCTCAGTTATTTCAATACCATATGTGACTTAAACAGTTCTTCTTCTCATTATTATTATAATTGTGACGCCGATCATCCACATTATCAAATAAATGTTCATTACATTCCAGTCTTCAATTGTATATTCCATTGTATATTCTTCTTTATCAAGTCTATCAACATATTTCTCAAGTTCTGTAAATGATGTGTTTAAATGCATGTTATATAAGTTATTTGTTTTGGACACATTGTCTTATGGGGAATGAGGCATCAGAGACATTTTGTAAAACAGTCGACTCCGACATTTCTCTTGCATTGTGAAACATTTGGTGTCATGATTAGCAAGCGAATTCCATTTCCCATAAGAACATGGAAAATGTGTTTCCCGATTTGCAATCAATAACATTACCAATGATTTACTGTATAACTTTCAAACGATTATTTAATCCAAATGATGTTATTTTTTTCCCTCCATATTACCAAAATAAGCTAAACTAAAAACCAGCTTCGTGATGCGACTGAATTTTTTCCCCCAATGTATTATTGAATATTTTGAATTTTCATTTCTTGCAATTTTGTACGCATGATTGTTGTGTCACATTGAATTTAAGAGTGGTGCATGTTTTCGAAATGAACGTGTAGTTAAATTAAACCAAACTGATAGTTATCGCAGAACAAGTCATAGACCACATCTTCTGTTACAATAGGTCAAGTTAGTATGTTGAATTTGCTTGTGTCCGACTGTGTTGAAAGAGCACGCTATGTCCACACATACGGTAACATACTTAGCCGTTGTCCCACACATGCCCATCACTTTAAGCGTACTCACGCAGTACAATGTTTCCCAGATCTGAACGCTACGCAGATATATCATGTCTTCAATGGCATAACTCTGACAGTTTGTCCTTGTTTGTACATCATTTCAGCACTTGATAATCAGCATTCTCTCAAAACAATATTTGCTGCCTTTGAAAATGTCGAATTTCGGTTCGAATCCCGCTGGTGCGATATATATATACATACATACATACGTTCACATGTGTATACAAAAGTAAAGTAAATATACCGTCACGCCCTGCGGCGCATATGAAATACGGTGTTAAGCACATATTATTTTGCAACCCACTTGGAAGCCAGGGCACTAGCCCACTCCACCCCCCCACCCTAATAACCACCTACATATATGTAAATATATATGCATTATTACATGCATATATACGTACACTAACTCGTACTTACATACATACACAAACACTAATATAGATACATACACTCACACGTGCATACATATATATATCATTTTTTCGTCCATCGTTGTGGATGAGGACCACCAACCTCATCACATGCCATAATGCAACCTTGATGTGTGTACGCTTGTGACTGATCAAACCAATTCAATACTGGACAAGTCTATGGCACGACTGGCAAACGTAATCAGCAGTTGTCTCTGAAATTTGCTCTGTCGTTGACTTCCAGATTGCACGTCTATCCTGGGATGCTTGGATACGGAGACCCTCGTTGAGTTCAATGCCGTCTGAGACCGTGCTCTTCCATGTTGAACGACTGTGAGGCAGGTTCTCCCAGGTGTTAATGTCTGATAGCACTTAAGGGACCCCTTCAGACTCATTGACACGCTTTTTGGGACGTCCTTGTGATCGTTCTCCTTCACGTAGTTCGCCTTACATGAGCCTTTTTGGAAACCTTTCGTTTGACATTTGGGCAAGGTCCATCTCAATTGGGATCTTTGCAGAAGTGCATGAATACTTTGCATGTTGGCTCTGGACATCACTTCGGTATCCATGATATGGTCCTGCCATCGATAATGCAATATGCGTCTCAGACAGTTTATGTGAAAATGATTTAGCCTCCTGGGGTCACCAGCGTAGACAGTCCAGCTCTCACACGCGTAGAGCAGGGTGGGGACAATGGGCGCACGGTAGACCTTCAGTTTAGTCATTATGCTGATTCCCCGACGTTCCCATACTGTTCAGCGTATTAGGCCAAAGTTGAGCTGGCCTTTGCTATTCTATTAGCCAGCTCATCAGCAATGGTAGCTGATTTCGACAGTGTGCGTCCGAGGTAGACACATTTTTCAACCGCTTGTAATTTCTGTCCCTTGACTGTAACTACTGGCTGTTTATACGATGTGCCGGTTGTTACATGACCTCGGTTTTCTGTGTGCTAATTGTTAAGTCAAAGTTTTCACACGAAGCAGAGAACCGGTCCATACCTCCTTCACATTCCGTTCTGCACTATTGTTCAGAGCACAGTCATCCGCAAACAAGAGTTCGCATATCCTGTAGTGTATCACCTTGGTCTTCGCTTTTAGTCTGCGTAGATTGCATAGACCACCATCTATGCAGTATTTTATTGGTATTTCGTACTTGGTATTCTTGAAGGCGTCCATCAACATGACTGAAAACATCACACTGAACAGTGTGTCGGAGTAAGTACACATCCCTTTTTCACACCGTTATTGACCTCGAATGGTGGAGAGGTTTCGCCGCTGTCAAGTACACATGCGCGCGAAAATGCTAGGGCAGCCGATCTGCCATAGCCCACCTCTGCTGGACGTATCAAATGTCTTTTTGAGGTCAATGAACGTAATACAGAGCTCGCGATTATGTTCTCAAAATTTCTCCTGCAGCTGACGCGCTGCACATATCATGTCGTTTCTCGACCAACTCTAAATCTACACTGACTTTCCGGGAGGTGATGGTCTAGCTCAAGTACCTCGACTAACTCTAAATCGACACTGACTTTCCGGGAGATGATGGTCTAGCTCAAGATTTGTTCAGGCGGTTGAGCAGCACGCGTGCTATGATCTTTCGTGATTCGGCAATAGATAGCATTGAAATTCCGCGGTGATTGTCTCACTCCTGGCGATTGCCTTTTCTCTCGTAGATATGCACTATCAACGCATCCTTCATTTCCTGTGGGACTACTCCTTCAGTCTACATGGAATAGAAACGTTCAGTGAGCATGTTGGTGAGGCATGTTGCTGCTGCTGTAAACACATCTGCAGGTATGGCGTCAGCTCCAAGGGCTTTTCCATGAGAAAGAGAGTGTATTGCTTTGTCTACTTCGTTGCCAGTTCTGATACCATCCATGGCCGTGTTCATTTCTACCTGGGGCATGCGTTGGATGGCCTCTTTATTTATGAACGATAGACTGTCAAGAACCGCATGAGTCAGCTCTGATGGCATCTCCTATGACCTACCAGAGCTAACACTATGCTACGGTATCACTTAGTAGATGCGGTACTATATAATAAGTGTTTTATTCTTAAACCTTGCCAGTAACTTATATGTACACACGTGTCTCCTATTGGACAATACGCATGCGCCCTCTGTGATTAGGAAGGAACCAGCACCATAGTGAACAGACCTGGGAAAAGAAAACCTGCATTCGCCGCACCATGACAATCGAGGCCAATCGTAAAGGCACAGTGGCCCAGCACGTGACGATCCAATTGTCTCGAACTTTTGGTTGCAGGTCTAGAGCCTATGAGAACTCGGCCTAACCAGTAGACAATTGGTGGCGGGGAATTGGCACAGTGAACCCTATCGTGCCTTCGGTCTTGGAGCGTTGCTAATGAACCCTCTCAATTACTTAATGTCAGGGAAGTACATTTCTAGCTTCTGCCTGGGGTGAGAAGTAAATCCACAGACTCATCAGCCCGACAATGCCAAATATGGGAAGTATAAAATTATAAAGTGTACAAACGAGCTCGGACGACGCCTCGGTAATAAAGGTCCGAGCCTGGCAGTGGGTGAAAGATGGACTACTGGAAACAAACATAAACATACTCTCACGAGAAAACCTAGGAGAAAGTACGTGATAACAAGCTTGCTACAGTTAAATAACTGTGGCCTGAGAAATAAGAAGCTTGAGCTTGCCAAGGTTTTGGACAGCCACAGGGTTCATGTGGCTCTCCTGCAAGAAACTCTGCACAATGACATTCACCTGCGCTTGACATAATACACTATCGATGTCTGTGAGTGCACTGACCTGAGCCTGACAGAATACACTAGCTATGCCTATGCGTGCACTGACCTGAGCTTGACAGAATACACTAGCTATCCCTATGCGTGCACTGACCTGAGCATGACAGGATACACTAGCTATGCCTGTGAGTGCACTGACCTGAGCTTGACAGGATACACTAGCTATGCATGTGAGTGCACTAACCTGAGCTTGACAGGATACACTAGCTATATCTGTGAGTGCACTGACCTGAGCTTGACAGGATACACTAGCTATACCTGTGAGTGCACTGACCTGAGCTTGACAGGATACACTAGCTATGTCTGTGAGTGCACTGACTGCCGTGGTATAGTTACCTATATCCGAAATGACATGCAGGGATATGTCACACATATAAGAGCCCATTTAACAGCCCCCGCCTCCCCCCCCCTCCCTTCCCCCACAGACAACCTGAAACCTGCCAGATCTGCATGAAACACAATATCACAAAACACTCCTTGTAGGTGACTTCAATGGACACTCGCCTCGTTGGGGTTACACTGACCATTATAGTACAGGAAAATGCATCGAGGACCTGTGCGATGCAACCAACGTGTCTGTATTGCAGAGAGCAGACTCTACACCAACGCTGCAGCACAGGGCCCACCTCTCTCTCAGTCGACCTGACTTGACGATCTGCTCCTCTTATTTGATAGACTCTTGCAATCTGTAAGTTCTTGATGACCTTGGAAGTGATCACAAACCAATCCTCACCACCATAACCATTCCCAGTAAAGCTACAAACAGAAAACTCTCTGGAACTTCGGTAGAGCTGACTGGAGACTACTCCAAAAATCATCTGACTACCTGCTTGGTTATATTGACAGCAGCAGTGTAGAAATACTCAATAATGGGGTGACAAGAGCTATTCTGAATGCAGCATCACAAAGCATCCCTAGGGGCAGTAGGAATAAATCATTCTACACTAAAGAAATGCAAGCTGTCATATCTGAAAGAAATGAAGCAAGAACAGCCCTCGAGAGAGCACCATCACAAGAATCAAAGATCATCCGCAAAAAATTATGTGCAAAGGTCAAACTCATAGTTAAGAATGCAAAACATGAAAAATGGTCATCAACATATGCGAAACGATCTAAAGCACAATGGGAAGAGAGCCTGGGCACTGATGACTGTTTGTTTGGAAACAGGAGAACAAATCCGAAGCCAGTGGTAGACGGTAGAGGAATAATAACTGAAGACCAGAAAAAATCAATGCACTTCAACCGGTACTTTGCCTCTGTGAACAGAGGAGAAAAGCTTTGTGAGTTGGACAAAGAACGTCTTGGACACTTGAAAATTCAAGAGAAAGCCCCAACCGCTAGTGCCTCCATATTTGAAGATGACTTCCGTATAGAAGAGTTTCAACAAGGTCTGAAGAAATTAAAACTTAGAAAGGCTCCTGGGCTAGACATTGTCTATAATGAAATGATAACTCACCTGTGCTCATAGGGAAATAGTCCTTAAGTTAATAAAAATGACTTGGAGAAATGGACAACTGCCAAAAAACTGAAAGAATGCGCATGGTATCTACATCCTGAGAGGCAACAAACCTCCAGATGAACCAAAAACTACCGTCCCATTACATTAACATGGTGCTTTGGAAATTTAGCAGAAAGAATGGTAAATGCACGCCTGGTTCCTTAAGAGTTCAGAAATCCTTTGCCATGAACAGACAGGCTTCATAAAAGGTAGTTGAACAGACGTCCAGCTTTTCAGGTTAACAGACAATTAACGATGGGTTGCAAAATAAGAAACATACAGTAGCAATCGTCTTCGACTTACAACAGGCCTATGATCGAAGAAAAAGGTCTCTTGATGAAGATGGCTGACTTGGAGATTAGCGGAAAGCGTTCAATATTTCCTCATTGACCGAACAATCCAGACAAAGATGAACAATGCAGTCTCCTCTAAAGAAGCTTTGGAGGAAGGCTTACCATAGGGCTCTGCTTTGAGCTGCACTCTATTTCTCATTTACATAAATGACAAGGCCAAGCACATCAGAGCTGAAAAAAGCCATGTATGCTGATGATATGGAAGAGCCATGAAGATGTAGAAAGTGCAGCACACAGATTAGATGGAGACCTTAGAAGACTGCATGAATATTGTCAAATGTGGAAACTGAAGATAAACTGTGAAAAAACTGTTTACACTATCTTTACCAATAGTTTGGAGGTCTCTGTGGTGAAGTGGTCAAGCCGTTTGCCTTGTGTTCAGACGGTCGGGGTTCGATTTCGAGCTGCGACGGTCGGTTCATGATGCCAATTTCCGGAGATCCCTGGGTTCATCGCTGGAGCTACGGAATTCGTTCTTTGTGCGATGCTCTCGACAGATGGTTACCCCATCTGTCGAGAGAGACCGAGCTAAAATGGGGAAAAACCCGAGGCAATGAAGTCGAACCCCCGATTAAAAAGTTGTTGTTGTTGTTGTTTTTTTGTTTTTTTAGCCAAGAAAAATATCAGTCTGAGATTCGGCAAACAGAAATTGCCAAAAGAGGAACAGCCTATATATCTTGAAGTCCTTCTCGACATAGAGTTCAGTCTCAAGATACATGTTCAAAATTGTTTAAATAAATTATTGAGGGGGCTATAGTTATTGGAGAGGTTTGCTGGTACAGCATGGGGATCAGACAAGGACACTTTGAGAGGTTTGCTGGTACAACATGGGGATCAGACAAGGACACTTTGAGAGGCTTGCTGGTACAGCATGTGAATCAGACAAGGACACTTTGAGAGGCTTGCTGGTACAGCATGGGGATCAGACAAGGACACTTTGAGAGGCTTGCTGGTACATTATGGGGATCAGACAAGGACACTTTGAGAGGCTTGTATCTTGGATATGTACGCTCTGCTTTAGAATACAGCAGTGCACTCCTGACAACATGCTCACAGACTAATGTAGAGTTCCTGGACAGCGTGCAGAACAATGAATGCCCTGCGCCTTATTAGTGGAGCAATGAGGTCAACGTCCACTGTGGCATGTGAAATTCATGTGTAGAACCCCTTGAGATGCGAAGAGATGTGGCTGCTATGAAAGTTTATGTAAAATTATGTCAGTAAGATTAAAGACAGATATCGCGTCTCAGATAAAAGACAAGAAACACAGAAGTTACAAGAAATGTACCACCACAAACATGTTTTAAAATGCCAGAAATTCAAACAAAACTAACAAGAAGTGTTCATTCAGTCAATCTTATGAGAGCATCACAGAGAACGATTGACACCTACCCAGAAGAATGGATACATGTCTATACTGATGGATCTGCTTTTAAGGCCACTATTAAAGCGGGATATGGAGTCTACATAGAGTATCCAGACAGAACATCTGATGAGTTGTTTGATGCCTGTGGCGAGATACGTCAAACTATGAGGCAGAAATAACAGCATTAGAAGAAGCTCTGCACCACTTGAGGACTGTATTTGATGCTTTCCCATTAATAGCCCAAAGCATCATAATCTTTACAGACTCATTATCTGCCCTTCAAGCTCTGGAAGACGGTAGGCCTGAACTTACTCAAATATCTGTAGATGCCAACCAACTTCTCACTTCCCATGAAGTCAGAATAGTTATACAATGGATCCCTGGTCACTCAAATATACCTGGCAGTGACAAGGCAGACAGATTAGCTAAGAAGGGAGCATCTCAAAAACAACAATACACACCAACAACCCTACAGACAGTCAAACAACTACTGAAGACTGTGAACAAAGAGACCTGGTTGAATAGATGGGCAATAGGAAATACTGGGAGAGAAATCTACAAACATATGGTCATCCAAAATCCCAATGACAACATCAACCTCCTGAAAAGGAGAGACCAAAGCACCATTTTCCGACTTCGCACTTAACACATACAAATTAACAGCCACTTGAACATAATCCAACCAGAACATATTCCAGATTGCCGGCTGTGCACACATCCCTACGAAACTGTTGAACATCATCTTTTTTAATGTCCGTTCCTTGCAGGTGTTAGGAAAGAGCTTCTTCCTCCGAAGCCAGACAGATCGAACACTTTGTACGGAACTAAACAACAGCTTACAAACACTTGCAGAAATCACTATATGGCACTGGGCCAAAGGATAGGAGCCCATAGACCGCTGCATCAATAACCAACAAACCATCCAACTGTCAAAAACGTTGCTGAAATGTTCTGCCCATCTGAGCAATCCATCGGTGTTGCGAACGGGACAGTTACGAGAACACTATGGGCCGTATCGTGATTTCAGCGCTACGTAAAACCCGTTCGCGATGCATTTGTCATTAACAACGGTGATATTTGTATTGTGATAGTGCGAAACGCTTGTCTGAATACATAAACACACATACATACAGATATACAAACATACATATGTACATACACACACATACATACACACATGCATGCATACATACATACATACACACATAAATACACACACACGCATACATACATTCATACATACATACATACATACATACATACATACATACATACATACATACATACATACATACATATACACATAAATATATACATACCCACACATACATACACACATACATGCATACTAAAATATACACACATACATACACATACACCCACATGCACACACATACCTATATGCATACATACATACATACATACATACACATACACACACATACATACACCCACATACACACACATACATACATCCACATACACACACATACATACATACATATATACATACATACATACATACATACATACATACATACATACATACATACATACATACATACATACATACATACATACATACATACATGCACACATACATACATACACCCACATATTGTGCTCAGTAAATTGTAATTGATTGCTTGCCTCATTTGTTGGCAGCCTTGTTACCTTCAGTTGCTGTCATCGATAGATACGTTAATTACGAATGAGCACTGTATATGGAACATACTTTGAAGCTAAGAGTAATATGTTGCTCACTGGACTAGTCCTGCTCCAGGTAGATTAAAGTTGCCTGTGTTTAACCTTTCGAGCATATTATTTTGTTAGCGAGCGATTACGGTAGCAAGAAAGGAGTTAAGTTTTGAATCTACAATGCAGAAATAGATAGAGATAAAAAGAGAGCTTGTGTGAATGACACGTGGGCAAACGTATTTTATATATATATACATATGTGATGAAGACAAGGTTGTGTATAAAGGAGGGAGGTTAGTATACATTCAGAGTGAGCTATAAAGTGACAGTAACTGTGTGTGTGGGTATGTGAGAGAGAGAGAGAGAGAGAGAGAGAGAGAGAGAGAGAGACATTGACAGGGCATGACAAACATGGACGTGAAATAACAAAGAGACTGTGTGTAATAGAAACATGAGTAGAATGTCAGACAGACGGTGACTGACATAGACAGGTTTATAATGTCAGAGACGGAGGATGGCATGGACGGAGACTGACAGAAATGAAGGCTGACAGAGACAAGGCTGACAAGGACGGTGATTGACATGGATGTGACTGAGAGATACCGTGACTAACAGATACTGTAAGTGTCATGGATGTGATTGACAAAGATGGGGACTGACGGAGACAGTGACTGTCAGAGACGATCGCTGACAACGAAGTTACTGACAGAGACAGTGTCTTACTGATAGAGTACTGACAGATGCAGAGTCTAACTAGTGGCTGACCAAAATGGGGACTGACAGTGATGTGTTTGTCAGAGACAATAGCTGACATGTAAGAAACCGATAAAGAAGTTTTTTATACAGGCAGTGGGTGACATATACCTTACTGAGAGGAAGCAGACTGACTTAGACGGGGACACGTATATGTGACTTGCAAGGATGTGACTGAAATGGAGGACACTGACATTGAGGCCACTGACAGAGAGGTGATTGACAAAGGCGATGCCTGGCATGGATGGGGCTTCTAGGGAGATGGCTGACAAAGAAAGTGACTTACGTTGAGGTGACTGACGGAAACTGACTGACAGTGACGTTGACTGACAGGGACCAGACTGCATAGGAACTGACTGACACGTAAATGGCTGACAGTGACGGTGGTGGGCAGGGCGGTTACTGACGGAGATGGTGTCGCACAGAGATGTGAATGCCATGGAGGTGACTGAAGGAAACAATTATTGAAATGGAAGTGACTGATAGTAAGATGTTGCAGACAGGGACGTTACTGATGACGGCGAGACTGACAGGGAGATGACTGACAGAGACAATGACTGACAGAGACGATGACTGACATATATGTGCATGAAAAGAAACTAACTGACATAGATGCGATTGATAGATATGGTAACTGACTGAGAAGTGACTGACGGTGACGGTGACTGACAGAGATGTGACGTACACGATGACGGCTGAGTTGGAGAAGACTGTCATGTATACCACTAACAGAGAGGTGACTGGCAAAGATTTGAGTGACAGAACGGTAACTGACAGATACGGTGATTGGACTGACAGAGATGATGGGTGACAATGATCTTATTGACACGTAAATGAGAGACGGTGACTGATATCAATGTCATTGACAGAAACAGGAGCTGACGTGACGGACAGAGACGGTGATATACTTGGAGGTGAGTGATATGGAGATGACTGACAGAGACGGTGATATACTTGGAGGTGAGTGATATGGAGATGACTGACATAGACGGTGATATACATGGAGGTGAGTGATATGGAGATGACTGACAGAGACGGTGATATACTTGGAGGTGAGTGATATGGAGATGACTGACAGAGACGGTGATATACTTGGAGGTGAGTGATATGGGTGTAACTGACATAGACGATGATATACTTGGAGGTGACTGATATGGATGTGACTGACACAGAAACGATGGCTGATACTAAAGTTAGTATCAGAAACGGTGACTGATAGAAAAGTGACTGACATGTAGGGGACTGACAGAGACGATGACTTACTGGGAGGTGACTTATATGGATGTGACTGCACGAGACGGGGATTGACATGGTTGTTACTGACATAGGTGGTGACTGACAGCAAGGTGTCTGACATGCAGGTGACAGAGACGGTCACTGACTCGTAGGTGACTGGCATGAATGTGACTGTTATGGGCGGTGACTGACAGGAAGGTGACTAACATGGACGATGACAGACAGATACGGTGACTGACTGCGAGGTGACTGACACAGACAGTAGATGACTGGAACGTGCTATATCATGAGTTGACTGACTGACACGGAGAGTACTAACAGAGAGGTGATTGACAGAGACGGTGAATGACATGAGGTGACTTTCGGGAGCTGACTGACAGATAATTTGACTGACATTGAAGTGACTGAAGGCTTGGTGACTGACAGTGAGATGGTGGTTAACAGGAAGGTTACTAACGGAGACGGAGATTGACAGGATGATGACTGACATAGTTAGTGAATTAAGTAAGTAAGTTGCTAATCGCAAGCGAAGATGGCGACATTATCAGACAGTCCTCGTCCTGAAGATGTAACTTGCACTGAATTTGGATTATAGTGAGAAAAACGGTGCACTGGACATCATTCTGACTCTCTCGTCCTGAGTTACCGGGAACCAGTGGCGTACAATCAAGAAGACTGAAAGTACCTCAAGATGCAAACATTCAAGTCGTACAATCTGTGAGACCAGGGGTCGCTTGAGACTTGTGGGAGTCGATCCTCCACCGTTTCCTTGACGATTTGAGAAGCGAATGTCGTACCTCTCGACAGCAGCAGCCCCCACACGCAGACTAGAAGACGCTGCTACTGAACAGCGCCTACATCTGTGGGTCAGGGACAATTGAACCATGGCTGAGGGGAGATTCCGAACGTGGCATGCAATGAAAATGGACACAATTTCCGAGTAGGTCGTGTACACCAACCAATGACGGTGCGCACGCAACCTGTAGTGACATCCTATCTAACAACGTGTTGTCTTTAACACGTAAAAAACAGATCGTTTTTCGAGGAAAAGTACACACATAGGATTCCTGTGAATATCGTAGAATGTGCTAGAAAATGATCGCCGCACAACACTGCGTTCCATACATTAATTGGAACGAACAAACCACACGAACATGGCAGACCCAGAGAGCAGCAGTTGCTTGGTCGTGATCGAAACTTGAAATTAGTGACGTGCAGAGACGATGACTGACAGGGACGTCATTGAAAAGGAGCTGACTGACATGGTGGTGACTGACAGAGACGGTGACTGTCCGAGACAGCGACTGACTCTAAGAAGACTGACAGTGAAATAACTGACCTGGACTTAATTGACAGGGAGGTAACTGCCACGGAGATGACTTACAGGAATGGAACTGACAGGAATGTCACTAACATTTTTTGACTGACAGTATGTGTTTAACGTAAACAGTGACTGGCACCCACTGAGAATGACAGAAACGGTGGCTGAAAGCGAGGTGACTGGCAGAGGACTGCAGACAGGTATGTGACTGACCCAGTAGGTGACTGAATGCGTAGTGACTGACAGAAACGGTGACTTACAGAAACGGTGGCTAACATGTACATGACTGACATATTAGGTGACTTAATGCGAGGTGACTGATAGAGAGGGTGACTTACAGAAAGGTGTTTGGCAGAGACGGTGGCTGACAGGTATGTGACTGACAAAGTAGGTGACTGAATGCGAGGTGAATGACGGAAACGGTGACTTACAGAGAGATGACTGATAGATACAGTGCATGTCAGAGACTGACATAGAAACGGAGACTGACAGAGAGGTACATTGAGCGATTGAGAATGTGACTGACAGAGGGAGAGGAACATGTAGAGTGACATAGAGACGGTGACTTACAGAGAGACGGTGACTGGCAAAAAATGATGTAGAGCGATTGTTAGATAGTGACTTGCAGATATGGATGTATACCGACAGAGACAAGGTGACTGACAGAGAGGGATGTGAACTATATAGAGGTGGTGACTGACAGAGACGGATGTAATGTTATAGAGAAACAGTGACTAACAGAGGGAGAGACATGTAGAGTGGCAGAGATGGTGGCTGACAGAGATAGAGAAGGAGTGACAGAGACAGGCCGAATGATAACACAGCTGTCGTGATTGACATGGACAATGCAAATGCAATAGAGTGAGTAGAGACGGAGAGCAAAACGGTCGACGCCAGAGCTAGAGTGATGACGGACTGAGAGAGAGACAGACAGGGAGAGAGAGAACCGGCGACGGTAAATGATAGTGAGTCAGTGGTTGAAAGATTACGAGTGACAGACAAATATATAAAGAGAGTTTGTGTTAAAGAAAGAGATGACGAATGGCAGATAGAAGTGCAGATTTACCAAATACCCAGATTGACATAGTGTGTGTATGAGAGATAGATAGATAGATAGATAGATAGATATATAGATAGATAGATAGATAGATATATAGATAGATAGATAGATAGATAGATAGATAGATAGATTGATAGATATATAGATAGATAGATAGATAGATAGATAGATATATAGATAGATAGATAGATAGATAGATAGATAGATAGATAGATAGATAGATAGATATATAGATATAGATATATAGATAAATAGATAGATAGAGGGAGAGCGAGAGGAATATAGGAATTAAGACATAGACAACGAATACGAGAGAGAGAGAGAGAGAGAGTGACAGAGACGGCGACTGACAGTGACAGATGAAGAGTTCGAGAAGCAGTAATAGTGAGAGTGAGGGATAAAGAAAAGATAAATAAGCTAGCGGTGTAGAGTGAGGGAGAGACTGCGAATACTCCTATATTCGCATTTATCATGTACTGTGCGAGATGATCTGGTCAAAAGCTTAGCAAGATCCTCTTGCGGATTATATTGAAGAGGATGTCCATTAAGTGAAAGTAGGCTTCTGAAATCACATAGGGACCGTAGATCGCATATGAGGAACAACTCTGAAAAATGTAGAGAGTATAACGTAGATCTGTATAGATGCTTTATCACCAAGACCTGAGATTTGCGTAAATCATAAGAATTTGTGAAAAATACTGTAGATAAGGCGCATGCAGTACATATAATCAATCTAATTGAGTAATTGTATAATGTACACCAAGTTGTTTTCTGTATATGGTAAAACCTAATATTGTTTTTAAATACACATTTGAGTAAGACATTGATGTGTCCTCTCCCCATGAGTCTTTAACATTTATGCGAAGTTCTTAAGGAGGAACGATATATCAGATGATACTATCGAGAGTTACGCTCCATTAACAATCGACGGATAAAAAATGCCATGGCTACGATACGCAGACGATACTGTGATACTATCAAACAGTACATGAGGGGTTAGAGCAGCTATTGGCAGCTGTAACCAGATTCAAAGAGGTGAACACCTATTTGTGAACATAAACAAAACAAAGAAAATGACCACCGATAAAAGAAGAAGTCAACATATATTTATATTCGGGGGTATGAAAAAAGAACAGGACACGAACTTCGAGTATCTGGGATCCAAAGTTGACAACAAAAGCGGTTGCTCTAAGGAAATTTTAAATAGATTGGCAATAGCAATGCAGAGGTTACACAACCTGAGGAAACTTTGACAGAATAGCATCAAACCGACAAAGGTGAAGATGTTGAGAACCTTTATTTTTCTCGTGGCAACATACGGCTGCGAAACATGAACGGTTATTCAAACCTAAAGGAAATGAATCGAATCCTTCCAGTCGAAGTGCTTCAGAAAGGTTTTCAGAACATGGTCCTACAATCCTTTTTTTTTTGTTGTTGTTGATGCAGACACTCCAGAAGAGATAAAGGAGAATTGGTACACACATTCTATCATGACAAGAAAATTGAAATACTTTGGTCACATCATTAGACACATCGGTGCTGAGATTGACGGTGCCGGGCCAGAAAGGCAGAAGCAGACCAATATGATGATGGCACTAAGATGTCAAGGAATGCTTGGACATGACTATGGAGCAGGCTGGAGAATTGGCAAGAGATAGAGTTTCTTTTAAACGAGTTGTGATGGAAGCAACGCTCGGCAAATAATATGATTCATGAAAATAAGATGGACTCGCCTTAATGGTTGCGCTCTTGACTCCCCGGTGTTTGTGTCGAGTTTTCTGATGTTTGGTTGTTCCTGTTCGGATTATATTTCATAAATCATTTAACCGGTGGTATCAGAGATTTTTTTCTGTGAATTTGATGAGGTTTCAATCGGTTATCCGGTTTTTTATGATGTATTTTGCTCCATGTCATGCCGTTGGAAATCAGTCCATGACGTAGTTTAATGTTCTGCTTACATGTACACCAGAATTCAGTCCAGATTATCACCACTCAACGACATTTCTGCTTTGACTGAGGCCAACTTCCTCCTGCCCGCCCCCTCTTCCACCGGAAGTTGCATGATAACTCTCCTAACCTCGTATTCTCAGCACAGCAAGGGTCACACTGACAATGAGGTAAACACCGTCAGAAGCTTCGGCGTCGGGACACGTGGAAACAGGAAGTTTGGCACGGACAGACACGGAAAACTTGATACAAACATTCTGCGCGGCCCTCATCCTGAGGCTGCAGAGTACACGACTCCACCTGGAAAGTCTGTAGGGATTTTAGTCGACACGCTACGCAGGGACATAGCCTCGACAGTTTAGACATGGGAGTGGTCAATCGACGCAACGGGTCTTTGACGCCTACGTGGACATTATTACAGTAAATATTATTATAGTATATTATATATATATATATATATATATATATATATATATATATATATATATATATATACATACATACATACATGAAAATTAAGCCTATTAACAACCTATTAAAATCACTTAGCATTAAATAAATGTATATATGTTTGATAACTTCAACTTTTATCCCAGTATTAGACGTATTTGTATGGCAGTTTTCAGATGTATTTTGTAAGTAGAATTGTAAATGTTTGTCATGTATGACAACTGTATGTCTATAATATAAATCTCTGTCTGTTTATCAGTCTACAATATGTGTTCTAATATTTATAAACTTAGATCTGCGCATGTTTATATATGTAAAGTAGTTGTACCCACTATGTACACGTTTATATGTGAATGTTAATCTAGTTACGATGAGTGTTCTAATATTTATAAAACGTCATATGTCGATTTCACTAATGCGTATGACAGGGTGGGCCACGATGGTCTGGGACATTTTATACCAATACAACATGGGCGACAAACTCTCCGGCATCATCAAGAGTCGGTATGACAACGCCACGAGCGCAATATAAGCGGAAGCAAAGGAAGAGTGGTTTTCAACTACGGTTGGTGGAAGACATTGATGTTGTTTATTGTCACCCACTCTTTTCTATTTGTTGCTGGAACGAATTGTTACAGATGTTCTAGAGGGTCACCATGGAACGAATTGCTACAGATGCTCTAGAGGGTCACCATGGAACGAATTGCTACAGATGCTCTAGAGGGTCACCATGGAACGAATTGTTACAGATGCTCTAGAGGGTCACCATGGAACGAATCGTTACAGATGCTCTGGAGGGTCACCATGGAACGAATTGTTACAGATGCTCTAGAGGGTCACCATGGAACGAATTGTTACAGATGCTCTAGAGGGTCACCATGGAACGAATTGTTACAGATGCTCTAGAGGGTCACCATGGAACGAATTGTTACATATGCTCTAGAGGGTCACCATGGAACGAATTGCTACAGATGCTCTAGAGGGTCACCATGGAACAGTAACGATAAGTGAGAGCATGATTAGGAACCTACCGATGATGTAGATGTCATAGCTGGAAGTGAAGAGCTACATACCCTAGCTACCAGACTTGGAACCGCATCAAGAAAATAAACCCTGAAAAGATATAACGAATGACCAACAACAAAAGTGGATTTCAAGACACCTTATAAAGACGGCAAACAGTCACCGTTACTCGGTTCGAATAGCTGTGATCTACAATTGAAGCCGAAGAGGCAAAGGCAGAGCTAAGAATCCGATCTGAACACGCAATGTCGATTCTCTCAACAATGAACCAAATGTATGGACAGATAAATGCATCGCACTCAAAACCAAGATCAATCTCATGCAAAAGCTGGTCTTCTTTGTATACCTGGATGCATGGTGAGACGTGGACACAGAATGCGGAAATTAAACGAAAAATTCAGGCGATAGAGATGAGATGCTTCAGACGAATCCTTGGAATATCCTACATGGATCGTGTCACAAACGTCAACATACGAAACACAATCACACAGTCTATTGGACCTTATCAAGACCTCCTATCGGTAGTAAGGACACGCACGCTTCAATGGTACGGTCATGTACTGCGATCGAGTGGGCAACCAAACAGAGTACTCAGAGGCACAATCTCCGGCAAGAGAAAAGAGGTCGCTCCAAGAAACGCGGGAAAGATGATATTTGAAAGTGGACAGGGAAGTCTCTGGAGGACACTGAAATTATAGCGCTGGACACACAAAAATGACGTTACATTTGTTCATGAGGCAGTGACATGAGGCGATGCCAAAACAACCTCACACAGACCAACGATGAAACACACACCGACTGGGAGAGGATTGGGCGAACCCAGCTAGGAATATGCCCAAGACACATAACTCACAAGTAGAGGGATACACCTACGACTTTTCTGAGGGTTACGTGAAATGAAGAGATGCGACGAGACGTATTTTTATATATTTTAAAGTTGTCAAATTATATATAAGTGTAAACATGTGCATGTTTATCTATTTCAGATTGTTTATATTGTATGTTGTTGTTTGCGAATGCCCACAATGAGTGGGCTACTCGTATGTCCCATCTGAAAAGGACGTTTAGTGGCGGGTTGCAGTAGCTTTCCTTATATCTCGAGAGTGCTGATGAAGGTGGACCGTGGTCCTCCAGACGATTGTGCAATGCTTGGCTACATCTGCGTGTCGTTCACTACTACGGGGATCACGTCAAATCTCATCTTGTTAGCCACACTGTTGTCCTCGACACCAGCCCGTTTCCAAGACGACCAAAGAGGAGGTTAGGTGAGGGTCTTGGTCAGTATATTTCTTCTGACCTTGGCTAACATTGTCTGATCATTGTGTTTTGCCTGACCAGACGTTAACCTCATCGTCCCATTTATATTTGATAGAACGTTGTTCTATTTTCAATATTAGAAAATGTTTGCATGTGTTTATAAATATTTGTTGCCATGTACAGACAGTTGTGTGTATGTTCATCAATTTAAAATATGAGTTCTTCGGTTAGCTTGAAATATGGGTACGTCAAACTATTTCAAATAGCAGTTATCCTTTTTGCTTGACATATGTGTATGTGCATTTATTTAACCCCTGTTCTACTGTTAGCTTGACATATGTATATGTGCATTTATTTAACCTCTGTTCTACTGTTAGCTTGACATATGTATATGTGCATCTATTTAACCCCTGTTCTACTGTTAGCTTGACATATGTATATGTGCATCTATTTAACCCCTGTTCTACCGTTAGCTTGACATATGTATATGTGCATTTATTTAACCTCTGTTCTACTGTTAGCTTGACATATGTATATGTGCATCTATTTAACCCCTGTTCTACTGTTAGCTTGACATATGTGTATGTGCATCTATTTAACCCCTGTTCTACTGTTAGCTTGACATATGTGTATGTGCATCTATTTAACCCCTGTTCTACTGTTAGCTTGACATATGTGTATGTGCATCTATTTAACCCCTGTTCTACTGTTAGCTTGACATATGTATATGTGCATCTAATTAACCCCTGTTCTACTGTTAGCTTGACATATGTGTATGTGCATCTATTTAACCCCTGTTCTACTGTTAGCTTGACATATGTATATGTGCATCTATTTAACCCCTGTTCTACTGTTAGCTTGACATATGTGTATGTGCATCTATTTAACCTCTGTTCTACTGTTAGCTTGACGTATGTGTATGTACATCTATTTAACCCCTGTTCTACTGTTAGCTTGACATATGTATATGTGCATCTATTTAAACCCCTGTTTTACTGTTAGCTTGACATATGTGTATGTGCATCTATTTAAGACCGTTCTCCAGTTGTCTAAACAGCAAGCTGCGTATTTGTTTAACTATTTGAGATCGTAGTTTTATTTTCTATGCAGGTAAATATGTGTATTTTATCTATTTTGGATAGATGTCCGCTTTTATAAACGCATATTTACGTGATTTTAATATATTTAAATCTGTTCAATCTTTTTCGATAATGTCCAAATATCTACGCAGGTAGATCTGTGTGTTTCTATCAATTTAACATATTGTTCCAATTATCCAGCTGTGAATGTGTACCTGACGAACAGTAGTTAGAAAATGTTCAGACTGCGAGGAAGGGAACGGGCTAGTCTCGTCCACAGAATCTGGGGCTTAGTATATCCAGGTCTCTAACATTTCATTTTCTGACAGCTGTTACATCTGCTGAAGGATACATGTTACCACTTGCATTGTACATCCGGTAGATTTGTGTAGATTTCATTTATTTAATTCCCTAATAGATGTAATGTACTACATTAAAAACATGAATACAATGTAGACAACTGAAATTTTGACTCACAAACGCTGATTTCCCAATTGGCATGTTGACTATCCATGAAGTTACGTTTATGAAACAATTTGAAATATAAATAGTGGGTCACATAACGGCCGTTGAAACAGATAAACGTGTGCGTGTTCCTACATAAAGTCATTGGCTCAACAACAATTATCAAAATAAGAGTCTGTTAAAAACATACTACACATTTAATCATACATATCCACCCCCCCCCCCCCCCCCCCGTCCACCCAAAAAAATAAAAAATAAATAACAATACACCAAACAAAAAAATTCACGGTTTCTGTGACCCATAGTGCCAGTAGCTTTCCGGAATTACCAGTCCACAGAAGCGATAGTTAGGTCATTGATTCTTAGCGAATTGTTCAGTGTTCATTTCAAAAATGATTTGCGAGTTATAAATCTACCGATTTGATTAATTCTTATAATCACAAAGTCATAGTAGACTGGAGCTACAGTTTCTATAGTAGATCTAACTTAAGGTACACACGATATACACTCAATCAAATATGTCAAAGATCATTATCCCACCTGCACTAAATTCGCAAACACAGTAGTTACCACTAGATCACAAACTCGCTACAGTGTATTTCAATATCCCATAACTGTAACACTAAATGATATTCCACGTCGTTCCAATTGAAAACAGCCTATTCACCAATGCACAATGGCTTCTTCTTCAGCCAGCCACTAGAAACAGTAAATAACTCTTTGAGTAGGACAGAATAGAAGAATAAGAGGTTTTCATTCTGAGAACTGGAGGCTAGCTATACGAGAACAAGTGCACGATTTCGCTGACAGAACGTTTCTATAGAGCTCACAGCTCTCTTCCTAACCAGGTCTCCAGTATCCTTATTTTTAAACTTCACAGTCCATACGGGCTTATCAACTCGGGTCTGCAGGTTTTGTGGTCACAGCAGGCAGGTTTTACTGACACACAAGTGGGAGCTGTGCTTCTGAAAGCTGTCTTCATATGAAACCAGTCATGCGAACCAATGTCTATTTGAAGTACCAGTCTTATGAGATTTTTGTTGGATTGTATTCATCGAGATAACGTTCTGTTGTCGTCTTCTGACTGCTTGTCAGGCTTCAAAACTAGAAGCTTATCGAATACGAGAACACGTGTAGAAATGGGTTTAAGCAGTTCTAACTGTGTGTCTATAAAGCCTGGCATATATGTATGAGTATCACCTTCACCAAACATATGTTTACTACACACTTAACAACATATGATCTGAGGTCAGCACGTGACCTGACGTAAATATCAGCGAAAATTTGAAAACTGTAGATGTATTTTATTTAACCCTTTACATACGGCAATATCAACGCTGATTTACAAAACTGTGTTATTAATTTAATTTAACCATTCTCAGACGTAAATATCAGAGCACATTTGCTGTTAATACACGATAACAAACATCAAAACCGTAGACTAATTTAATTTAACCCTTTAAAGTCCAGGACAATTGATTTGATTTGTATCTTAACTCTTTACAGTCCATGACAATTGACTAGCTTGGAGTCTTAATTCTTTACAGTCCAGGAGAGTTGATTAGATGTGCGTCTTAACCTTTTACAGTCCAGATTATTTATTATATTTGTGTCTTAACTCTTTACAGTCCAGTATAATTGATTAGATGAGTGTCAATCTTTTACATCCGAGGTTATTTATTAGATGTGTGTCTTAACCTTTTATAGCTTAGGGGAATTGTTTATATTTGAGTTTTAACACCTAACAGACCACCCTGATTAATTATTTGTGTATCTTAACACTTTACAACTTATCCTAATGGATTCGATTTGTCTCTCAGCACTGTACACACCTGCCTAATTATTCGATACAAAAAAAAACTCTTTACAGCCAATTCCAATTGATTAGACCTGTGTCTAAATCCGTTATTCCCCTCCTAGTTAATATACTCATTTATGATGTATTTTAAAGGGTTAAAAACGACATTAATAGGACCCACCTTCAGAACAAAAAGGAGCAAACTAACCAGACGCGCTGCACATGAATCCACAGGAAAATATATGTGTGTGACGACTGAGAAGCATAGTTCTTTAGGTCTATAGATGCTTTTTAATTTGAACGACTATGACTAGCGCCATATGAATGACTAGCACTCTATGAATGACTAGCACCATATTAATGACTAGCCCCATATGAATGACTAGCCCCATATGAATGACTAGCCCCATTTGAATGACTAGCGCCATATGAATGACTAGCACCATATGAATGTCTAGCACCATATGAATGACTACCCCCATATGAATGACTAGCACCATATGAATGTCTAGCACCATATGAATGACTAGCCCCATATGAATGACTAGCCCCATATGAATGACTAGCACCTTATGAATGACTAGCACCATATGAATGACTAGCCCCATATGAATGACTAGCCTCATATGAATGACTAGCCCCATATGAATGACTAGCACCATATGAATGACTAGCACCCATATGAATGACTAGCACCATATGAATGACTAGCCCCATATGAATGACTAGCCCCATATGAATGACTAGCACCAGATGAATGACTAGCACCATATGAATGAACAGCTCACTGTTTTAACTGTATCTTTAACGTGAGCAGTGAGTATATGAAGGTCGAACGGAGTATTGGAAACGATGCGACGAGATGAATAGAAAGACACCGAATATCAGCGAATATCTTCGACTGTTGACTCTGGAATGTATTGTTCGGGATCAAGATGCTGAGTAGCACATGAGATGCAGCGGTCAGCTACCCAAAACTGACTGCTAACGTCAGATCCAGTAAACAAGAGCTGTCAAAACACTTCTACACCTCCACGCGGTGATCCTGGGTAACAGGCTGCAACAGAGCAGACTACCTAAATAGAGCGGGTCGAAGACGGAATGCTAACCCCGTATCTAAAAATGTCTGCTGATGTCGGATATGTTGGACCGAAAGATGTAAATATCGCAGTCAGGCTGTTAACTATGACACAACGCATTATGCTCTCCGGAAAACATTCTATTTGTAAATCTATTTTCAAG
The DNA here is from genome assembly GCA_036924085.1 of Ariolimax columbianus. Lineage (NCBI taxonomy): Eukaryota > Metazoa > Mollusca > Gastropoda > Stylommatophora > Arionidae > Ariolimax > Ariolimax columbianus. The sequence goes on along the minus strand of JAVGWX010000019.1, from coordinate 37,126,939 downwards.
GAGGCAATTTGAGAACAAACGAACGAAGGAGAAGAATAAGAAGGAAAAGAAGAAGAAGAAGAAAGTAACAAGATGGTGCAGATCGAATTCCAATGCTGTAATTTCAACTTCATGTTTGGAGCAAACATTACAAGAAGCATCCGACAGCGTTGTTATCCGATTATCTGTAAATGTATTGTATATAAGGGACATAACCGTATTTTTGGACTGCATGATGTGTGATCTTATCAGTTTATACATCTATCTATTCATCTGGTAGCCATCACAAGGTATGTGAGCTGCCAACATGAGGGTAATTAAATCTGAACTTTATTTGTGATAAGTTGCTTGCATATTTACAGTGTGTTCTCAATAAATCTGTTCCAAATAAACACGTTTTTACATAAAGTATTAATGAATATTCATTTGCTACGAGTGTAGCATATATATAGCATTATCATTTGAAAACCAAAAAAACAGACGGAAAGGCACTCACTATGGGGGCCACTCTTCCCCTTCTCTCTCTTCTCACCTCACTCTGTTTCATTTGACTCTATCCTACAGTCACACCCTTGCACAACTTTCACACGCGCCCTCGTGGTAAAGCCCTTCCATTGCACTTTGGTTGGGCTAGCTTCTGAGGGCGCACAAACCTAGCATAGGTACATACAGATGCACACATGCATCCAAGCACTGGTTTATGCGTCCTGATATCGCCCAATTGACTACGGTCTGGGGTGGAAAATGGTGCGCCTCCGCCAGTAGAAACTAGTGAGGCAAACATCTAAGCAAAAAAAAAAAAAAAAAAAAAAAAAATAGGAGAAGATTAACATTTGTCTGTTTGAAAAACACATTGGCTGCACTTGGAAACGTTTGAAGAAATACTATACCGCAAGCTGTTTGAATTGCATCTGTCTCCATGGCATATTTTCGTAATAAGGTCACAATAGAACATGACTGGTGCCTTTTCCTGTTAAGTAACGCTCAATACAAACTAGACATAGACTAAGTCGTATAACTATTTGTTTGACATGTTGCCCAAATATCTGCCTTGTCCTGATTTACACATTTATATTTCTGTTTTCCTTTTTACCACACGCGCTGCTTAAGCGCCTGAAGTGCACAGTATGTGTATGGAAAGGACATCGGCTATATGAATTGCACTACGCTTAAACCTGTGCCGTATTTGACGGTCTAGGTTACACGGCTTAACTTCACGAGATCGACGCCGTTCAGCTTAGCTGCAAACAGTATCGGTTTTGGTGTATGGAATTTAGACACGGCTGTAATGGATTATAATACAGCCTGGGAGTGATGCCCAACTCACTCGCACGCTAAGTGATGTGCCTACGACCTCTTGCGGTTATGGGAAAAGCATGACACACGTTAGATATAATCGCCCCTTCGCTGCCTTGCGGGATACCTGTTCCCGGGAAA